>VXBT01002174.1:455426-485511 GCA_013400235.1 Oriolus oriolus | reverse complement strand
TTTTTTTTTTTTTTTTGAGTAAACCTGGAAGCTCCCTTCTTTTTACAGCTAAATTTATAAAAACAACTTCTGGGTGGGTTGGTTCTGGGTTTGTCTTTTTTTTTAAAGAAAGAAGTGTTTGCCTCCATTTTTCACAAAGTAACATATTACAGGCTGAACAGATTGAGAGACTGAGTATGAAGAATGCTGTCTATTTTGTTGTGTTGTGTCTGTCTGTTTTTCCAGGAGCTTGTCTTCATCCTTTCCTTGTCCACAACCGTGAGCAGTGCCAGGGCTGTCTTGGGATATTTTACTGTCTTCCAGTGTTACTCCTCTTATATGCTCCCCTGTCTCTTTAACACATTATATTTATTTTTCACTTTCAGTAAACAGCCCATCGCTGCTGTTAGGAATGTTGCTCCACGGAGCTCATTATTAATTCCCTAAGTCAGGTTTCCTCTTGGCAGCAAGGCACCCGAGTCCTTTGAGAAGTCCAGTGTCAGTAACCACGGAGGATCCGCACCAAGGATTCAGAATTGAGCAGCGTGAGCAATGCAGCCACGGCGCTGCGTGGCCATGGAGTGGCATGACCCACAAAGGGCATGTGGCCAGCAGCCTCAGGGGGGCATCACCACATCCTCTTACCACTTCCAAGCCTTGTCCTTGCCAAGGGAATGCTTTACTAAAAGAAAACTTGGTCAGATGAGGTGAAGAGGAGACTCCCACTTTGCTGATGCCTGTCATAGGCAGATATAATATTTGATTAAAAAAAAAAGAAAAAACCTAGATGGGAAAATGGTACAGCAGAGAGTTGATCTACAGTTCAGGCGGTTGAGAAAGCAATCTCAGGGTAGTGGTCTGCTGTCTCCACAGTAACTTACTCTTTTGTCTTACTCCAAGAGGGTAGCTGCTGCATGGCTGCTGTGACCACAGAGAGCAGCTCTGGGGAGAAGCACCTGGGGGTGTTGGTGGATGACAAGCTTGACACGTCTCAGCCATGTGCACTCCCAGCCCAGAGAGCCAAATGTCCCCTGGGCTGCATCCAAAGCAGCGTGGGCAGCAGGGCCAGGGAGGGGATTCTGCTCCTCTGCTCTGCTCTGCTGAGACCCCACCTGCAGGGCTGCACCCAGCTCTGGGGTCCCAGAACAGGAGAGATGTGGACCTGCTAGAGTGAGTCTGGAGGAGGGCCATAAGTGTATCACAGGTCTGAACACCTGTCCTGTGAAGATAGACTGAGAGAGTTGGGGTTCAGCAAGGAGAAGAGAAGGGACCCCTTTGCAGATGTCTCAGATGGCCTAAAGCATCTCAAATGGTACCTGTGGCAGAGGAACTGAATTGTGTCCCAGTCTCTTCAGATGAGTTGTTTTCAAGCCTGCATTGACTAGGTCTCCATGGAGAATGAAAAGACTTCAGATACATAATTTTCCTATAGATTTCTAAATTTAGCTATCTTAATGATGAACTGAATTATATCAGCATTTATCTGCTTTTAAAATAGTTTCAGTTTCAATGTAATCAAGTGCAATTATTAACACTCACAACACTATTAGACTCATCTGCAAAATAAGTTTTCTGAGCTGGTGTGAATCATACTGTAGGACCAGCCTGCTTTGACATTCACTGTTATATTAGTAGTTTTTTGTTCTATACATTCAACCCTCCCACACTAGTTGTGTATTCTATTAAACACCTATTAAATTTAAAATCAGTACAGACTTGCTGGGCTGTCTGAGAACCTCACAGGCAGAATTAGTTTTATGCAACCACTTGTTATTGCTGAATTTCACCTAGAGACTATTCTGGGAGCTGAATGTACATGTTATGAATTGAATTTGCCTCGGTGCAATTGAGAACAGAGCCTGGGGTAAGGAGTACAACTTTATACAACTGGTTGTAATCATTGCATGTGGTGAAGGAGGACAGTGGTACCTGTTCACCTCTGTTGCTTAATAATTAATAGCTTCTGCCCTGATAGGATGTCAGAATGAAGAACAAATATTCTTTAATATTCAAAGTGTAAGTATACTTTAATCCATGATTAGAAAATTACAGCAGAAGGGACCTCCTAAAGCTCTCGACCTTCAGAATTTACCCACACTAATGCCAAAAGCCAAGAAAAGAAAGGCAGCCTGCAAGGAGCTGCAGATATAAGTTGTAGACGTGGATTAATTAACACTGTTACCACAAAATGTGTAATTGGTATGCAACAGCAAGTTTAGCTTCAGCTGCAATGTATAAGGGTAAGAAGTCACCAGCAGAATTATAAATAGAAATTTAGAGCTACTTCCTTTTCTAAGTGAGAGGAGTGTCACAGATTCCAAATAACTTATTGATTTCATAACAGTTGCATTAAATGTAAGGTCAGGCAAGCTGAAACTAGTAAATAGGAAACATGAAATAATTTAGATTGGAAGGGATTTCTGGAGGTCAACTCCTTCAAACTTCCCTTTAAAGTAGGTTCAGCTTTGAAGCTAGATCCAATTTCAAAGCTGAAGAGGCTTCTCATTGTTATTCTATCACAATTTTAGCATCTCCAGTGTTGAAATTGCATAACCTCTCTAGGCAACCTCTTCAAAAGTTCTGATCACCCTCAATATTTTCCTAAGGGCAAAATTTTCTTAAATTTTTTGTTGTTATTCTGCATTGAGAGTAGATTCAAAAGCAGCAACACATATCCCAAGCTGCTTACCTAAATGAAGATGTGCATGATCATTTGTGTTGCTGAGCCCAGAGTCTGGACCTATCTGTTAGGAGAGTAAGGCATGTTATCATCACACTTCAGAGGAGTGTGCTCTGCTGTCAGTCCTTCCTTATGGCTAAAACACGGATTCACGCCCCCTGCTCACCAGTCCATCATCTTCCATTAACACCAAATACTAAAAAGTTTTAAAGGCCAGACCCTGATTGTCTTTCTAGACTGTTGTATCTCTAAGAGGTCTAGAGACCTTCAACAAGGCTAAACTGTTGAAGTGGACTTTTAAGTGCTTTAAGATAAGTTACACATTTTCCTAAGCCCTTGAAAAACAATTATATTACTTTTCAAATCTTTGTGTATTTTAGCTATTCCTGTAAGGATTCCTGTGCTAAGGTCCTGATTCTACCTAGCCTTATGCCTGATATTAATTGTTCAAATCCATGCATAACGGTGTAAAAATATAACCACTGCTGTGGATGGAAACATCTGATCTGGTGAGACTTCTAAACATGTTTTGGTGTAATTGTATAGAAGGTGTGGAGCATTTGGAAGTCACAAGACTGCAGCAGTTTAAACTCAGTAATTCTATTAAAAGAGTCTTTCTACACATTACAGTAGTCATGTAGTCCATAAATACATAACAGAGGTGGTGTCTTCCCTTCTTCCCTCTTATATTCCAGCTACCTGCAATACTGTCACTTGCTGGAACTTCCCTGACATTTCTAAAACAACTCTAAGAAAAAAAATGCCTTTTTGGCTAAAGGACAGAATCAATATTCTACAAAAACTTCATCTGTTAAATGCTCCATCACAAAGATTAAGAAATAACTGCTGGAAAGCCTATAGAAGATGCAATGGCATTCTGAGAACATCTGATATTTGGGGTGACACTGACTTCAAGCATCTCCAATTTAACTATCTAGGATCTTGTAGGATGCAGTGTAAATAACTGATTTTAGATGATTGTTTGTGGGTGGGATAGTTATGCCCTAACAATCTTTTCTGAGTTTCACTGGTGAAGACAACAAAGAATGACTCATTCAACAGCTGACATTTACACCACAGGTGCCTCCCCTCGGCCAGATCACTCCTCCTCACAGTGACCGAGGTCCAGCCAGCACACTGTGAAATGGAGTGAGTCTGGCACGTTTGCAGCATCAGAGAGACGAGCTCTGATCTCAGTGTCAGTGACACAGGGACACAAGGATGGAGTCGCTGCCATCGCTTCCAAAGTGAATGTTTGTTACCTTCAGCTACACAGCACCTGATGCCCAGAGGCTGCTTGTTTGCCACTCTGTGTGTAAACACACAACTTTGAGCTCCCTGCTGCTCTCACAGAGATACCATCAAGCCCCTAGTGATGACTGCTTTCCCCCAGCTCCAAAAGATTATGTTGCTTGGTACACGTTTTGTTAAAATTGCCACTTAATTAATGTAAACCACTGGTAAGCTGGTGGGAACCCCAGTTAGAGCAGAAGCTGGATGCCCCAAAATCTGAATTCTCAAAGGAGGGGTGAGAGGAGATGGGAACATATTTTCCTAGTGGTAAGTGTATCTTCAGAAAACGTCAGGCATGAGATTTTGGATCAAGAGGGCTGAAGGCAGGTCAGCACAGCCCGAGGCCCTCTGGAGGTGCATGGAAACTCTCTCTGTGTGTTTCACTAGGTACATTTTCATTGCAGCTGGAACTTGAGCCTGTATTTCTTACAGCTCAAGTGAGTTAACTCTTGGTAATAAAGAAATTTCCATTTTCATGTTAGTCTATTAAAGCTTATTCCTTCACACCAAGTGGAACGTCTACAGAAGAAACACCAGCCAGGGGCAGACTGGTTTTCATCTTCATCACAGGAACTATTCCATGAATCAGATCTAGGATGATAACAAATAAATTGAAAATACGTGAAAATTACATCGTTTATATAAAGACTAGATATGAGACTTCATTTCTTCATTTAGGAAGTATTTTAAACTAATTCTAATACAAAGCAAAAAAACCCAAGTCACTGCATGAAACACTGAATTGCATCATTCACAAGGAAAATGTACAAAGGTACTTCCTTTTAAAACAAGCAATTATCACTCTGAATAATGTTGGGAGGAAAAGCCTGCTCTTTCCCCAGAGACATTTCTGAGTACAAGGAGGCCGTAGCAACCCTGAGGAAGGAGGCTGTCAGACAGGTTGAGTTACACAGATAACCATGTCAGGTTAAGTTAGGTTTGATATTTTCCAAGTGTGTGATCAGTCGCTGAAGGCTTTCAAGTGGCAAGCATGATGCAATCGAGTCTGAAATTCCTGCAGAGCTCCTGAACAGAAGAGAAGGGGAGGTTTCTTTCTCAAGCATGCGGGCACAACTTCTAACCTGTCTCCTCTTTCTCCCCATCAAACAGAATCTGTTTCAGGAGAGAGAGTGCGGTTAAGGTCACTGCTTTCAGACAGGTTCCTCGGTGCTTGGAAGGCAGGAAGCTGATGTGGAAATGCTGCTGCATCCTTCTCCTCCCATTCCATTTGGTCACAGGGGCATGCAAAGCCTGAGAGAAGGCTGTAAGACATCCAAGCCATTAGCAAGCACAACTGATAGGATTTGGTCCATCATGCTGATGTATTTCCCCATGCATTCAGACCTGTCCACCTGATTATCACATCCTCTCTTAGGAACTGAAAACCAGGAGTCAATGTGACATTAAAGTAACCTAGGAAAAAAGAACTGACAAGCACGAACCCATTCTTCCTACTTTCGGCAAATTCTGTAGGAGGTTTCCACCCAAAGAGGAAATTGGCTGATGCTTTCACTCAGCATTGTTGTAACCACGCTGTTTTCTGCAGGCCACTGAAGCTCTTTGGGACTGTGTGTGGTCACAGAGCATTAGCAATTTGTGGTCAGCCTGAAAAAAGCTCTCTGGAGATTTTATTCCCACAAGGCAACACAGGCTTTTGACTTTCCATCAGCATGAAGTTCACCCAAACCGGTCACACTGTCTCATCTTGTTATGAGTCTCAGTAGTAGTCACAATCCACAGTCCATGGACACATCACTTCGTGGGATGCTCCTCTGGCCACTTGTGGGTCAGCAAACACGAGGAGCAGAAAGCCCTCTTCTGAGGTGCTTTGTTTCAGGTCCTGCTGCTGGTTCCATCCTTTCTTCTCTTCCCTCCCTGCTGGGCCACTTTGGACCTTTTCCCTGTTTGTGAGATTCTAGGCCAGAATTCTGCCCTGTCAGGCATCAGTGGGCTATAGCTGATGAGGAGGAAAGGGATTGATGGAAATGGAAATTTGAATGAGTTGTGGGCCCGCTCTTCTGGTTGCTGCTTGGCTGCCTTTCCTCCTTATAGCTCCCTTGCTCTCCCCCACACTTTCTTACTTCTCTTTCCTTATTTCAAGCCCCACTACAGCTCCAAGTCTCCAGCATGCTCCTGCCAGAGCTCCTTCTGCCAAAGCCTGGCTCACCGCTTGGTCATGAATTTCTGTCACTGCCCTGAGATTTTTCCACCTTTGCTCACCTACATCAAGCCCCAAGGCTTTCTCCAATCTGCTAGAATTTCTTCCACTCACAGCTATTCTTTGTGCCGAGATGATAAAGGTTGTGATCTTGTCACCACGCAGCCACCCTTGCAAGGCAATGTCATACCTACAGTTCTGCATGACAGATAACCTTAGACTAATTTCTAAACCTTAGACTGGTTACACTGGTGTCCCTGGGATTCCTTCCAACTGAACCAAATCCATCATGAAGTCCCATACCAAAATCTTCCTCCAATTCCAGTCTGATGGGTGGCCACAATAAAAGCAAAAGGATTCCTTTCCATGTTCGTTGCAGACAGAATTCCTAAATTTTATTATCTGCAGGAGTAGGAAGATGTTGGTGCATTTTCTTCCTGACTTTTTTCAGTAAAGCTACGGAGCCACCCAGCCTTCATTCTGCATTTCTGAGGTGGATTACTTCTTAAGTGTGCAGTTTTACATTTGTCCATCCTAAATTGCATTCAATTTTTCTAAATTATTTTCCAATGTCTTAGTTTCATATAAAACTTTTCAACATTTCATATGAAATAGAAAATAATAATGGAGAACAAAAGGGAAAAGTATGTCTTAATAGTGAGCGACATTATGTCATTATGAAAAATTACAAGTGCTATTAATATTTAATAAATAATACTTCATTCTAAAGTTTTCTTATTAAAACAGTGATTCTCTGCAAAACATTGCAGAAACTGCATTTAAAGTCATCACTTCAGAGTTATTTTCAAAACGATGGTAACGCAATATTTTTGTGGCGTTAGGAACAGATGATGTTGCTACAGTGATAGAAGTGATGCGGTGACTTCGTGGAACTGAGTGACATTATGGTGACAGTTTGGGAACAGTCCCTTTGTTTATGAGCTTGGCTTTGAAGAAGAAAGAGAGATGAAGCTTTGCAAATCTAAAGCTTCTCTCTGTATAAAAAGGCCAAATATCCTAACTTCTCTCTGACCAAATTTACAGCTGAAAGAAGATAAATATTTCAACAGTACTTCCTCAGGCCCATTTACTTTAATATCCCTTAGGAAAATAAGATTTATACCCATACAGTAAGCTTGCACAAAGGGATAAACACAACATTTTAGTAGATTTTATGTATTTGAAGGGTTTCCCAGTGGTTAGAAAACAGAAGTAATTTCTAGGCAGAATAATATTTTTTCTTTCCCGGTATGAAGTCATCAATCAGAAAACTTTATCTTCTATTTTTCAATTAGCCCCCTTGGACAAATGCCAAAAACCCCATTTATTAAGTAAAATGATGCTAAGACAAAAAACCATCCCTTTCTAGAACATCCTTTCTTATGTTCTTTGTTAGAAGAAAGAAGAGGAAAGAAAAAGATTTGTGCATTTTCCAAATGTGGTATTGAAATTTTTATAGGGAATCAGCACATGCCACAGAGAAACATTTCAGTCGATGTGAGGACTGGTGTCAGCCCTCAAAAAAAAATGAAAAAATGCCAGACTCCACAGTTCCAGCCACCATTAATGTCAAACAGAAAATGCGCAACTGGAACACAAACAAAGAAAGAATTCTTGTAGCATTCACCAACGTGCACAGTACTTGGAGCAAGTCCTTGGAATGAGTCACAGAAAGGCTGAATCTTTTGTACTGATCTGTTCCTAGTGGCCAAGCAGAAATCTAAACATCTTGTTAGAACAAATCCAGTGGAAGATTGTTGCAAGGAAAGAGAGAGCATCTCCGGAAACACCAAGCCAAGAGTTGTGTACAAAGGCTTGAAGGGGACATACCGGCAGTGAAAATACACGGCACAGGGGAGAGAAGTAGCAAGAGCAGAAATACAAGTTAGACATTAGCAAACAAAATTTTTACAGAAAGGTTGGTCAAATATGGAGACAGGCTTCTCAGAGAGACTGTGGAGACTCTTTTCTCAGGGGTAATTAAAAGCTGCTGGATGTGGTTCTGAGCAACTCGATCTAACACTGAAGTGGGATCTCCTAGCTCTGAGTGGGGGTTGGTACAGAAACTTGCAATGGCCTTGATCGGCTTGCAAGTTAAATGCTATTCTGAAAACATTTTTCAGTGGAGGACTGTTTCCTTCCTGTCACTGGTTCTGCAACATGAAACAGTGTTGTTCATAGAATGGACAATCTAGAGAGAGAGAGAGAGATAGAAACAATCATTTTGTGGCCAAGCAGATCCTATGTAGTGAACTAAAGTGAAAAAGGCAGCAGCACTGGCTGACATGAGACTCTGGGGCTGCTCTTAAAAGTACATTCCATAAGTGGGATTTTGTGACTTTCCAACCCTTTGCAGACAATGTGGCAGCAATGAGTCACAAAGATGAGGGAAGCAACAAGTTTCCTGGGACAGAAGGAAGAGGTTGCTGAGCAGGAGGCTTATGCTTAGCATGTGATACAGCAGCGTGTGCTGGGAGATGGTGTGGAGGGTGCAATTTAAGGTGCTGATCATACACAAAATTTAACAGCCAACAGCACACCCACAGATCCTGATTTGTCCATCCCAATGGGGAACTGGCATTCTTCACCAAGGATTATTCCTATCTGGAAAATAAATAGTATTAAAAGGATGAGACAATATATATAAACCCTTACTCCTTATAATGCCCTGCTTCCCCACAGCCCCTTTGCTCTCTCTGCTCCTTTCATGACCAGGTACCACATATTTCCCAAATCTCTTTCACTGGGAGAATCCCCATTTTGCAAGATCCCTGTGGAGTTGCCTGGACTTCTACTGCCTGTAGGCACACAGTTCCCTACATAAAGGAAAGAGGGATATTTTCATTTCTAAAAGAGATTTAAGGAAAAACATAGAGCCAAAGGAATGGGTAATAATGCTATAGCAAAGTCCCCAGAGAAAGTCAGAGAAAAGGAGATGTGTGATACATGCAATGCTGAGGTGGTCATCATTGCTGGAAGGAGCAAACATTTGCAGCAGAGTGAATGCAAACTGCTGCAAATGAATCATAGAATCATTCAGGTTGGAAAAGGCCTTCAAATTCGGTGAGTCCAACTGTGAACCTAACACTCCCAAGTCCACCACTAAACTATAAAGCCCAAGGGGTTGCTGTTTTCTGGTGTTTATTTTGGAAAAAGATATCATAATGGCAGGATTGCAAGGAGATAAGGAGCATCTGCCAGCACTCAATGTCATTTATACCATATAAAGATAACAGAGAAAAAACACTGGGGTGTGGGCTGGTCACTTGGTTTCACAAGCTAATTTTTGTGTGGTGCATGCTGACCCCATCTCACAATACCCACCTACCACATAGGGTGTTTACCTTCTTGAGGCACTCAGACCTTGATCGCTTATCAGCAGGGACAATTTGGGCAATCCCTTGCCCTTTTCAGATACTCACAGGTTTGCAGTGGAGAAGGGAAAATTACAAGCATCTCATCAGAGGTCACATTTGTCACCACCCACAGCACCTCCCAGTGCTGGTGCTAGGCTTTCAAATGAACTGACTTAAACCCTACCTTTTCTAAGGTTAAACACAGATTTTTTCTGCATCCAGGAATTTGATTGCATTGTTTTGCCTTTCTTTGCTAGAATAACCTACCCTCTGAAATCTCTCATGTAGATATTTCTAGGCCTTAATCAAGCTATGTTGTCATGACATGTTCTCTCAGATAAATTAAATTGATCTATTATTTAAATAGCTGATTGTATAGCAGTTTTCTTCAACCTAGAGCGGCTCTTGACACGTGCACCCTTAGGCTGTGTCAGCACAATGCTTTAGTCAGCCATATGTCATACTCCTAAAAGCTTTGTCAATCTGAGACACTTAGGCAGGAGGAAGGGAAACCTCTCTGCAGCCCTGCGAGACCCATTCAGACGTGTGCAGTTGAAGACAGAAGCTCTGCCTTGCCTGGTTTTAGCTGTGGATCTGCCTGACCTCTCCTCAGGGACATGGCAGGTTTGCTGTCCCAGCAGTGACCCAAGCAAAGGGATGCTCCTACCTGCTGCCACCTTTCCCCACAAAAACAGTCCATGAGGGCACCTCCCAGACCCCACCACAGCCACCAGCCTCGGATGGACACTCGGGCAAGAGAAGAATGAAGCCATGCTCCCACCCATGACCCCTAGGACAGGTTTAGCCCCCCAGAGCTGATCCTGGAACAACTGGCCAAATCCCAGGGCAGTCACAGACGGTTGGAGGGAGGACAAGGTGGGATGAGAGCCCGACCACGCTCGGCAGTGAGTTATTATCACATGCTGCAGTGAACATGTGGTGGCTTTTTCCCTGCCTACTCCTTGTGGGCCAACAACCTTGTTCTGTTAATTTCAGTGGGAAATGTGATGAGTAGGTGAGTATGTCCCCTGAACTGGTATTTCAGGCAGAAAAGATTAATTTATGTGTATTTGATAACTGGTGAGGCATTTCTTAATTTGATTTCTTTTGGATGATTTCCTATATACCCACACATACGCAAAATAAAGGACAGAAAGTTTTTTGGCTGCTGTATTTTGTATATATTAGTAGCATGATTGGTGCGTTGGAGTTTTTTTGCCAAATACATAAGAGCTGCTAAAACTTACCAAACAGACTCCATTTGAAACTGAAACTTCTTGTATAGCCCTGGGAAGAATATTGCACAGGCATTAACAGTGCTGGCTGCCCCCAGACAACACCAGTAAATCTTGACATCAGCCTTTATTTACAGAAAAAAACACACCCCAGTTATCCTTCTCTGTGTTTTGCCTCTGGAGATGAACTGCCTCATATTTTGGTGACAAAGCTGCCTGTCCATTTGTAACCCTCTTGGGTCAGCTCGTCAAACTTAGGTGCTGATGTATGGGAAACAACTGAAGGGGAATGCCTGAGAATTTATTTGGGCCATTCTTTGTGCTGCTGACATAAATATGCTCAGCTCTTGCAAACCTGATTGTCCCTGAAGACTCCCATCACCTATGAAATAGCATCTCTCCGGGCTACAGAGGTTGATAGTAGTTAGACTGGAGGTCAAATTTCAGTAAGGAACAAGCCAAAAATGTTAAATTTAAAAACTTTGGAGACATTTGGGTTTAGTTCTCACAAACACCTTGCTAGAATTTCCTTTAGTACTTGTTTAAAACAGGTTCCTACCTTTGCTCAGTCCCTGTTTTTTCCCTTCCTTCCCCAGTATAAAAAAATCTGTATATTGGGCAAAATTTTTCCAGGTAGCCCTTGTACCCAAGGTTTGGGAAATCTAAACAGAACACTTCAGTTTTACTCCCCATCTGACTACACTGGTTTAAAAAATAATTTAAAATTTCAGTTTGAACTCCAGGTTGAATACAACAAAGGAGCAGAGATAAGTCTAGAAAAAATATCTCCAATAAACATGCAGGATTAATAAGATCAGTGTGGAATTTACATTATGGAAAAACAAAGACACTGTCAGAAAAGTAGCTTGATGGGAAGATATTGGTTCACCTGAAAATATAGTCTCAAAGCTCCCTGTTTGTTTACTTCCCGGTATTCATTTTTAGCTATCAAATGAAAATTAACTCTAAACAATGCCTTTGTGCCACTTAAACTGTATCTGTCACAGCTCTATACCTGCTCACTCTTCTCAGACATTCATCCCAGGAGAGTTCTGTAGCCCAGGCCTTTGGCAAGAAATATTCCAGCAGGAAAATGTGCTATGCAACTAATCCAAGCAGCTCCCTTCCACTCTTCCAGTTTTATGATTTCCTTTTCCTTGGATGTACCACTGATTTTCTGAAAGTCTCACCACAGAAGTTCACCATTGCTTTTGGGGGAATGATTTCAGACTAAAATCCATTTATCTCAGTATCATACAATCAGTTTGAATAACCAGTATAGTCACATCTTAACAATGGAACTTGCTTCTTCCTTTCTTTTTTTCATTGACAAAGAGGCACCTTTTTTTTCCTTAGTAGACTTTGAATCTGTGCCTATGACGTCCTCTTGGCCACTTGATAGGGAAACTGGTTTAAATTTCCTTAGGAGTTACTAGTATTAATTTGGTCTCTTTGTGAGAGTATCTCTGAATTCTACAACTGTCCCGGCTCTCCACCCTTTTCTTCTTTGCTTGCTCCAGTTATAGAAGCACAGCAATGATGGGGAGGCTGTGAAGCAGATGGAAAACCTGACACAGGACCTGGAATGCTTGTGCCATGCTGGACAAGAATAATAAAGGAAAACAACAACCTCCTTTCCTCCCGTTGTGAAGGGGTGTTGTGAATTGCTTAAATAATCACCAGCAAAGGTATCGGTAAAAACAAGTTTAATATAAAAGTGACAGCACAACAAAGCTCATTGGCAAGGGTCACTCTACTACTCACTAGATGGTTAAAGCCCAGTGAGGAAAAACAGCAAACAGAAACCCAGAGTCAATCAATCCAAACAAAAAAAACCAAAACAAACACAAAACTGTCTTTGTAGAGGCAGAGGGGGACAGGAAGAGAGTAAAGGATTCATATGGGATTTACAATAACACAACAGTGACTTACTTACAAATCTAATTTACTGACAAATCTAAAGTACTTAACAATCCAGGAGAGAAGCATTTCTCACACATTGGCTATAGCATATAAACACTAGTATGCACACAGACACTGTGGTCCAGGAGAGCTCAAAGGGTCTCCCCTTGGAGTGCTGTTTATAGGGCCACAAGAGAGTAGGCTCTAGTCACAATGAAGTTTCATCCTGGCCACACTTCGGGTTGGCACACTTTCTTTGAATGTTTGAGAACTAAAATGTCATTCCACTTGGGCTGTTATTCAGGCAAAAAATGTTTCTAAGGCTGTCTATTAAAAAAAAAAAGGAGCAGGAGGCTGTTAGGCAGCACAAATTCCTGGGAACAGATAGCGTTTCTGATAAGGTCAAGAGGAGCTCAGTCCAGGTACTGTTCATCATAGGCCGAGGCCTCACGAGCGTTTCTCGGATCATAGTATGGCCCAGGAGGAAAGGAGGGATGCACCACCACATCTCCCACTCATGAATACCCCCAACCAAAAATGTCATGTGTGTCAGATTTGTAGTGTGCACCTGTGGTCTTTGGGGTCCATCTCCATCAGAACCTATATTCTCCTAAACCTCCTTTGGTTTATACGCACACGCACACGTACACATTCCTCTTCAGGTCTCCATCAACTGAAGAGCAGTACAGACTGCTGAGTCTTCTGTGCTTCCCTTGGTGCAGGCAATGGTGAGGATGCCAGCACAGTGCTCATCAGGAGAAGGCCCTGACACCATCTGTGTCATGCAGAAGGTTCTGCTGACCCCAAGAGAAGGTGGCAGACGAACTCTGGAAGTTGCTCCCTCTCTTTTACAATGTCAGAACAGGTTCAGGAGAAGCTTTTCAAAGTCTGCTCCACTTACACTGTTTTTGTTTTTCCCCTAACCTCTTTCTGAACTCTTGGATAAAAAGCTGTGAACTGAAGTTCACAGAGCTTGATTTCTTTCCCAAAAGACTTTTGTTCCAAAGGGTCTCCCCTTGGAGTGCAAAAAGAATAAACATATGAACTACTCAGTCATAACAATGCTCATGTATCAAAAGGGAGGGTATGAAGAGGGCACAAGAGATTTATCTTCTGAATGGATTTGCTCATCCTGAATAAAAGCTGGCATCTTTTAATAGACTGAATTTTCTTTTCTGGCAAACAGTCCAGCTAAACTGACAAGCTTCTGAGTACAGCCTCCTAAGTAAACAGCCCTGTCTCCGTCTTGCAGAAACATTGCAACTATTATAAACACTGCAGATGGAAAAACAATCTGAAGGAAAGGAAGCTGGCGGGCTCCAGGAAGAAGGAGGAGCCGGCACGTGCACTTCGATTCACAGGAAGGGTCCTTTTGTGATAAAAATTAAGTAGGGCAAATGTTTGTGTTCACTCCTGCCTCTGAAAGAACTGCTTCCAGACAATATTTTGTTATCAAGATGATCTAGGGCAAAAAATTTAGATTATCTACATCTTTTATATGTGGTCAACTATAAATCAGTTATTTATGTGACAATGCCTATTTGATTTGACAGAAATGCTTTTTCTTCAGTGTGAGGCAGTTCCGAGGCTGGCAATAACCCTTAGCTTGTCCTTCAGAAGTAAGAGCTTTCGTGCAAACCATTATGGTTTAGCCCACCCTTTTCCCTCTATATTTCTGAGCCAAACGATCTCTCCACCTCCAACCTGTAAGAGAAACAGTTCTAGTTCTTTCAGCTGTAGTCTGCTCTGAGTCATTTAGAAAGCCATTAGTGCACCAGCCACCAGCCTTAGAGCAGACCATGTGCCAATGCTCGGGGAGGTATCTGCAGGGAGACCTGCACACATCTAAAAGCAACTGTACTCTTGCCCAAGCCCTGTGCAGGTGCTGAAAAGTAGCACCCCCGCAATCACACAACAAAAATGGATTTTTTAAATGTTTTCATTAAATTGGTCCATTTTTGTCTCCTATCCTTAGCTCTGAGATTTTTTTGCGTACCAAAACCAATACGAAAGAATAGTAACAGTTATCTATGTTTTCTTTCCTTTCTGTATTTTGAGCAATTCCTTAAGCTTTGGGGCAGTTGGAAGAGGACAGCCACGGTTCAGTAGGATGCTGAATCTCTCCTCCTCCCCCAGCTGCTCACAGCTGGCACAGACTGACCCCTGGGATCCCAGGCCTAAGGACTCTAATACTCCCCAGGAGTCTGTGCTGATACCACTCACCATCTTGGCTGCACCTCCTGAGTTCTCAGGTCCTCTCCAGAAATACTAAGGCATATTTCCCAAGGAGGGATCACCAGGCAGATCTCAGTTCTGCAAGTGCTCAAGACGCTAAAGTGTTGTTCTTGTTCAGCATATCTGAACCCAGGTATGGTAAAATTAATAATTCATCTCTTCACCTTTGCATATTCAATTTTCCCACTTTTTCTGCTGTATTTTTACTTTCTTAATTGCTATTTTGATGCAATAGTGCAAAAAGATGCATACCAGAAGTGGAGTGACTGATCAAATGATCGGTCTTCACAGTGTTTCTCCAACATTCTCTTGGGTGGAACAGTTTGCTGCTCTCAGAAACAACCTGAAGTCCTTCAACTAGAAGACTTTTGTGTTAGTAGCATGTGTATAAAATAGTAGTGATGTTTCCGTTTCAAAGTCAGTTGAATACTTGAATCAATAGAAAAGCAGATTGATCCTAGAGAGCCAAGAAGAGACATGAGATGCTATCCATTCTGTAGCTGCCATCATTCTTGGCCTTCACCCATGTCCCTGGAATTCACTTACTGACTCCACCTGTGTAATCCAGTTCCAGATCTGGTGCTTTTGAGTTGTTCTTTTATCATTACAGCTGGCCTTGCATGTCGGTTTTGCTCCCCTGCCATGTAGGGGATGCTGGAAGGAGCTGCTCTAATGGAAAACCCAAAGCAATGCTGTATTGTTTCTTCTTGAGATAGGGGAGGAGGCAGTGGAGCTAGGCAGCCAGAATGCTCTGTCTGATGCCTCATTTCCCTATTTCCTTGTCTCTCTACTTGTTAAGCACCACAGTTAACTCCTTTCAGCTGTTTTAATATCCACTGTCACAGCAGAGTGTGTACTACCTGCATCACCAGTCTCCCTGCCCTCTCTCCCTTGAACTACCTCTAACCAAATTCTGAACCTCAGACCTTTCCCAAAGTTTTGGATACAAAATGACCTTGACATAATTTGCGCAAACAGCCACCTCATCTTGCTTTGGTAAAATGACAAAACCCCCATCAGGGTACTGTACCTTGGGTTTTTGAGGGGGTTTTGTTATTTCTGACTAGTGGGATCTCACTGGTATTCCTTGGGGGAAGAATTTATATACAAAAAGGATGGCAGATAGGATGTGAGATGGAGAAGTCCAAGGTGCAGCCCTGAGCAAAAGTCAAAGAGCAGTGAAGACCAGAGAATTTTATAACATAAAGAGGAAAATTTTCTATTTATGTTCAAAACCTAGGAATAAGTTGTGCCCTTATATCTATAAAGATATGTGAGAACATAAATTTTGCTTTATCGAACCAAAGCAAGCCTGTCTGGACAGAAATTCTGTCTATGAAATTGGCTCCTACCAGGTCCTTTTCAGAAAAGTGTAAACATGCCCCACTAGATTTTCCTCTGCTGTAACCTTAGGGCACTAGGATGGTCATTTGTCCCTAAAGGCTACAGCCCTCTCCACCCTTACTCTCTTGGCATGGCTGTCCTGGCTGTCCCTGTGACCCATGCTGCACTCTTGCACTCCATACTTGCAATTCTTCTCTTGTTAGGAAAGGGCACTCCCTATGTCCTGTGACTGAAAGTTGCCTGCACTTCAGAAAATTGTTCGACTCACAAACACTTCTATGGCAGAGAAGAAAACCTTTGGAAATCTTTTTTTCGCAGACCTAGCACTGAGCAATAGTAGTAAGATGATGAGCTCACATAACCCTTAGAATAGTTATAAGAAGCAGGTAATGGTTTTCTCCAGTACATTAAACGGGTGAATAAAAGATTGGCAATCCATTAACAGAGTAACACACAATAGCTTTCTGTGGAAGAACATTTAATTTTTATCTTCTCTGGTTTGCAAACCAGAACTTTATAAAATGCTTTTCGAACTTCAATTCTCTCTTTTAAGTTCTCATTTCTGTAATCTCTACAGTGAGATAAATATTGGTCTGAAAAGAAGTATTCAAGTAGCTAAATTGACAGAGGAGCAAAATTAAAAATTTACTTCTTCCTTTAACTCTTATGCACTCTGTGATGGGGCTATCCATCACAAGTGAGCTATCTCAGGATTGATCACAAGTCTGGCACAATGTAATTACTGAACCAAAAGCATTGTATTATATAGCATGAAATGAAATAGCAACATTGCCTTCCACATTATGAACCCGTTGACTAATGATGGAGTGTTGCAATTAGAAAATATGGAAGTAACAAGACAAGGTAATTCACAGTCTGCTAATGTATAGACTAAAACTACTGATAGAGTGAAGCAGGGAAATTAAAACCAATAAAACTGGAACAGGAAATAACAATTGCATTCTTAATAATCTGTAAAACGAGAGGATGCAAGTGTCCTCTAAAGCAGGTCAAGTTTAAAAGGATTATGCGCAGTGTCTGAAAAGGGCTCCTTCTGGTCTTGTGTCAGTGGACCTATTTTTTTTCTAGTATGTTTTGTGATGGCTGAGGACTCTTGCATTCATTGGCATCATAAGTGTGACCCAGCATCAGGAGATTTTGCTTTAAGAGACTAGAGAGGAAAACCCAATGAGCTGTGGGCAAGAGCTCCCATTGCCCAGAACTCCCTCCCCAACTCCTATTTGATGCTGCCTGAGTGACAAAAGGCTGATCGCAGTGCCATTGCTAGATCACCTGGGGACACCAAGCCAAAAGCATGGGTGGCGCAGCTAGTGCTTTGAAAAATCATGGGTTTGGTACAAATTGGCAAAAGAAATTTAAAAAAAGAATAAGAGGAAAAGGTGAAGTACTTCAAGTTGCCCCAAGTTCATACTAAAGGCGTTCATCCCTGCCTCCTCCTATTTGCTTGGAGCGCACATCTTCAAATAGACTGATTATCTGGGAACAAAAAACAGGTGGGAATTTATTAAAACATACAATCTCTTTTTCTTTTCTTCTCTTTTTTCTTTCTTTCTTTCTTTTTTTTTTTTTAGAGCCTGGATTAAAATCTTTCTGTAGTCCTAATATTAACTACAAACATTCTGAGTCCCTGATGCAAAATAAACCCATGGGAATTCCATAGGAATTCCATAGGAAAACCTATGGAATAATCCAGCCCATTTATATTTCATCTTAACGTTAGCTTCAAACTTCAACAGTGCCTGAGTGACGCAGGTATTCAGACTTACAGGGATACAAAGAAAGGAAAATGAAAAAGAGAAAGAAAAAAGAAACAGAAAAAGGAAAAGGGAAAAAGGGAAAAGAAAAAGGGAAAAGAGAAATGCAAGAAAATAGAAAAAAAAGGAAAAAGGAGAAAGAAAAAAGAAAAAAGAAAAAAGAAAAAAGGTGAATACTACTGCATGTGGTAACATTTTCTGACACCGTCTGGCTTAAATTCACTAATTAATTTCAGCAACAACAGAGAAAAATTAGTCTTTCCTCCTCCCTCTTCTCCCACCCATCACTTCTGTCAAGGCTCCTGACTGACAGAGAGTAGGATTTTTGAGGGTATTTTTGTGTTTGTAAAATATCAGCCCTAGGTCTGGCTCCATCTCCTTGGAGCTCTCCGTGCCTTTCTGCAGTGAGCTTTTGGGGGTGAATGAGCCAGAGAGGATACTCATCACTGATGCTCTTTTGTGGCAACTGCATGAACAGTTCTGTGAAAAGGTGAAGTATCAACTACAGGCTTCTGTTCCCACTTGCAAGGGGGATTTTAGAAACTCTTCCTCTCCTGGCTGATAATTCCCTGGCTAGTAAAGACACCTTAAGGTGATGAGGATACAAATGCTTAGGAAATCCTAACCATCTCTTGTTTGTCTTAATAAATTAATATTTTATACCTTGTGTACATATCGCTTACAGCATCTCTTTAAGCACAATGAAAGTTGCTCAAAATGTCCTAGAAATAACACAAGACCACTGACTCAAGGAAAGGAAGCTGTCTTTGAATCCTACTGTGCTTTGTCAGCTGTGTCCTGTTGGGATTGTGGCTGCTGTTCATCCTGGGCTGTTTCTTGGGGCCGCATTTACAACCTTTACCCCATGACTGATGCTGGTAGAACACTGAGCTCATGTGTATGTTCTAACATGGGTGACATTTACAGGGTCAAAATCTTGCCCTTAGGCTTCACCATCAGGATCCCAGGTTGGTAAATCAAGCAATTAAAGCTTAAGAGATTCCAGATTAATATTTAAATATATGACATTTAAATTCAAATTACCACAAAATGACTGCATTTTCATTATGAAAAAAGCAAGCTATAAAATTGATGTATTAAACTCTGTAATTTCCTCTAAATTTTATGTTGAAACTATTTTCAATGATTTATCACAATACTTAATTTAATCATTCAGTATTTTCCAAGACGTTTTCTATAACCAAACGATGCAACATTTCCCTAGGAGGCTGAATAGTTGTTATAAAAAGTAATTGCTCACATACAGCTCTATTAACATTTAGAGAAGGGTTCAAATTTCTGAAACAACTGAGAATTCAGAAACAGTTCAGATTTATCTATTCATTTTTCCCTAAAACCTTTAATGCTCTTGCGGTACAATTCTGAAGATGTTCAATGTAAAAAAAAAAATCATTATCCCAACAGATAAATGGAGTAAAACACAAAGACAGAGGTGCTGGTATCAAGCAGCAGCTCAACTACCTGTTGAAACAGGAGCCAGAGTCCTCATCTGCTCCTTCCTGGCCAGACATATCTTCCAGATAAGATTGTTGGGAAGTTCTCCCTGTCCTGGCTTGGTCCTTCTGGTCACTACCTCTTGCAGAGCTGGCTATGTTGCCCCTTGTTCCTCCTCTGACCCTGTTTGGCAGTCAGAACAGTTATCTAGAAACTTGGTCACCTCAGGGTACAGAGATCATAAAATCCATGCTATCCCACTATCTCAGTCAATGTTCTGTGCACTAGACAGTCCTGACTAACTCCATGAATTTTGCCTCTTTCATGTTTTAAAAGGAAAAGGTAAGTATTTTCTCCAAATCACAGTAAGTTACTTTTAATATCAATTTGTTTGATACATATCAGGGAGCTGACAATTTGTCCCTTTATTTTGGTGTATTGGATTTGTGAGGTAATGTCTTGGCAGCAGGAGGGGCTACAGGGGTGGTTTCCGAGAGAAGCTGCCAGAAGTTGTCCCCATGTCCAACAGAGCCAATCCCTGGGAGCTCCAAGATGGGCCCGCCACCCCTGGCCAAGGCCACATCCATCAGCGATGGTGCTTATGATACTGGCATAATGTATTTCACAAGGGAAAAACACAGAGAAGCAAATGCAGCCAGAGAGGAATGACAATACAAGAGGAAAAAAAGCCCCAGACACCAAGGTCAGTGCAGAAGGAGGGGCAGGAGGTGTTCCAGGCACTGGAGCTGAAGTTCCCCTGCAGTCCCTGGTGCAGATAATGGCAAGGCAGCTGCGCCCCTGCAGCCCATGGGGGAGCAGAGATCCACCTGCAGCCCGTGGAGGCACCGACACTGGAGCACATGGAAACACCTGAAAGGAGGCTGTGACCCTGGGGGAAGCCTGCACTGGAGCAGGCTCCTGGCAGGACCTGTGGAGAGAGAAGCTCACACTGGAGCATGTTGCTGGCAGGACTTGAGACCCCACAGGGGACCCACGTTGGAGCAGCCTGTTCTGGAAAGACTGCACCCTGTGGGAGCCACACTGGAGCACTTCATGAAGAACTGCTGCCTGTGGGAAGGACTCCTGTTACAAAAATTCATGGAGGACTGTTGCCCACAGGAAGGACCCCATGCAGGAGCAGGAGAAGAGTGAGGAGTACCACCCTTGAGGAAGGAGAAGACACAGTGTGTGATGAAGTGACCACAGTCCCCATTCCCCATCCACCTGCACCATTTGCAGGGAGAGGTAGAGAAAATCAGGAGTGAAGTTAAGCCTGGGAAGAAGGGAATGTTGTGGGAAAGGTGGCTGAAGATTTGGTTTTATATCTCATTACTCTACTCTTAACTGATTAGTAGTAAACTAACTTCCCCAAGTCGAGCCAGTTTTGCCCATGACTGTAATTGCTGAGTGGTCTCTCCCTGCTCTTATCTCCATCCATGAGCCCGTTATATTTTCTCTCCCCTGTCCAGCTGAGGAGTGATAGAGCAATTTTGGTGGGCACCTGGCATCCCATTGAGATCAGCCCACCACACTCAGGAAGAAAAAACTCAGAGAAACTTTCCCCAGGGCATTTCTATCTAACCGGTTGGTGTCTCCTTCCCTTCTCCTTTTCTCCAGTAAGTCCCAGCTGATTTAAGTCAGACTCTGAGGTGCCTCATCTTTCTAAATGACTACATAGGGAATACAGGCATCAGCAGCTTTGGGGTGCTGAAGTGTTCAGTATCCAGGTTTCTCTTCAGATGCAGCCTTGTTTCTCTGTGAAGAAAGCCTCAAGAGTCATTTTGGAGTGTAGTAGTCAAATTTATTTCCACCAGAGAAGCACACTTGTTTCAGTAATAAAAAAATAATCTTTGCAGAATAAAAGTAAACCTGTAGTGCTATAAATATATTTACTTGCACAAGAATTCACCTAAGTCACTCAACATCTGTTTAGACTTAGTATTCTCACAGTCCTAAATTTCCAGTGGAGTTAACAAGATAGTTACTAGCAGAAAGATGAGAAAGGCAAAGTCTGGCTCAATTGGTATTTAAACATATATGAAATAATAGAAAGCTTCCTTCCTTGGTTGTTTTTTGTTGTTATATGAATACACTGCTTATGAAGAATACTTACAGCCTTCAGCACTGACCATTTCTGTTTGTCTAATTAAAATATATTACATAGCCACAGAAGCCTCTTCTGGCTGCCTTGCAGACGTGGCCTTGGTGCTGGCCAGGCAGAACCAGCAATGAGTGTGTAAGTGCTCAAGCTCAGTGCTTCTTAGGCTGTGCTCAGTCTCCACGTCTCCACTCCTGAGACTCCCATCACCAGCTACTGCCTTTCAAGGAACAAACAAGATCTAGCAATTTCCTTCAGGGGGTCATCACAGACTTCTCAGACAGCATGCCTGATCAATCAGTAAATCCCTGTGCTATACTAACACAGGTGCTCCACTCCATACAGCATTATTAATGACCTGGTGAAACCAACAATCCAGCTTATAGTAGGTATGGCTGATGTGTAACTTTACCTAATACGAATGCTTCATGCAAAAAAAAAAACCCCAACAAAAAAACCAAATGAATTTTCTGCACTCCCATTCAGTTCAAGCCATGGAACAACAGTAAACACAACTGCAACAAATTTAACTTGCACTTTAACTTCTAGGTAACTTTTCAACTCTTTTTCCCAATTGTGGGGGCGGAGGAAAAAAAGGGGGGCAAAATAAAATTTAATGAATCAATCTCATAATGACTCTGTATTCCTGTGTTCTGCCTAAATTATACTTCTTTACCATACAGGCTATTGTCAGCACCATATCCTCACAACAAATGCTGATTTATTCTGATCCTTCCTTACTGTTAGTACAGTGACAAAAAGTACAAGGTTCAGCCTTGATTCTTTTCAGAGCCTCAGTGAGAAGAGGACACCGAACTAATACAGCACAATACTGAAGACAAGAGAACGTAACACTTAAGCTCTGATACACGGAAAAGCAATTTCACACGTAAGCTCATTTATGTAGGCACACTGACATATTGAGCACCATTTTTTTTTTCAGTTTAACATCAACATTCAACTCTGAACAGAAGAATGTTAAGCCTCTAGGACAGTTTCAGTATTAAGAAACAAACTACTTCTAATTTAGAAACATCAAAACACTAATGTTGACACCTTAGCTGAGACGTTCACTGCAAGTGACCCTCTCTCTGAATTCGAAGGCGCTCCTTCTCCACTTGCAAGCGCTCCTTCTCAATCTGCAGCTTCTCTGACTCAAACTTTAGGAACTGCAGCCTCTCTTTCTCTAACTGCAAACGTTCCTTTTCAAGTTTTAACTTTTCAGTTTCTAGATCCAGAGGCTGCATGACGGGTTTTTCTGTTTGGGTGAGGTCATTTTCCAGGGCAGGTTTTTCAGAATGCAGAGTCTCTAGCCTGAGTTTCTCCCACTCAATCTGAAGTCGTTCCTTCTCAATCTGAAGCCTCTCACGCTCCAAGTCAACATGCCGCAACCGCTCCTTCTCAATCTGCAGGCGCTCCTTCTCCACTTGCAACCTTTCGGCTTCGATGTCCAGTCGCTGTTTCTCCAGCTCCACCTTTTGCTTCTCCAGATTTATAAGCAAGTGAGAATCTTCATAAGCTAGCCTAGCTTGAGCAGAGCTCAGATTTCCAAACTCTTCAATGTGGGGGAAATCTGGTAAGTCATTTTCCTTTTTCGAATCTGGCAGAACTGATGACAATATTTCTTCTTCTTCCTCAATAGGAAACTGCAGAGAGGAATGCGACGGACAAGAATTACATTCCAGTCTTCATACCAGAATAAATCTGTTACATACAACTTGACTGAAAAGAACATATTGTATTTTTTCATCTTTAAGGCTATTCAGAACCATTTAACTTCTATGTTGGGAAATAACCATGCTAGGTCAGAAGATTTTTCTATCATTACACAGGAAGAGAAACAGACTTTATCTGCAAGTTAATATCTGATAATGAAAAATAGGAAATCTTGTTAGTGAACGTGCAAGAATACACAGAAAATACAGCACAGTTGTTATTACAGATCATTCAGAACAACTGATAGAAAACTGGATCTAGAAGACCATATGTTGTTCTTACCTTTAATAGAGCTGAGTGACATTTATGTAAGCCACTAGGCATTTGTTATGACTAATTATTTATCAGAGCAGATGGATCCATAGGCTATGTGTTATGTAAGCTAACCTAACCTTCACTAACTTGGGGTATTCAATTTCTAAAAAACATTTAACACTGACATTTTTCACATGCTCCTAACCCTTCCAACTCTATTAAGAGGGTCAGTAAGCAGGACTTGTTTAACCATTTTGTATTATCACATTTGCTGTAAAGCTATTTGTGACACAGATGATGAGGTGGTTAGGACCACTGCTCTAGGCAGACTGTAACATTTTAGGTAGAATCATAGCCCTTATGTGCTACAAATTCATAGTACTCAGGAGATAAATCACCTCCCAATATGTATGCTGCAAGAGAAAGGCAAACTGAGGAAGGTAAGTGTTCAGAAAAACCTTTGGACTGGGAGAGCCACTGCCAGTCCTCTAGCATTAGAGAAGACACACACTGCTCCTCAGCACTGTCTGACAGTAGTTCTCACTACCATTTAACAGCTTACACTGATTTTTTTCCCAGCACACACATCAACAGAGTTAAGACAGGAGTTGCTTCCCCATTCCTCCCACTCAAAAAAAACCCAACAGAAAACCTCTCCCCCAAAAACCCCAAAGCAATAAAATACCCCAAGCAAAATTGTTTGAGCACCCCTTTTTGAAAAGAGAACTGTGTATTTAAAGAGGAACAGAAAAACTATCCCAACATTTGAGTGCACTCCAGCTGGCTGCCTATCCTAGGACAGTCACAGTACTACTAGGAGTATCAACCTGTCTACAGAATACACTACTGCTTGTCAAATTCACACTAAAATTCTGACAGAGAGGAATGGCTGACTGACTAATTCAAGCAATGTTTTCATCTCCTGTAGGTTCATTTTAACAAATGCAAACAGTACCATGTTTCTTTCTGTATTCTATTTCCTTCTGTACCTGCAGGTAACACATACTTTCATTTGTTAAAGATGAGCACTTCTCTTCTCCATTCATCCATAGAGGCAGCCTGAATATTAAAATTACCAGTTTCCTTCAACAGCGTATTTTCATTGCATTGACTCAACTAATTCTTATCTGTGGCACATACAAATGGAAAATACACGTGCAAACACATATTCAAAGTTTAGGGACATCAAATCAATAATCAACATCCAAGACCTTACATACAATTGCAAGTTGCTAGATTTGAACATCATGTCTCTGAATTATATTTACTTCTACAGTTTAATTCACACATTCAGAAAAAAACCAGAAACAGATGCTATGAAGAAACACAGTAAAAAGCCTTATGCTGAAATGAAGCAAAGGCAATACTGCATATAGCTCACGTATGTCAGTCACTCACTTCAAAATTCTGCGGATCCTCCTCTTCCTCTTCTATTTTGATTTCTGTTAAAGATCCACCAGCTTCTCTGAAGTCAGTGATATTCTGCCATTCAAAACTAGATTCAATTGCAAATCCCATTTTCTCATCCATGTCTTCATTGAGAGAGTCATCTAAATTGGATGAAGGAAGGTGAAACCCAGCACCTACTACTTTGATGTTTGCATTCAGACGTTTTCTCTTCATAAGTGCTCTCCAGTCAAGGTATCGCCTTTTCACTTCTGTCCCTGTTCTTTGCTCTCCTTCACCTACAGCATTGACACACTCTGCTATTTCCTCCCAAGCCTTCCGTTTCATCTCATTAATTGTTGTATTAAGTTGCTTCGAAAAGAGTACTTCTCTCCTTTTTCTGATTTCCTTAAGGAGAGTTTGAGTTTCCTGAACACTAAAATTGCTTTTTCTTTTTCTTTTTAACTGTTTCATTTTTTCCAGGCTTAACCTAATAATTTCACCACAGCAGACTACTGAGATGATCTGACACTAATCAGCTACTAATATAAATAAATTTAAAAGCAAATGAAAGCAGAGCTCAGTTCTCGTGAAGTGAATTTTCTCTTCACTTTGTAGTATTTTTCTATTTGTCAGGCTTCCTAAGAGAAAAAGAGCAAACAAGATAAATCTCTAAGGTATACACCACATATTTTCATTTAACAACTTGACTCCTAAGTCATCATTTAAGGAATGCATATTTTGAACTAACTGTTTATTTGATAAAGGAAAACCATTTTGTTAAACTTTGAATATAAAGTAGTCATAGATACTTCCTCTAATCTCCTATGAATTATAAAACCATTAATATATCCATGTCATGAACTGTTAAGGTTGATTTGGTATTTCCATTACAAAAGTACAGCTACTTTCCTTCAGCTCTTAAGAGTTTTGCCAGTCAGAATTTCCTTAAGACTGAAATATGACATACACATTTCAGTTTGAATGCTAAATTACTTCCAAAAGAAGCTGAAATTATTATATCATTATCTCAAAAACATGAAATGTTTAGGGGACTGAAATTTCTGAGACTCATTTTAAATGAGACACCATTTCCATTAAAAAAAGTAAATTAATATGAAAAGTTGACATTTTCAAGGCTCTTCTAACTTATCATAATCATAAATAAAAGAACTGGAGCAATCCTGTTGAATGTCATAAAACAACTATTAGTTCAAAGAAATGCCATTCATTAGAGACAGTTTAAAAGGAAATAGATTTAAGACACTATACGCCCACAGTAAAACCCTCCCATGTCCTTCTCACACTGCTAAACATCTCATGTCAGATACAACAGTAGCTTTAAAGTTCATCCAGTCCTCTACCCTCAGCACCAGCTGATCCTGTGCCTGATGCTGAAGAGAACACAAACCCCCTTAATACACCTGACAGATTGTGTGCAACACTGTAGAGAAGTGAAGAGTGAGTGGGAGGAAGAGGGGACTATTAACATAGGAATATTATTACTGCATTAATAACATAGATCATATTACAAAAAAAAACCCAAAACAACCGACCAAAACCTGGAAGCAAAGATTAAGAATCAAAAATGGTTCTTGGTCACAGACTGCTTGGCAATAGGTCCAATTTAGGATTATTTTGAACTTTCTTTTATACCACGTTACCTACCACTGTAGGTAGGTTTAAAAGGCTTTAAGTCAAGTAGGCCAGGGATTCACTATACACTACAGGCAGTTTCATGCTGCTGTTTGTTCACTGTTCATGCAGTAGAGGCATTGGTCTACCTGAAGGCAAATGGCTTCCAGATTATATATACAATTGCTGCTAACTGATGGACTTAATTCTTAAACAACTCCCTCCCAGCTATACAGGATTCTTAAATCACTAAGTATTTTTCCTCCCACTGTTCTCCGTAAACTTGCTTAAAGGATACACATCAGCACATTACACCACAACTCCTCACTTGGGGAATAATGTCTAGTAGTTTAGACATCATTCTTCACCTCCTATACACTACTGACTGTAAATAAACTGCTCACTTACAGTTTTCCATGTCAAGCAACATTCTTTCATACCCAACAGGCAAGCATGCTGCCATCAAGTATTTTTTAAAACACTGCATTTAAAAAACCATGTTACTACTTTCCCTCACTAAAATACTACTCTCACTGTGAAGCCACTTACTTCCAATGATTACTAGGTAGCAAATATGCAAAAACAAGTCCCAAGGGGAATCAACTGCATAAAGCACGAGCCTGTATCAGCACACACATATCTCTACAGTGCTCCCATGTAGCTACCCAGCACTTTGGACTCCTCAGACTCAAGTAGGAAGCTGCATATTGCTGTTTAGGATGTGTGAAACTTTCTGCCCTTCTGAAAATAAAATTCCAATTGTTTCTGGGAAAAGGGAATTATTTAAAAAGAAATGTAACCTACTGCTTTAATGCAGACCCTTAACTTGACTTGACAAACAGTAAAAAAAAAAAAAAAAGCTGAAGTGTAGAAAGTCAGATTTATACCAGAAGACAAACTGTACCTGCTAGAATTACACCAATTTTTTCTGAGAACTTTTATCTGATCTTTAAGCATACTCCTTAGCAGACTTCTGCTGAATAACAGCCATTTTCATCTCAAGGTATATACTGGTTCAAGTCCTTTACTTAACCCCAGCTAGGTGAGCAAGGTTCTTTTGGTCATTCCCAACAACAAGGAACCACAGGAATTTACAGACTCATTCGGTATCTCTAGTTACCCTGGCTTTTTCTAAACTTCTCAGGGCTAGCACAGCAGGATAATGTGGGCACAAACACAGAAAAACAAACAGAAATAAACTGGGTTTCCAAATCAAATTTTCATCATCTTCCAAATACAGTTCTACATCAGCATGGAAAATGCTGACAGGTAAGTGTTCTCCTTAGCTCCAGAGAGGGCTGAGAGTTACAACACACAAATGTCAGGCCACCCTGCAGGTCAGCCCACTGCTCCTTGCACCAGGACTCTGCATCACCTGACTGATCTCCCCAGCCACGCTTTCTGAAGTGTGTAATCTCGATTTTGGATTTTATGCCATAAGCCAAGGACATAACCTTTAAGAACTACAATACTAACTTGGAAACTACTGGCATCCAATTCCTTTATTAGGTAAAGTTTTCTTTTAGACTTTTTTAAACTTTTGCTAGAACACATCTGATACAAGCCTCTGAACTTCCCAGTAAAACATCAGCAAAACCTATATATTTTAAAACTCATGACTACTAACTTCCAATTGGTAAGGACATCCTGGCTCTTTAACTCTTCCCTTTTTGAAAGCACACTGCCTTGTTAAAGACAATTCCTTTCTAATTAGTATAAATGGGGTTAGTGAATTGCCTTAACAGTGTATTTACTCCCAGAGATGGCTCTGTGCACCTTTCTGATGTATTAACTAAAAAACATTATTACCTAACAAAAGCTGAGATTTGGGATATTCGGTTCTTTGCCGTTGCCAGATGGTCTCTGGGATATTACTCTTTAATGAGGAAAAATGAGCTGTTACATGCTCAGAGCACCTAAGAGACAGGAATATAAATAAGCTACGATTTGTACACATTCTAGATAGCCACAGGAAAAAAAAATAATATCCCAAACCTCAGCAGCTGGGATAGCATTAAATGCTCGTCCTAGTAGTAGGGACAACACTGTGTTTTGGATTAGTGTGACAATAATGTTGGCAACACACCAGTGTGTTGGTTGTGGTTAAGCAGTGCTTATTTTAAGCCAAGGACTTTTCAGTTTCTCGTGCTCTGCCAGTGAGGAGGTGCACAAGAAGCTGAGGGTGAACTGCAATGCAAAACGTGTACTTTAACAGTTTGGGTAGAAATGCCAAGTGCTAGCTAAAAAAAAAAAAATCCCAACTCTGATGACATCATAAAGATTCAAGGGTTTTCCAGAAAAGATGGCAACATGGAGCTTTGAGTTTGGGCCTGTCAGGCCAAAAGCAACCCGTGATCAAGAAGGCTCTCATCACTGCACCAAAGAAACGCAAACTCTTAGGGATGAAAAGAAACAAGTACTGTAAAACAAAGCTGGAAACTCCATAAACAGAATATACATACACTGAATACCACAGGCATAGTTAAAGACAGAAGCATCCTCATTCTGCCTCTATCTTTTCTGTCTCCTTTGTTCACACCTTATTGTCTGACCACGTGTGGGACCAACAAAAAAAGAAAAATTAACAAATCTCCCGAACAAGCAATGACGCAAACAAAAAGATCCATACATTCACCAGGACGGGAGGACTGGTGCTAGCATGACACTTGAATCATTCCTCACAAAAATAATGACTTTTTAAAAGAGATGATGTCTTGACGATTTTTTCTAAAAACTTTCAGGGCTTATGCCTGAATAAAAAACCATTCAAATTACGAGGACGTGCTATCTTCAAGGTTTTTTTAAAACGAAATTAGAGAGCCTGAATATCTTCTGCCTAAGGCTTTCTAGAAAACTTTGCGTGTGACTCCTAACACATGGCTACACTAGCTTGGAGCAATTTACGCTTTTCTACAAAGCCTTTAGTACAGGAGGATCTGGGTGCTGCACAACACATCACCCAACACAGCCCTGCAAGAAGCCCGCGGTCTACACAAACGAAAAAGCAGGCTCAGAAGGGAACCAACAACACCTAAAAGGATAATTGAACGAAGCAGGGAGAAAGCACAGAAGATGGGAAGCACTTGGGGATTCAGGCTATTGAAGGCACAGACTTATCAGGCCGAAGTTCCCCTTCCCCTGAACCAGCCACGAAGGGGAACAGAACACCTCGTCCCTGCGCGGGAAGCGCGCTCCGGCGGCGTGACGGCCGGCACAGCCGCGGGTCCGGGGCCAGCTCGGTCCGCCACCCGGAGCGCTGCAGGAAAGCAAGGCGGCAACAAAGGGAGGCGGGGGCACGGCCGGCTGCCCCGGCCAGCACAGCCCCCGAGTCCTCGGGAGCAGATGGGCCC
Source organism: Oriolus oriolus (assembly GCA_013400235.1). Lineage (NCBI taxonomy): Eukaryota > Metazoa > Chordata > Aves > Passeriformes > Corvidae > Oriolus > Oriolus oriolus. Next base: position 455,659 of record VXBT01002174.1, on the reverse strand, counting down.
ATGGGCCCTGGCGCAAGCCAAGGCCTCTCCCGCCGGCGGGCTTCTGCGAGTCTCCCGGGAGAAGGAGGAAGAGGAATAGAACCTCCCCGTGGGGAGAAAAGCCGGCGGGCAATCGCCTCATCACCCCCTAAGGGCCGAGGGCGTCGGAGCCCCACCGCTCTATCCGCGCAAGGGCACCGGGGGCTGCCACACGCCGCGGGGGGAGCGGCCGCCCCATCCGCGGGCCGGTCCCG
>VXBT01002174.1:376596-454955 GCA_013400235.1 Oriolus oriolus | reverse complement strand
CCGCCGGAGGGCGCGGCACGGGGAGGGGCCCGGCGCCTCTTGGCGGCGGCCTGCAAGGGAGGGAGGAGCCGGGTGAGGCCGAGCGTGCGGGGTAGCCGCGCATAAGCCATCGGTGTGGCCGGCAGGTTTGTGATGCTGCTGCCCAGAGCGAGCGCGCGGCAACCGGCTGTGCCTCCTGAACTGTGATTAAAAAGGTGAAATGACGTTTACCAGATACTGTAATTAAAGAAATGAAAATATTTCTCGGGAAGTGGTGCATGTGTGAGCCACCACGCCGTTGATGTGGGTGAATATACACACAAAACGCTTTCCTGGAGCTTTCGGGTTTGGAGCTCCTCGTCCCCGCTGCCACACAAGATGTGTCTGGTCCTTGCCCTCTGTTGTTACCTCCTGTTGCCATGATCATGTAACCCTACTTTTCCGAAGTTAGGTACCTCTATTCTGCCTAACCTGATGTGTGCATTTATTACTTTGCATATTCGTTAACAATTACTTGCTCAGTCCTTTCATTCCAAGTTCTTTCACTGGACAGGTAGTTATTTGATTAATACAGCTTTAAGTGATCATAACTGTGATGAAACTACAAATCTTTCAAAAATGATATTTTCCAGTTTTAGCCAACTATTAATTTACCAGTTTGCTTACAGGTAGTGATAGTTTTGCTGCCATCCTTGCTCATTGTGTACTGAAAATCATGTTAAAAAGGAAAATGGTAAGGAGTAGCATAGCAAGACCATGCCACATTGCTGGCATATATAATACAGGGATATTTCTTACTGAGACCCATGCATGAACTTGGCTTCCTTTTACATTATTACCAGTATTTTAACAGTGCTCAGAAGTAAGGTTCAAGCGCACCCTAAAGGTCTTGCAAGCTAGTTCAAACTAGATTCAGGTGCAAGTAGGTGGACAAATGATGGGAAGTGGAAGTCATTAACAGTCTGAACCCCGGCCAGCCTGCAAAAATAATTAGTCCTAATTATACCTCATTGAATATCCTTCTTTTATTGTGAAGGACAAACCCACTAACTATGATTAGAATCCATTAGAATAATTTTAACTAGGAAGCATATGATTTCCTAGAGTAGCCATGCACATAAACCTAAACAGCTCTACTTTTCTCCCAAAATTGTTACTCCACTTTTATGGAGGCTATTGATCACTTGTGAACAATCCTGGTGTATACCAGCTTCCTCCAACAAGAATCCTTGGACCTCCTTCATTTATGTGAACTGTCTTGAATTTATGTGTAATTTAAGTGTATTTTAATCATTAAATCCAGATTCTTCCTTCCTTGCTTTTGATGACCATAAGAAAATCCCTACCATATGGTCTACTTCAGATCCAAACTGTTCAAGTCCATGGTGAATTCCCTGGATCCGTAGAATATACATATACAATTTCCTTCTGATTGTGCACAGGGTTATGCAACTTGAGCTCTCAGATCTGGTCTGTGAATCCCTTCATTGCTCAATACAAGCTTTTAATATTGTGAATGCTGTTGGAATGCTTTGTACATGTCTCCAAAAGGCTTTTGCTAGCTGAAAGGCTTTAGGGGCAAAGGCCTTGGAGTGTTGGAAGGTTAATTTGTATTGCTGTAACTCTAATTTATCTATAGAGGAGTCTCAGGGTTACAGAATTTTAAGTTTTGGAAGAATGTAAGACAACGCTGGGTTCTGTCACTTCATATTGATGCCATTTCTGCATGCCTTGGCATGCAAATTTTTGCCTAAGTAGCTTTTATCTCCTTTTATTTAAACCTACTTCTACTAGTATGGAAGGTCCATTTCAGTAAAAATAAACTAATAAAATAAAAACAAACTGAATCATTTTTAATACTTAAACTGTTAAAAAAACCTGTATATCAATCTGATCTAACTAAAAATGATACCAGTTTAAATGAGTGCCTTACAACTGTAAACTTAAGAACTTTTCAGCAGACAATGAAAATTAGCATGGGAACAGTAACTCAGTAAGCAAAGGATATATAAATACAAGGTCCAAGGATAATTATAAACCCCCCTCACTGCAGTTTTCATCCGTGCTAACTGCATTCTTAGTTATAGTATTCAAAATGTTCTCCAATTGGAAAAAAACAAAAACCAAAAAGAGATTACCTGCATTAGAAACACTGTAGATTCTCTGCAGTTTGAACCTCACTGGAAAAAAAAAAAAAAAGAGACCCAAGAAGGATTCAGTTGCTTAGTACTTTATTTCACAAAAGAATGAACATCTCGGCAAACGTGTAGTATCGTACTTTCCACATATCAGCAGAGCCCAGGCAGCAGCAAAATGTTACTGTTATCTATGCCTTATTGGGTGTTAGAAGGAAAAAAGTGAATTAAGCATAATGTTCAACTATAAATATTGTCAAATACATCCCTGTTTTCAGTCTGTTTTAATTAAAATAGATCTTATGCTGCCTCCTGTTGGTCACCTACAAACAGAAACATCTGAAATTAATCTCCACATAAGGAACTGCAGTCAGCACATTCTATAGCCTATACCTTACCTACTACCTAATACTAACTAGAGGAGGTAAACAGTTTTCTTCACAGAGTAATACCATAAATAAATCTGACCCAGAAAATCTACTCCATTTTGTGAATATAATGAATTTTTAACAGCAGTAAACTGAATTACTACATATGGATTTAGAATATAGAAAACAAATTAATTAGTCCTTAAATAATAATTATCAGGTCTGTGCAAACATAATCAATAAAACACCTGAATAATTGATATTTATTATAACAACTAAACCAGTATGATAACATTACCAAAGTGCCATAATGTTTTGATAGCATTCTTTAAAAATTAAGATTATCCAATATAATCATCACTGGATATTAAAATCCCACATACAATATATATTATCTTCGTGTATATTATACTGGTCATGCTTATAATGTATTCTGTGACATAAAATAGAATATTATTAGAAATGTTTTGGTTACATCATTTAAGTGCAGATAGTGGATTATAATTTTACATGCATTTTGTATGTTTAAACATCACTCTACTTCAGTGAGAACATAAGGTAATCATTAATCTAGTTACCAACTATTTTTAGACGAAGGTACTTTTTCATAAAGCTTTGATTCAAAGAGCTTTGAAAAGTCAGAAAAGATATTAATAAGCTCACTTTGCATTAATTTTGTGACTTTTTTTAAAATTGCATAACTGCTGTGTAGACTGAAAAATCTGTTTGATCCAGACCTACAACAGTTACTCACGCAAGTAATTCATATTCTTTTGTGTAGTTCACTGAGATTTCTTACATCTTTAGCAATAATTACAGGGTTTGGAACATAGGTCCTTACTTCTATCATAAAGCCTTGTTTTTAATCACTACTTTCTAACTCTTCTGCTTCTTCTGCATTCAATTCTGCTACCAGATTTAACACTTTGTATGTGGAAATGTGGCAAATGACCCTTTTTCCTTCTGTGAGAGCTGTAGGACAGGCTTACCTGCCTAACTGCAGAAAATCAGTACCATTTCACAGTAACTTTTCTGTAAGCAATGTTAGAAAGTACCTGACATTACTACATTATTTCCTGATCACTGAGTAAGACAGTTCAACTCCCTGTGAAATCCATGAATGATTTGTCAAACTGGGAACTGGCATTAGTTCCTGCACAAGTGTAGTGTAGAATATTAAAGAAGCACATCTGTTTTCCCAGTTCAGCTTCAGTCAGTTTTCACTGCCTGTACTGAAGAATTTCTCACATAGGTCATTGCTCTGTCTGATGTCAGATGCCAGTCTTACAGCAAGTAGCTGGGTGGAAGAGTGCCAAAAAGATCTGCTGTAGGGAAAAACTTAGAGGAAAGAGCATCACCTGAATGACTCACTCGCTTGCTGCTTATGTGATCCAGCAGTTTGGCCATGACAGTGGCAATTTAAAAACCCTTGCAATTGTCTAGTCTCTTCCAATTTGCATAGCTATTTATACCCATCTACTATGGGCATAGTATGTTACTTTTCTCAATGCATAAATTGCATACTCGTATTACTCAGGTATAAAAACAACACATATACACAAGCAAAGGTGAATTGGGCCTTGTATCCCAGTGATGTGACAAGTTGCAATAATTAATGGTTAATGAAGTCTCTATGCTACCCTGAGTAGCTTTATTAAAACTAAAACTACCATTTTCCTATGTGTCTGGTTTTTTCCTATTGTTTCAATAAGCAGGAATAGTATTCTTCCTCTCTCTCTCAAAATATTTGCTTTGCACTAACAAAAAGTAGTTGTGTCCCAATATAAAAATACTTGCATTTCTGTAAGGTGATTGTAAAGGCTACCTAGCTACGTTTAGTTACAATATTATTTGGAGACTTATAATGAAAAAAAAACCAAAATTAATGTGGAAGTTGCCTGAAATACAGTAACAAGCTACTTACTTCTACAGAACTGACACACATATTAATATGTAGAAATTATTGAGTGGAAGGGTTCTGCTCTATTAACATGTTCTCCAAATACGCATAATTTTAATTTACATACTTATGGAAATTGTTATGATGAATGTTATCTAAATATATAAAGGTATCTGATAACAAATTACAGAGTCAATCACAGAATTCGAACTTTCCATTGTTGACTGTTTAAAACAGAAGAATGTTCTAGGCAATATTAAGCTTTAAGCATTAATATTCATCTTAGGTTTTGCCAAAAGTACATGCAGTAGTGATGTGATAATGAACTTACCACAGTTGTCTCAAGACATATGAAAGATATCTCTGATGCCTGACTAAACTTTATTCATGTTTTAAACTGCTTGAAAAGATGTGCTTAGATGTCTAGAACCATTATTCTGTCTGGCAGAAGACAACCTTACTGCTTTCACAATACTTATATGGAACAAAAGGGCTCTCAGTGTCTTATCTGGATACCTGGTAAGGAAGGAAATTCTCAGGCTGTGGAAGGTTACAAATTAATTTATGAAACCTAGCTAATTTCAGTTTTCTGTTGTCAGAAAGAGGACTGACTTTGTAAGCATGAGATCAAATTTACCTCACAACGTATGGCTAGATTAATATAAGCACTAAAAGTCCATTACAATTTTAACATTATAATACCTGACTACTTAAAGTTTATCAAGCAATATATTGTGCAGTGTTTACTGTGTAATATTTTAACATTTAAAATTACAATGAAGTTCAAGATAAAGTGTTTTAATTTAAACCACAAGAGATGACTTCTCACCTCAGAAATACTATTTACTATTGCCTTTTAATATAGGGGTGTAGTTTTGTAACTTTGTACTTGATGTATGACAAGATACAAACTTTTCCCATAGTTAACCGAAGCAACAGCTACAATTCGTTTTACAGCTTGCTGCTATAAGCAGCCGAGTGACTGCTTAGTAGGTAGCCTTGAAGACTTCAGGGATGGAAGACTTCTGTTAGAAAACATCCTGAAGTGTTTTTTCTTTAGTTAACAACATGACTGAAGCAAAGATATCACACGAATCATCCATCCTGTAGAAATCTTACCTACCCTGCAGTATGTTATTGAAGTTTACCTTGCCACAGTTAATGGGATGGAAACAGAAAATAAAGCTACTACTAAGGCACAAGGATGGAGAAAAACTAGTAAAACTGAAGAGCTGAAGTAAGATGACAGTAATTATCAGTCTCTTCAAGTTAGATACCTGGTTTTAATACTGTGAAGGTCACTTTGGCTCTTGTCCTTGCTAAGGTCATTCTGATAAGATAAAGCTGACAATGAATTCCTCTTACAGGTTTATGAACATAGAAAATCTAAATAACATTAATGAAAATTGCTTTTAAACTTCAGTTACATAGGGAAAACAGTATCACAGTCAGTTTTCTCATTTAGCAATTTGTCTATTGGGACAACTGTGAATATTAAAGAAATAATGGCACATATTAGACAACAAATTCCTCATGAATATTCTTTTTTGAAAAGTAATAATTTGAAAATTATTCTGATAATTACAGAGAAGAGTTGTATATAAAATTAAGTAATACTGCCTGTATAATGACTAGCACAAATGGCATTTTAATGGACTCTTCCAAAAGCAATCCTACAGCATATAATTTAAACTGAAAATTTAAACAAATGGGTACATATTTCTCCATCTGTAAACTAATACTTAAAAACTGTTCTAAAACTTGTGCATTTACATAGACTCTTCTGACTCAGGAGTTTCAAAATTCTCCAGAGCAAATTGTCAGTATGGGTGACCAGGGGTCCCTATACTTATTAAACTGAATGACCTGACAGTAGAACTCAGTTAAGGCTCTCGGCATTGGTGAAACTTCTTCCCACTCAGACCTACTACTGTGGTAGACTTGAACTTCATCTGTGATTTCTTCTGGAGCATAATCACCACCTAGTATATAAATTTTGTCTTCTGTCCCAACTGCCCCTGCATTAAAGCCAGCGCATTCAAAAGATCCTTCCCCTTTCCAAACACAGGTTTCTGGGCAAAAGCTGTAGACCTTGTAGGTCGAGAGATCACATATGTACAATGTACAGTTCACTGGAACAGCTTTGATTAGAGTTGCATGGAAAAACTGCCCAAATTCTGCTACAAGCTCAGACCACTGATCAGTCATAGCATTATACTTGAAGAAACAGTCAAGAGATGGATTAAAGGCATCAGTAATCTCTACTTCTGAGCCAAGGACATAAATTATATTCTGGCATGCACTTGCTTCTGGATAGTAGATACCTCTTGGTAATTGGCTTACAGATTTCCAGTCTTTGGAAAGAGGATTATAGGATTCTACATCCAAAAGACTCCGAGTTTCTTGAGCTCCTCTGGTCTTTCCACCTATTACAAAGAGCTGATTTAAGGTTACAACAGATGTGTGCATTGTCCTTGGTTTTTTCATAGCTGACACTATGGAGAATTCATTGCTGACTGGACAGTAGCACCAGGTTTGATCAGTGGCATCATGAAACGGTTCAGCAATATGAAGCCTGACAGTCCTGTAACAATTCCCCTTGCATCCTCCAGTTATAAATATTTTTTCTCCATAGCTAGATAAACTTGACCCTGGCAGATCAATCATGTGCGTATGTGGTAGTTCTTTCCATTTATCTGTTTTGATGTTGTAGCAGAATGTATGTCTGTTTTCTCCATCTTCATCAGTTTTATGAACAAATATGTATTTTTCTGTTGTTGAAGGACGTGCATCTGGAAACAATCCACTGAAGTTCTGCACACTTTTAACTGCATCATTGATTATTACTGAGCAATTAGCACTCTTAAGTAAGTGTTCTTCAGAATGCAGGAAGTCCTGCAAAGTCTTTTCAGGTAACTGGTGTAATCTCACTTTTTTAATCAAGTTAGGCAGGTATTTCTGCCGTGTTTCTAAGTTATGTTTGGTCCATTGGAGAACAGCTTTCAACACTGATTCTTCCTCAGGGACATCTAGTTCATCAGCCTCGAGACATTTTTGTAATATCTCAAAATTCATCTCCAAAAAATCACTTGATCTGAGCAGCAATGAAAAGTGGTGTTGTACAAAATCTAGTGCATGATCAAACAAGCGGATGGACCCATAACTTTCTGATAGAGAAAGCAACTGTAAGCAATTCACAAGATCAATACTTTTTATTAGGAAGTCACTGCAAGCTTTGGAAAGGAGTGAAACTTGAAGAAATGATGACAGTTGGAAGAGCATTTCCACATTATCATTGGTTATCTCTGTTTTTCCTGTGTAAGCATAATCAAGAAAAGCTTTCACTGCCTTGGGTGATAGGTTACTAATAGTAACATTGCCATCATCTCGTTCTTTCATATTAACTTCAAACATGGCTCTGTGAATAAAATACAGAAGAGATACACACAAATTAAAGATTTAGCAAACAGAAGAGAAGACTAATATGGAAGGAGACAATACGGGGCATGTAATAATGGGGGCTGGTCTAAAATAGGTCTAAAATATGGAAATTCTTATGAACAATTAATTTACTTGGTATGTTTGAAGAAAAAAATGGTGATAAGAACATATTCAGAGTGATGGCTTAACAAAATTATAGCAGCACCTGTGTTTTGTATGGATTTTCACAAACAGTGATGAAATCTGCAGCTCTCAGTGTGACAGAAAATGTGAAATTGTTCAGGACAGCATTAGTTTCAACAGCTTAGGAAAGATAGGCTAATTTAAAAAATACACAGTATAAAAGCCCCACGAGTCAGGTCATGCACTGTGGACGAATATATAAAATTAAGTGAAAAAAAAAACCCTTCCAGACTGCAGGCTGAGCAAATTGCCAGACAGATGATGGGTGTAGTCCTCAGAAGTAAAAGTAGGTGAGGGGTAAATGAGAAGAAAAAACACAAGGAAACTTAATTTTTGCTTTAGAATTGACAGAGAGATGTGTGAGTACAGGCCAATGTCAGAGAAAAAATGAGGTTTTCACATATGATTGCATGACACAAGGAAACTGTGCAGAAAGTAGATTGTGACTGAATACAAAGATGATTGTTGAAATTGTGGAATGAACTATTGATCAGTAGATTTGTGGAAATTTTATTACAACTTTAACTGCCTTATTCTAAGTATGTAATAACATTTAGCTATTTCACACAATCTAACAAGGCAAGATAAAATAATTAAAGTTTTACAAGCCAGTAAGTGCTGGCAACAGAACAGTGCAGCAGTATCCCCTGTCCTACCCTCTCAGAGCCTAAGCATCAGGCTGGGAAGCAGTGGCTTCTGAATATGACACAAGATAATAGTGGAGGAAGAGTCAGATAAATCATCAAATGCAAAGGGGAGAATCTGGATTATTAATATATCATAGTCAATTAATATTAAAAAAAGTGTTATATCATAGTTCAGTTAAACACTTAGTATCTCTATTATATGGGATTTTTAAAATCCCATCCTTTTCTGAAGCCAAAGAGGAAAAAAACATCACTGTGTATAGCACATACTCTTTGGAATGTGAACATCTGGCAAAGCGGGAACTTGCCTGACTTCCTGAACAAGAACATAAAATTACAGTAAGACACCTGTGTCCCAAAGACCTCTTTGCATACTAAGTGATGACCCTTATAATCCTTTCATCATTAACCCAAGAGCTATGAAATCTCTAATTAGGGAGTAAAATAGCAACTGAACAACACCAGTAGGAGAGCAGTGTAGGCAAAGGCTTTGACTCTGGAACCTAACAAGTAAGGTTAAAAATGTTGCTGAACCTTGGGTTTACACAATGAAGCCAAAACTAAGAGAAGTCCAAAGGCTAAGGAAGACAAAAGGTGGTCCATTTAAAAATGTATTTAGTGGACTTAGGTACTTTTTACTCCTTGAAGGTAAAAAATGGGCCTTGCATTCCAGGACAACTTATGAATCTGATGGCTGCTATTATCCGCCATATCAACCATTAGGAGCAGGGAGAGATCTCTCCTGGCAGATTTTAATCTGAAAAGTCTGTAAGTAATGAAAAGGACACATGCATTTCCATGTGCTTAACTTCAGTTCAAAAAATTACCACTGGAAGCTATTTCATCCTAGTACTTCTTTCTACCAGATCATCTCGGTGCTGTCAAGCAGTTAAAGACAAATGAAAGTAGTTCTGTGTGTCAGAGAATAAACTACATCTGCTGCTACAGTGGAGAAAGTGCTCATTTCATCTGCATTTCTTCCTTTTTTCAGTAATTCTTAGAACACATCTAGCTATCTTCTGTCATATATGGCAGACTCACTTAGACCATGGGATGTTCCAGGACATTTGAAAATAAGTCACCTATGTATGGGCAACCGAATCAAGGCCATTAACTCATTCCCAGGAGTACATTTTTTCATTGTTAGAGTCTTAGCTTTTTTTTTAGTAAACTGTATTCAGAAACACTTTCCGTGTGGAACTGCAAGTTGGAACCTTTCTAATAAAAGGGTTAGCAAGGTTTCTTTATAAATTAATATTCTGTATGTGAATGATCTGGCTGTCCCTTAAGAATACATAGCTTTAAGCACCAGAAGGAAGATCCATTTCATGCTGAAAGGCTGAAATCTGCAGTTTAGGAAAAGTATGCATATCTGTTTAAATACCTCTGAAGACAATCTCTATTATACTGACCACTCACCTTGGACAAACAAAAACCAGTTCCATTCCAAAGTTATGTACAATTTACCGACAATTGCTCAGTACAAGATGTATCTGTAGTCAATCTGTTATGTTTCACAATATAAATGTGTCAAAGTACATAGATTATCATATAAAAAGTAAAAAAATATCCTTGCAGGCCTTCAAGTACTGACATGGGCAATAGGTAACTCTTAAATATACATAACTTGTGCCAGTTCTACCTAACAGCACAACCACACATTTATGATTTGAAACTTGTATTTCAGAGTTTGGATTGCTGTCAGAATCTGATTCATAGAGTCCTCATGACTTTTTGAAAATACAAAGAGCTGTATGTGGAATACTCTAAAATGATGTTTGAATGCTTTGCTCAAAACTCTGCAGATATATGTAAATTGTGATAATTTTTTAAACTTTTTTTTTTAAATTCTATTCCTTCCCTCCCTCCCAGAGAACTTAGAATCTATTTCCTGCATACTCATGCCAAAATTAGGTTTACCTGAAAAAATCACTGCATGCTGCCAGTACACAACGATGACAGGGAATTATTTCATCTTTCACGAGAATTTTAAAATCAAAAAATATATTTTGTTCTCTGAACTTTTGTAGTACTTTTAGAATTTGTTGTCCATGACCTTCAGCCACTAAGGAATTGATTTTATTTTCAGGAACAGAAATTCCATTGCAAATAGGTCTGCTAATGTAATCCCGTTGATTGGCCATGTTTTCTTCAATTTAGTCCTGAAATGGAAAAATAAGTAATTGATTCTACAGTCTTATTATTAAAAAAAGAACAAACAAAATCAATACACCATAAAACAAAAAAAGAAGTTCCCAGCACTGAATTTAGTTTGTAAATCCTATGCACAGTTAGATATTTGTGTTATAAGTGACTTTTACACCGAATTTGATCATACTACTACTTTGTAAAATATATACACATGGCGTATTTTGAAAAGTAAATTATCTACCATATATCAGAGAACAATTCTAGAGATAATACCCACCTGTAGGAATTTTTTCAGTAAGTCCTCAGGAAGCACATCAAGGAGTGTGTCTGATTGTCATTTAAGAGAAAGACTAGTCCTAGGCTTACCCTCAAAAACCCCATAAAATTTTACAATTTTATGTAAAATTAAGATGGAAAAAGAAAACTTTGTTACATATTTTACATTCCAAAAGGCTCATCACTCTACAGCTTGTAGTGGAAGGGAGACACAGGCTACTAGACTGCTTCCTAAGTGGATTCCCATGAGGCACTCTGGACTGCAATAACAGAATACAAACAACACCAACAGCCCGGCTGAACCACAGGATTGGGGCTTACCAAATAGGGTCATTTAGAGACAATTTGGTGACGGTACACCTTTGAGTGTTTACTCAGTTGAAACTGATTTTGTCATGTACCTCTTGCTAGGAAGCTGTATGTTTGCCCACTCTGAGTTTCATTTACAGTGGCGTAAATTAACTGGCTTTAGAACACATTTAAATTTAGGCCCATCTCCCTTTCAGCAGCCAAGTCTTTTTTCTGGTGAAAATCCCTACACTGAAGTGTGTTTTTTTCTATGGTAAATTGGCTTTAACTAATTTTTACAATGAAAATATTTTACTCCACTTTGTCAACATAAAGAAACTTTAAACATGAGTATGTTTTATTTGCACCTATTTAGAGAGCTATTTATATATTGCTCTATTGCTGTATTTATACAGATGTATAAACTGCCCTTGCTGCAAATCTGAGTCAAGACTGCCTATTTTAAAGCTTAAACAAACATTCCAATTTTTTTTTTTATTCCAGGATTTTGCTTCCATAATTCCAATCAGAATCAGCAACAGATAAGGGCCCACCAGAACTGACAGGGGACAAAAAATTCCAAACAAAATCCAGAAACAAGAAAATACTGGGTTTGGTTTTTAATTTCGCGGAAAGGCTTCTCTAATGACACGATGCATTCAGAGCAAACTAAACCATCAGGCAGTCTTCTTCATGTGAGGTACTTTCACAGCAGACTGATCTATACTTTATCTAGTCAGGTAGCTCCAACCACAAATAGACCTCCTTGTCTCCTGGAATAGAAGAGATCCAGTGATCTTGCTGCCAGCACTGGCACCCTTGGAGCAGGCATCTTCTCCTTCCAATGGCCAGACAATCTCAACGTATTCACTCTTTCCATTCTAAGCCTGAGGAACTAGGAAAATACAGAAGAACAAGACCACCATTTATTCTGATAATGTATGGCCTCATAAACCCCAACTTCCATAAATCATAAAACTTTTTCATATGTCAGAATTCTCCAGAATACCCTTTTCTTATGAATTTAAAAGCCTGTTCCTCAAAAGACTGAATCTTCAAAAGCAGAGATGCTTCAATAACATTAGTTTCCCACATTTGACTTTTTTTTAAAAAAGTGAATTTCAAAGTTTATTTGGCATCATGTAAAATAACACTTCTAAAATAAATGTAAACCTTTCTGCAAAATTCTGGAACTGACAATAGATACTAGACATCTTTCTCTTCTTACATGTAATTTCTATAGCAAGCTCCAACCTACAATGTGCTTTCTGTAGGTAAAATTTCAGTAATATTTGTATTTGTATAAAGAATATGGAAACATCTACTGTAATCAAGTCCAACTATGCTATTTTAGGCAAGACAACATAAGATCACTTTCATACAAGCAATCGATGTTTCAGAAAGTTTTCTTTTACCACACTATTACCACAAGAACTCTATTCCAGCACATTGGTGTAGACTGTAAACCTCTTAATTACACAATCAATTCATTAATGCTTACGTATATTTGTTCTTCTGTTAAAATTGTTATTTGACTCAATTTCCCTTTGTATATTTATTCACTCTTACAATTATCAAGAGTGTTGATACCCTCTCTCAACTTTCATTAGAATGAATAATTATCAAACTTTCCAAGGTCCCCTTGTAAGACTGAATTTCTGTTTTTCCTTACTATTTCTTGCAGTTTTCTCTTTCCTCTGGTTTGATCCTACATTTCTTTCACTGATACAAGATTTGTTGCACAACATTATGGTTCAGATCTCATCACTGTCTCACTAGTCCAATTTACAAATCATCTAGTGCATCCTAATCCTAATTTCTAATAGCAGTATCTCATTCTTTTCTTAAAAGCAAAATTCAGCAGTGTATCTTTAATGTTTTGTCCACAATTAAGGAATGTAGTAATGAATGCTGTGCAATGACTTAGCCTAATTCACCCTCCTCTCCACTAAAAAAACGAAACATATTAAAAAAATTCAATTTCCAGATCTCTTGTAGCCAATTCCTGACTTATTTCATAATTTTGCTATTAATGTACCACTTTACTGAATCTGTTGATGATTTTAGAGCCCTCCAAACTAAGTTAACAATTCATCTAAAACTTTGTATGTTAAACAAGGCCAACTAGCATTTATAATTATTTCATGAATTCTTCTACAAAGCCATATGAATTAATCAATAGGGTTTTTTATAAATATTTGATCAACTCTGACAAAAGGGTAAAAAACGTAGTGGGTGCAGACATACGTTGAAGAGGTCTGCCGCTCAGGAATGCTTGCGGAACACCCCTCCTATTATTTGTTCCATAAACTCCCACAGGATTCCAATTACAAAGCCTGTCTTTAGATGGATTACCAAGAACCAAGCTCCAGTAAATGGTTCATTAGAGTTGGGATCTCTTACTTTTGCTTTTTAAGACATATCTGCGTGCTGTTAAGCAACCGGCCTTACAGCATCTCCTGGAACATGACACAAGTACTGCTGTTCGTGATCCAATCTCTCATCACTTGACAAAACCTCCCTGCTCGCATACTGGACATTTACAATCTTACACTGACAAGTACCCTGTCAGCTATTAGCCTGCTTTTCTGAAAAAAACCACCAAAAAACAACAACAAATTAAGTTAAAGTTAATAAAGTTAAAAAGTTAAAACATTTGCCCTGGCTTATTTTTCTTGCAAGCCACCTCAAACAAGAGGCCAGTTGGCCGCTACAGTGAAAACTCATACAAACTTCACAGTTATAAAGGTCAACCCCATATAAGACACATAGGGGGGACAAATATGTACCTCTCAAAACTATCTGTTCAGGCCTCCAGCTGAGGGGCCAAGCATTCTGCACGCGTGACAATGAAGTGGCAAGCAATGGCCAGTCTGTGCATGGCCACAGAGAAGCCAGCAGTTGACCAGAAGGCTAGGGATAGTAAGCTAATTTTGGTCATTATGGTGGATGAAATTAGGGACCACTGGGGAGCTCTGAGGGCTCACCAAGAGCATTCTTATGATCTGTCACAAAATCCAGTAATAAGGGCCCAGGCCTCATTAGGCTGTGCTGTTTAAAAGACCCCTCTGTTGTAGAATCATAGACTGGCTTGGGTTGGGCGGGCCATTAGGGATCACCTAGTTACAACCCTTCGCCAGTTTTAACACTGTCCTTTTCCCAAGACAGTAAGGGACAGAGCAGTCTAGAACATAACGAGCTCACTGACCCAGATGCCAAGTAACCACACTGAGAACTCTGATAAGACCATAGTCAAAATACGAGATATACACACATTCCTCTTAGTATCTAAGCTATTGGTAAAAAGCTACAAGAAAGTGTTTAACTGACCTTAATTCCATGCAAACAGCTGCCAAAACCTCAATGAATTTCTAACAAAATTGTTTTACTTCACCAATGCTAATGCTCCTTTTCCAAGGATATATACAGGACGTAACATATTTATGATTGTCTTTTAGTTAGCACCATCAACAATCCTTCTTAAGTGTTCTTATAATTCTGTACCTAGAAGATACTGAAATGTGTAATTTATTTTCTTATACTTTTCCTTTGGAAAGTCCAAATGACCTTTAGACTATCAATTTAATAACCTGTATATATGCTGAATCCTAGATATTATACTAGGAGACTGTAGACACAGCATACTGTTAAACTCATAAAGGAGAGCAAAAACATCCAGGGCAGACATTTTCAGAACATCCAGACATACACTAAAATCATAACCACTGCAATACACCTCCTAGAAGTGGTTTTCACATCCATTTCACCAGATTTGAAAGAGAAAAGCAAATAGAACTGTGAAGTGATCTTTGAGCAGAGATGAACTTTTCTTCATGCAGAGTCTGTTGTAGTTCCCACCAAAACACTGATCAGAACATACTCAGATAATGTACGTATATTAATAAACTGTTGCTGAGAAGATTTCGCCAAACCAACAGTCCAAATAGCCTTAGCTGCTACAACTGATAAATAAAATGATTACAGAAGTTTAAATATGCTAATGAAGTTGAGAACGGTGGAAGATGTGCAATTATTTCTTAGTGAATAACCATGGAAAAGATATCAAACTAGGCAGAGGATGTGTAATAAGAATGAAGCATGAACACCCAGATGAGGGTCCAGAAAGACAGTGGCAAAGACTTACAGCAAACTGTTTGATCACTTTATAATAGTAAGATAAAAAATATATATACAAATATGTATGACTTTGAAATAGCCTAGGGAATGCTGTTTTGTGAAAGTACTGAGCGCATACATCACACATAGCTCAGCTTGTACTTTGCCAGAAAAAGCCCGTTAGGGCTGTGCCTGCCTGACAATAACCAGGACCAAACCCTTGTAACGGGACTGAAGCTTGAGACTGTTCCCAGCACAAGGGTGTGGCCATTTACAAATTACAAATAATACTGTGTGGGTAGACATTCTCTCCTCTTCCAAGACAGCTGGCAAAACCAGTCTAAACTCAACTCTTATTTGGTACTTTATTATTTACAAACAATTGTAAAACAATCTATCTGCTCTTATCTGAAAGCACAATACAGCTGATACAGCTGTGCTACAGCACTCACCAATTAAAAAAAAATTAAATCTTAGTACTTCTTAGCAAGTATCTTATGAGAAATAAATTGTTCTTCAATGGAACATTACATTTATCACGTGGCCTTCTCCCAGCTTGGATAGTATGTCTTACTAGGGAGCAGGATCTTAAAAAAGGGAAATCTAAGAACTGGTATTTTACAGTACACTTTGTGTACCTAGGACAAAAGAATTAAGCACAGTGAAGATGAAGACATTGTATAGAGTTCTCTACAGAACTTTCAGTTATTTTTTTCATGCAAAATTTAACTGTCCATTAATATACATTTTGAAAAGGTCATGAGCAGAATTCTAAGATCTAATGTTAAACGTATTATATTATTGAGTGTACTATATCCCCATCAAGATGATTTACTATTTTCATTCCTTGTCCATTCAAAAGGAGAGAAATTAATGACTTGTTAACAAGTTTTAAAGACACCACTCTGCACTACATATCTAATTTAACATTCACTAAGATGAGTGGAACAGGAATCTGCAGGATTTGGTGACACTTCTAATTGCTGCCTAAAAAGACAAGAGTGGTTTAAAATGTAATTAAACTACAAATACTGAGTACAAGTTCTGTACTTTTATATTCTATTAACGTGTTGATTGTCACTGATTGCCTAAGATTGAAAACACTACGGGAATTTGAAGTTCCTGGAAGACTGGAAATTTCAATGCAACTGAGTCTCACAGACTTTTCAAAAAAACTGAACTTCAAAGAAAAATAATATTCAGTCAATCATTTTAGGACAAGCAAAAAAAATACACAGGACATTCTGAGACATTTAATCCACAAAAATGACATTTATCAATAATAAATGTTGAGATAGTATTCTCAGATTGAAAGGTGACACAGAGACTTTAAAGCTTTGTGTTCTTTAGAAGTGATTAAAAAAAAAATCAACAAGGAAAAAAACCCAGCATGGTATCAGTAGGAAGTAAGGAAATTGCACTAATTCCTGGAAGCATTCCAAAATTGGAAGATTTCCACTCTGCAAGGAGTGATCATTAAATGCATGTTCCCTGACAAATACATGCACCCATTAAGATAAAGCAGTAATCACTTCAAAGAAGTAAAACTGGCTGGATTTTATCTTAAAATTCAATTTCTTGAACCCATCAAGTTCCTTTGCAAATTATTTTCTTAGCCAAAAAGATCAAGAACTGTAATTTTAATTTTCAGGGAAAAAATGGAATTAAAATGATACACTGTACTTCTAATTCTGGCAAAAATAAAAACTGCAAATTCTGTAAAAGAAAATCACAGCTTTAAATGGCTTCTGTAGTCTGTCACTTTTGCATGTGATTAAAATATGTGGGGTTTTTTTTAAACATGCATGCAATATTGAACATATTTAGAGAATAATTTAGCATACCTTATTATCATAGCATGTTTGACTTAAAATAAAGATGTGGGTTTATATTAAATATGTCCATAATTATATTACATATTATAGAATGTATCTTGAGCTTCAGTTTGCATTTACACACGAAGCTTATTTAAAAAAAACAACGTTAATCCACTAGTGAAAAAAACTGCTACATCTTTCAATCTTTTTAAGTAGAAAGCATGGACAAACCAAACCTATCAACCAAACCTGAGGGTTTTTTTGGGAACTAGGTAAGATATCATCTTAGCTAGTATCATCTATCAGAAACAAAATATAGATATGGCCACAACTTCCTCTTCGAAGTGTGCAGAATACAAAGTTTACTCAGCTAGTGTGGTATTGGCAAAGAGCATTTTCCTGGGATTTTTTTCTTGACTGTGTTAAATCCTCCTCTGCTGTCAGTTAACTTTGTCTGTATGTTTGGATAATACATAACATGATGCCATTCCTTGCTTTGCTACATCATGAAGAAAAATAGGAACAACATTTTGAAATAAGTCAAATACTCAACTGATTCCTTGATGAAAAGTTTTTTTATCCAATGTTTCTTCTGTGTTTAAAATATTTTGCAAAAACCAATCTATACTCAGCTGTAACTGAGATTTATTTTAGAGAGAAAGACCTTCTGGCCTGTGTAGAAACAGCAGTACTCCATATTAACACTGAGCTGGCAATGCTGAACAACACAACAAAAAAGGAGGATTGTAAGAAATACCTGCAAAAATACAATTTTCAGCATTTTTGCATCATTTGTACGTGGTCAATACAGGATGGGTGAAGTGCAAGTATTTCTAAAGGCAAGCAACAGAAAGACAAGGTTGTAAATTTTCTAATAGGCCCTAATTTTTTAGCTATGGCTCACCTCCAGAACCAAAGGGCAAGCAAATTTATTACCTTTTGAGGATTTACAGATGGCCTATAATTGAGGGGACATGGGAATCCAGTTCTGACAACCATTAAGAATTATTAACAGAACAAAGAGCACGGGATACAAAAGACGCTTGTTCGGACAGATCCTCAGGAGCCACAACCCTGCTAGGGTAATGCAGCGCGTCTCATCTGCTCAGGGGACAATCGGCTCCTCTTCTATAGTCAACAAACGGCAGGCAGAGCCCACCCCGCTGCGCCAGCTCTGCCAGGGGCCCGGGCGGCTGTCCAGCAGGATGGATGAGCTGCCGGCAACACCTCAGCAGGATGTGCTCATGGCAGAGATGCGCCGGGCATCACCTGTCCTCAACGGGTCGCGTCGCCACCAAGAACCACCTCCCCCCTGAGGGCATAACCACCTCCTTGTGTCGCACAGGGCAGAGGGAGGCAGAATTTAGCGGACAACCACTCTATGCGCCACGGCCGGGGTTATGGGCCGCCCCCAGCCTCATCAGCGCCAGACCGGCGGCTCCTGCCGCCATCGCCCGCGCCCGCCGGAGGAGGGCAGCGGCGTCAGCGCCCCTACTGCGCATGCTCACGCCGCCCGCGCCTGCGCCCCGCGGCGGCTCCGTTCATTCTAAGGGAGGAATAATTCTGACAGGACGGGCGGGATGGGGCAAAGGGATCCCCTTCGCTCACAGCGCGACCCGGCCACGGTATGCGGCGGTCTCCGGCACTGCCGCCTCTCCGCAGGCGGCGAAGCGCCAGTCCCCCCTGAGCGCTCCCTCCGAGCAGCGCGCACCCACCTGCAGCCAACACCCGCAGCTCACCGACCGGTCTGGCCCACCCTCCGCAGCAGCGACGCCAGCAGATTGGCTCCTCCAGACGTCATTCTCCCGCTCCTTGCACTGGGAATGGTTCCGCCGGCCGTCACTCCAGGTGAGAGCCCGCCCATCTCCCTGAGCGGGTGTCTCTCTGACGTCACCACGGTGCAGCTCAGCCGCAGGCACCGCTTTTCCCCTGATAGGTCGGTACCTGGCGCATTCCGCTGTCACTCACAGGGCGCTGTGACAACGGATTGGTCGCTGCCTCGGAGGCGGGTCCCTCCGTGCTTCCCACACGCCGATAGGCTCCCGCCGGGCCGGAGGGGGCGGGTCATGGCGGCGCGGGGCGGGCCCGCGGGACGGCGCCGGTAGCGCGGCCGTGCGGGCGCTGCGGCGCCGGGGCCATGGGCAGCGTGCGCTGGGCCTTCCCCTGCGGCGCCTGGCAACCCCGCCGCCGGGAGTGGCTGCTGGCCGCGCGGCTGGTGCAGCCCGAGGAGAAGGACCGCATCGGCCAGTTTGTCTTTGCCCGCGATGCCAAAGCCGCCTTGGTACATGGGGAGCGGGGACGCGGTTGTCGCTCTGCAGTCAGCATTTCCCAAATTCCTAATTTTTCGTGGGAAAACACGTCCTGCACCGGCATTTCAGGGATGTAAAG
This sequence comes from Oriolus oriolus, assembly GCA_013400235.1. Taxonomy (NCBI): domain Eukaryota; kingdom Metazoa; phylum Chordata; class Aves; order Passeriformes; family Corvidae; genus Oriolus; species Oriolus oriolus. Next base: position 435,266 of record VXBT01002174.1, on the reverse strand, counting down.
CTAAAGGATGAGGCTTGAGGTATAAAAGTAAGAAGCTCTGCCTCACTGAGGAGCAAAGAGGGACAGCAGGCTGCTGTCAGTAGTTACTTGGAAGGGCTTCACAACTTCCAAGTCGTGATACCAAGTCAGGAGACAAAATCAGCGTACCCTGGGAGACATAAGTGACGTAAGACATCAGTGTAACGAGTAGGAGAATAAAGCTATTTTACATGATCCAGGTTTTAAATCTCGCCTAATAATATAGTAATACACACGTGCTAATTAGTGTGTAAGGAGTTACTCACCGCTTCTAGCTGTTGAGTTTTTCACTTAGCACCCACGTAGTGGAATGGATGTACTGAAAGGAAGGCTGTTGAGACGATTTTACTGTTCAGGGTGGTCTAGAAAGTATTTAGTTGTGCCATAAAGTATCATAAGTAAGGTTGAGAAAGGAGCTATGGTGTTTTGTAGTCACTAGGCTGGGACTGCTTTTCGTCTTGTGTTGACTGTGCTAATAGTGATAATGTGTTTGATATTCTGGTGAACTCTTGCTTAAACTTACTTGACACAGCTTTTATAAAAGGGAGAAATTTAAATTATTTGGCTAAAATACGCAACTTGATATCAAAGGTAATAAACCCACATTTTTTAGGCAGGTGGGTTTCTAGCAACCACATAGCACAATAGTTCTGTATGAATCACTTCCATTTTATTTCATAGGCTGGTCGCCTGCTGATGCGGAAATTAATTGCAGAAAAGCTGTGCATACCTTGGAATGAAGTACACTTGCAAAGGACATCAAAAGGAAAACCTTTCCTGGCCAATAACTTCCTCGGTATCAATTCAAATTACAACTTCAATATCTCTCATCAAGGAGATTATGCAGTCCTTGCAGCTGAGCCTGAGCTTCAAGTTGGCATTGATATTATGAAGACTAATTTACCAGGTAATGCATTATGGTGACCAAAGCAGATTCTGCAGTGGTTGAGTACTGAACATTGTCATATTTCCCAAAGAACCAATCTGTGTCTTAGAAATTTAGTGTAATTGGAAGAGTGTGTATGAATGTATTACGTATTTTGGATTTCTGACTGTTAAATGCCCTCCTCGTTGTCTATTTGACAGCTATAGATACATTTCCCATTTAGAGAAGCAGATCCCTGGGAAAATAAGGTCATGAATCCTGGTATGATATGGGCAGTACCAGCATCTGCAGATACTTGAATTATGGATTTGCTGTCTGTGAGGTAGAAGCAGGGACATCTTTCCAAATAGGGACGATGGGGTTCATCCCCATGAGAACTTCATAGATCATGTTACTTGTCCCAAAAGTATGGACATTTTATGTGTCAGCCAGCTGGCAGCATGGATTCTCTGTGAATGTGCAGTAATCCTCAGTGAGAGGGGATCTTGAGGAGGGCACATGTGAGGTGCTCCTGGGAAAAGACTAAACTTTACAAAATTTTCTTAATTGGCCTATTTATTTGTATGAAATGACTGTATAGATTAGTGAAGTTCAGGACCAAAATTAGGATTGTAGCAAAGTGTATTTTTAAACACAGGTTTATGGAGATCATTTAGTTTGCAGATGTTCATCGGCGCATGACTGGGTTAAAGGAGAAACATACTGGGATTTATGATTCACTGGAATTCTAGTTTTCTAGAATCTTCCTTAAATATTTAACCAGATGTGGCAGTAGTAGTTGTGTTCTTAGAGAATCTTTCTTCAGAATTTTTGGAGTTGCCCAGCATTTTATGCTGTGAAATATGTTGTGTTGTAAGGTAGAGATTCAGATAAGCCCTGACGGGATAACTTCCTGTCTGATCACTTTACACCTTTTTAATGGTAACTACAAGTGTACATTTTTGGATTGTCATGTTTAGCTAGGATGCACAGAAACTTTGCTGCAATCTGAAGTTCTTTCCTGTGACTCCCATCTGCTGTTGACCCTCATTCTGAAGATGGTGGTCAGCATGTGAGGCCACAGGGCAGCCTTTGGAGGATCCCCCACCAGAGCTGTTACATGTTTGGTGACAGGAATTGTGTCCAGTGGGTAAGGCTGCTTTGGGACGGGCGTACACCTGACAGGACTGCAGTAACACAGGGCCCAAATAACCAGATTGAGCTTGAAGCTGGTGCTTTTGTGGTAGCCCTCTCAGGCAAAGCAAGCATGGTGATGTCCCAGCTATGTCTCCTCACAGTGTCTTGCACACCCTCAGCCCGTTTGCTGGGGGAGCAGAGTTACAGAGCAGGCCTTGATGCAGTGCAACCACTGCTCTTACTGGTGTGGTATCAACACTGGGTTAGGCATAGACCTAAAACACAGCACTCTACAGGCTGCCATGAAGAAAGGTAACTCCTGGACCCAGTGCCCATGGAAACACTCTGGTTGGGCTGCCACTGGCCTTACTGCAAGACTCGGTAGTTTTAATTCCTCATTCCAAAACGCTTTCTAGTTTAAGCGGATAAATAGTGAAAATCAAAACGTTCAGGTATTTGTATTTGAAGCTTTTCTTGGGAAGTGCAAAATTCAAATTTATACAGAAAAATAGAAAAATTTATATGTGGAAGTAGGGATATCTTACATCCTCTGCTGGTATTTTGTGCAGCTGTAAACGTAGCTGACATTTTAAAGGCCTGTTGTCAATGTCCAGCTGACAAGTTTTATGAAACTTGTTGAACTTTATTTCTGAAGTCTGAAGACTGAGTAATACTTTGAGATCTGATACAGACAGACTTTAGTGTTTTTACCCAGAGAGAGAAAAATGGTGGTTCTGGAGATGCTGGTGATTCCAAAAACTGAATGGTGAAAAATGGCTCATATGTCTTCCTTTGTGTAATTATAATTTTTATTTTTGAAAAAGAAATAAGATACTAATGAAAATGTAATAATTGTATGTGGGAAAGAGAGCCAGCAAGTAAGCAGTAGTAAGGATAGAACTTTAGTTCATGTTACAGAGACTATGATTTAAAGGTGGCCATCTTTTCACATAAAATTTTTCTGAGGAAGATTTTTGTCTTAGTGGAATCACCTGAAACTTTTTTTTGTTGCTGGGTTATGAATAGGTAACACTGACTTTACCAGTGTTATTTTCTCTGATAGTTCCACTGAGTGGTGCTCGTGTTCTGCAGTTGCTAAGTACATTATATTTCTGGAGGTGGATCCACTGTAAATCTCTTTCCTTGGAACAGCTACAAGGACAAAGAGTTCCCTGTGAACAAAGTACATTTCAGTAGGTTGGTTTGTTTTCTTCAAACGCTTTTTAAAATACAAAGTACTTCATCTTGTGATGTTATCCAACAGCATCTTGATTGAGGTCTCCAGTATTGTAGCTCTTATATTCCTCTGTTGTTCAACCAGCGAGCCTGCAAAATCTGCAGTGCAGATATACAAGAGTATCATGCAGCTGAAAGTTGTGAGAAGTCTGCTGTTTGTGTGCTAATATGTAACAAGGAGTCCTGGTGCACCTAAACATTTTATGTCACTTCTGAATCCATGCTATGTATTTTTGTTTTACTTACTGTTCGTAAGAAGCCGCCTCTTTCCATATTACTTGTGCTTCATTATTAAAATTCGAGAAACTGAACTGCTACAAGACATAGCCTTCTTCAAAGGTGAAGGTAGGCCACTGTAGAAGCTATTCTTAGCGCTGCAAACAGCAACAGTTCTACAAAAGTTCCCAAAGGTATGCAACAGTTTATCACCTTTTTTCCTCTGTTTAGATATTAAAGTAAATACTGTCGTGATGGTAGAAAAGGAAAATACCCTCTTCTGGTTTTGTGTGATGCTGCCTTTCGGTTATCTGGCAGGTTATTGTACATTTAAATCAGTCTTTCAGTTTAATTGTTTCTGAAGGATTACTGAGATCAGTGATTATTTTCTTTCTTTAGATCAGTTTAAGATGAACTCTTGAGTCATTTGGAAAAACACACACTATTCTGTAAATTTGTTAGTAGAAGTGTCTGTGGACATTATTTGGCCAGAGAGGTAATGCATATGAAATTATTTTAAGCCTTTCACAAAAGAAATGAGAAGGATTCTCACAGTACTATTAACTCCTGTGGAAAAAACTGAGCTTGTGTTTGATTTTTAACTTACGGACAAGAAATTCTTCAACAAGTGTCAACTTGGTTTAAGTGGTGTGTGAGATGTTGATTGACCAGTCACTTAAACGCCATAAAGTAGAATGTTTTCAGAGACTTAGGAAATAATTATGGCTTAATAAAGATTGCCTTGAGCATTTGAAAAAAGTTTAGATCTTAGGCTCAACAGCTTTCCTGCTGTGCAAGTGAATTTCCTTTCACTAATGCAATTTCTTAGCTTAGATGGATTTGCAAAGGTAAATAAATTAACAGTTCATTCCATATCTTTGAAAATCAGCCTGCAGTCTTTCTTACCTATCACATTATATTTACTTTGATCTGAACATCTCCAATCTCAATTTTATTCCAGAAATAAATGCTTGCCATGCAGTAAAATTAGCTTTGCTCATTAATATTTTGGTTTTATGCTAGGCTTGCTTATTAAAAGACACAAAAGAGTAAATTTTCTGCCTGTGAATTTTACAGAAAAATTAATTTGATCTAAAAATACTCCGTTAAATATTTTTTTAAGAAAGTAGGCTATTGTGTTCAAACACCTGATTATTTGAAACTGGTTTTCTCTGAGGTAAAGAAATACAAAGAGAACTTGACTAATTTTTCTCTTTTTATTTTCATTATTACATTAATGAGGTGAGGTAATGCAAGAGATGATAGATATCTTCAAAGCAGAGACAGGTCACACATGAATCAGAGTATCTTAAGTCCCAAAAGAAGTTTTACCTTGAACAAAGTTTTAACTGTTTTTGTTTTTATTGTTGTATTTCAGTAAATCTCATAGCAGCAATCAGCATTTAGTGTTTTACTGCTAGAGATAATCACCAAATTGCTAGCTAATGTTACAGCTTTAGGTGTGTAGATGCAGTGCTTGGAATGAAGAAATTAGCAAAGGGTTTGATTTAAATGTTACTTCTAACAGATCAAAGAAGTCATAATTTATAAATATGTATGTACGCACATAATTTTTAGATGTGAAGGATGTTAAAACAGCTGATATCTTTGTTGAGCTAAAGAATCATAGTGATTCTATGCACTTACACTGAGTAAACAGGGAGGCATTTCTTTGTTCTTGTTCTATTTGCAACTGAGAAGAAACAGCCATCTTAAACGTATTCTTAGAGAATATATATTACATAACAGTTTCATTGCTGTGCTTTATTCACATTTCTAACACAGTTTTAACCCGGAATTTGAAGATTCTGTAATTGATGAAGCACCAATGCTTTGAAAACTATGAAAGAAAGTTGATATTGTGATTAAATCTCCTCTTTAAGGGAAAATTTTTTTATTTTCCAGAGAAACACTCTTAATCCTTTAGGACTATTTCTTTAACAGAAAAATGTAAAACCATTTGGATTAAAGGATAAACTGATAGCAAAATGCAGAACTATAAAATTAAGCTGTGGAGAATAGATGTGTTTAAAATGAGGGATAAACCAGCAATAAAGAAAAGAAAAATTTTAAACTAGAAGCCTTTAGTAAAAATAAGAGGTGGAACAAAGAGTAACTATAAGAATGCTTGTCAGATTGTTTTGGTTTTGTAGGTTTTTTTCCATTCTGCACACTGAATTTACAATAATCACAATTTATTACTTACCTGGTGTTTTGGGAAATTAAGTTATACATTCACAATGAGCAGCTAAATAGAACTGATTTTTTTTTTTTTTTTTAACAGAACTAAGAGTGTTTCTCAGTCTGCATTAATGACAGTTAACTTTGGCTTTCCGGATTAAGAAAGTGTAGCAGAAAAATGTGATCCCAGGACTAAGGTTAAGTAATTACTATGCAGGTATTAAAAAATTGCCTTTTGAGGAGTTTGTTGCTAACACTGCTCATTTCCAATTGCTTCAGCTCTACAGTTACATATATTTGTTGCAAGAGCTGGCACATAGAAGCTGACTTTATTTTGTGTTGTCAGAAGGTTATTTGGATATTGACTGTGCAGGTATTACAGTTCAGAGCTCTTACTGGTTTCAAGGTTTTGAGACAGTCTTTTAGAGAAAGACTTGAAGTTTTTTTTAGACTGACTTATGAAATGGTAGAAACTTATCTTAAATATTTCACAACTCTCCTCAGTAAATGTCAAAAAAAATAGCCTCAGCTGCATTTACCTGATGTATTTCCTTTCTAAGAGAAATTCTGATCTTCAACAAGGCAAATACGTTTATATTTCCTCAATAAAGATGAAAGCTATTGTTATGTCAGGTTTTCAGGAAGGTTTAGAATCAGGGGACACTTGCTGCTTCCATAGGTAGCTGTTTTCTTGCCATTTATTGGGTTGGTGCTGGGAATTCTAAGCATTCGTAGCTATTATGTGCTGTGTTGCATTTTGATGGAAAATCCAATTTTGTAGTGTATTAAAAATTATTATTTGTCCTGTATAGTTTTCCTGTTTGTTTATCAGACTTGTTGGGTTCTGTATTAAACGTGTATATCTTCCTTTTTTCTTTCCTAGTAGAAATCAATTTAATAAAAGCAAAGCAAACACTTGGAGATGGTATCTACAAGAGTAGATACAGCTGATACAGGTGAATAGACCATTGAAGTTCATCAGTTTTTCATCTGTGGGCCTCTGCTTTTCCATGTTGCAGCACATTTATCTTCCTCTTGCATCTTTCCTTGTACATTTTGGCTGGATAAAAGACAGCTTCTGCAGCGGCAGAAGTTGATCTATGTGATGTTGGGGGGAAGGATATGGGGGGACAGCATGCCAGTGACTAGCTGACTGCTGTCTCTTCTCTGTGAGAAGACCAACAAAGCAGAACATGCTGGGTTTTAGCTGCCAAGTGGAGGACACAGTCTTTCAGCTGCTGGCAAGCCAAACAAATGGCTTTATAAGGTTTTGGTTTTTTTGGGGTTTTGTTCATTTGTTTTTAAGGTAAAAAAACATAAGGACCTTTGTAAAGGTCCTTATGTAGGAGAGATTGATTCCCAAATTTAAAACACTAGTACTACTACTGTCATCTTGTGAGATTTTTTGGACTTCCTTGTGAAGGGGGCAAAGAGGGAAGGATGGTGTACAGACAGAGGTGGGAAAGTTTTAAGTGTGAAAATAAGGGATTTTTACTGCATTTGGCTGTGCAAGTCATGTTCTGGGACAGGCTTCTGTGCAGTGTCCTGACTTCTGCCATTGCAAAGCAACTCTGCTTCTCATTGCATTCATTACTGCAGTAGGGTATCGTGAGGTTGAAGGACATACTCTGAGTGTGTATCTCAATACTGAGGACCATTTCCCCACCAAATTTAGAGGAGAGATCTCTCATCAGACTCTTTCAGGGAAACCAGCTCAGTCTGAATCAGCTTGTGCTTTCTAAGGTCGCAGAGCTTCCCAGGAAAAAACTACATTAGTCAGATCAAGGAGGTGTTAGAAAGTGTGAATCATGTAGTGAAATTCATGTGGAAGATGAAGATGGCTTAGGTACTGAGAACTGGCTTGGCTCCCCACCCCCTTTATCCAATATAGCATTTTATATAACAAGTACCAACTGGATTCCAATGCAACCCCAGGTTCTGCAGTGCTAATACCTTCTTAAAGATGGGCCTACTTTCCCTATAATTACACTGCCACTAAACACCTAACTTTTCCTACTTGATAAACTGTGAAAGGAAGATCTGATATTGTGATTAAATTCCTTTTTTTTTTGTTTGTCTGTTTTCTTGGACTAATAAGTGGGGGGTTTTGCTTGTCTGTTTTCTAGGACTAGAAAATGATATTAAGTTAGAGGTTTTCTTTTAAATGTTAATTTTAAAGCAAAGGATTAATTGCCAGAGGTTTCAGTCACTATAATATCTCCGAATGTATGGAAAGACCTTCTAGTATATTAGTTAATAAAATGTAATAAAACTTTTCGGAGATCTGGTGGCTTGGTAGTACTATATAGTGTAAGGCTATAGATCGTCAGACACCATCTGGACTTTTTTTTTACAATCTGTATTTGTGTCCTCATGACTTCTTTTATAAAGGAAAGTGTATTTTCATGTTTATTAAGATTTTGGGGGTTGTGTTTTAGTGTGATGCAGCATAACTTCCTAAGTGTTAAAAGGAAGTAAAGTTCCTGCTGTTCTGGCAATGGAATGATTGCTGTAACTGTTTGATATGTGTTCTGTGATGAAAAACTGATTAAAATGCCATTTTTGTGGGGTAATTTTTGGCTTTGCTGAAATATGGCTACCTAGAGCTCTTCTAGCTGTGGTCATACAACTTCTTGGAAAGAGCTTAAGCAAGTAAAAGGAATAAGAGTTGACAAACACGGGTTAAGAAAGGGTTTCTTACTTTGTTACTGCTCACTTTCTTATTTGCTATCACTGTTTAGTTGTAAGTACATTTTGCTCAAAGAATTTGAGGTTCCTGAGTCGTCTTAGTGATTAAGATCCATTTTAAATTTTCTCCACTCAGAAACAAGCTAAAACCATGAGCTTGCACCCAGGTGTGTTTGCCTGCAAGCTCTTCAATAGCAAGTATATATTCTATTTGAATGTTTGGCCTGGAAAGAAAATGTGAAAATATTCTGGAGTCTGAACAGAATTTGAGAGGATCTGGCATTTTTTTAAATTATCAGAATAAATGACAAAAAGCATGAATCTGTTGCAGACAGTGTGCTACTTGTCTTTAAATCGATCAGATATGAGGTATCTGGTTGACAACTTTTAATTTTATTTCAGGTTTTTTTAACTAAGCCATAGCTGTGTCAAAACTGCTGTTTTTCCAGTCAAGTTTTAGAGGCAGAGCTTTCTAAGCTATTATAATTCTTTACTTCCTTTTGTTTTACTATCAAGGCAGCTTGCTTAAAGGTTCATCACTGCTATTAGACCCAACCGGGCTAATGCAATTAAAACCTTAGCAGTTTCTCTTAACATTGCAAAGACTTAATGATGCTAACTGCAGAGAAAATATCAAACATTATCAAATTATTTGTCTCTTTATGACTTTTCCATTTTTACAGTCTTGAAAATGTTGAGTAATTCATAGGAGGCAATGTCAAATTTTCAGGCATTTTAGAGTTTGTGCTTCTCTGAGGTGTGCCAAGATAAAACACATCAGTGTAACATGACGAGAATGGATGTTTAACATACATATAATTGGGAGAGTTGTGGGATACTGACAGGAAGTGTAGAGGTCAGAGAATGTAAATCCAATTTCCAATTCACACTAAAGCTGTGTGAGCTAGTAGATGGAAAAAACATGCATTGTTAATGTTCTATCTGGTTCTTGTAAGTTAGTAATTTATCTCACTATTTGCCTAGTGTTGTTTCTAAACATCTGTACAAGGGCTAGTTGGTATTAATAAACAGTTAGGGCTTGGGCATCTGTTGCAGAGTTTTCTCTGTATCCGTTTCCTTTGGTTTCCTTTAGGGACAGTAAAATGTGATCAAATATGGCTTGTCCTACACCGAACGGATTGTCAGCCCAAGAGTCCAAGACTTGAAACAGATGAACGACTGAAGCACCAACAGATCAATCCACTTGATAATGTGAAACACAAGATAGCTGTTCCCATTCTGGGGTTTGTTTTGTATTTGAGTGCGTTTGGGTTTGGTTTTGTTTGTTTGTTGTGGTTTTTTTCAGGAGATTAGTTGATCAGTGAGCTGGCAGTAGTAGCTTTATAAGCTAGTTAGTTTCTATCTGACCAAAACAATTTGAAACTAGTAAAACCCGAAGTGGTCAGTCATCTACTCTTCTCACTATTTTTGAGAAGGTATGTCATGGTTGTAATAATTTTGGGTACAAGTTTGTACCCTGCCTCTGTTAAGTGTACATTATTACCAAAGCTGACTTGTGATTAAGCTGATGTTTGTAAAAAAGTTAAACAAATTGTATGAAGGTTTCTGTATTACTATGGATAGTATTCTTCACTATTAATAGTATCATAATTTACATGGATCTTAATTCTGATTGTCTTTTGTCTTCCTACAAATGCAACCTTTTTGGATTCTTTAGCAGGTAGAAAAATGGGAGGAAATTATCCTGTATTTATCTACTATTTCTAAAGTGCATTTGCAAACAGGACTAGAAAATATAGTCCGTTTTCTTATTCTTCACTCCCGTCTCTTTTCAAAATCAGTCTTCTATACCTTTTCTGAGGCATTGCTGTTCTGAAGGGAAACTGCAAAGATTGTTTACCTAATCTTTAAAAACCCAGTTGTCATTGCAGTGGAAAAGACGGCATTATGTATTAATGTAAATAGCTCATGAAAAAATCCAAAATCACACATCTGCACACATATGAACACACGTGCTTTCCTATATATAGCATGTTTACTTTCCAGGCTTAATATTGGACTTTTTTTTCCCTGTATCACTCACTCTTTCCTCTCCTCACTCTTCCTGAAATTTCTAGGGTATTGTGTGCTTTTAATTTAATGAAGAATTTTAACTTTTCGGTTAGATTTTTTTCTTAATTAATAGAAAGCAAATTTTGAAAGATTACTCAGCTTATATTCTTAAGGATCTAATGTGCTTAAAAGTTTATTAACTGGGAATGTATTTTAAAATCAGAGAGGGCAATATAGTTAATGCAAAGTTAGTTTGGTTTTTTTTAAAGTTGTATTTCCTGGCATAGGCAAGTAAGAAGTACTTACTTAAAAAGTAAGTTTATTTCTGAAACAAGTTGACAAGTGGGAGCTACTTCAGAAATGCAAATTTAAAACCAAATAATTAATTGCTAAATGGGACTTGTTCCTGTTCTTTCAAAGAAAGTGTTTCATAAATTGTGGCAAGTATGTTTGAGGCTTCTTCTTTTTTTTTTTATCATACTAAAAGCAAATAAAATGTAGCATTTAAACAGAAACCTTCTGCTATTTCTAGCTGTGCCCCCTTCATATCTTCTCTGTCATGAGAGACAGGAAAATTGAAGAGGGTTTAGTGAAGGGGCCACCAAGGTGATTAGAGAGTCGGGGAACTTGACTTATGTGGAAATGCTGATGGAGCTGTGTTTGTTGAACCTGAAGAGGGGAAAGTTCTGAGGAGGGGAGTCTAGTCACAGCCTCCCTGAAATGTAGCTGCAGAGAGGATGTACATAGCTGTCTATATGAGCATGCACAGGAACAGGGCAAAAGGCAGCAGGCTCAGGTTGCTTCAGGGGGACTTCTGTCTCTGTAGAACATGTCTTCACCATGAGAACAGTGGAATACTGGACTAGATTCCCCAGAGAAGGGGTGAAATAGTCTGCTTGACAGGGCCCTGGGTAACCCAACATAAGGCTCTGTTTTTCAACAGAAGGTTGGACCAGCTGGTCTCCAAAGGTCCTTTTCAACCTACATTTTCCCCATGGTTCTGTGGATCTGTCTTTCTCCGATACTGAAGCAAATATGGGGAAATGGACTGGGCAGGCTGTGGTACTGTGAGTAGTGTGTGAAGAATAGTAGTCCTAATTTTGCTCTGATCCATTCCTTATAGCAAAGCAAGTTACTGCGTTAAGGAAACGGGGAGGGAGTGCGTTTAAGGTCAACGTGCTGCCTGAGCTTTTCAGAGGAGGAATGTGACAGATGGCGGGAGTGGAGGGGAAACTGCGTGAACTTGAGCATGAGTGTCAAGAAGGGTAGCTGAACAGCTGAAGAAACCTAGGACAAGAAAAGGAGTGAATAAGGGAAAAAGCAGTAGCATATGGGATTGGTAGGCACTTGGTGTATTAAATGGTTTAAGTATCGAGTGTATTCACCACATGTGGTGAAGTTGGGATGGCAGGACTGACAGTGCAGGAGCCTTTATATGCCTCTACATGCTGAAGGTAGCGTAGTGTGAATAGTCTTGGGTTGTTTTCTGTGGTAGTCCTGGGTTACTGTAAGGAGGAGAACTCTCTGGAAGTAATGAAGGAGGTAGGGTACACCACATTCTACAATGTTTTGAATCACAAGAACAGGCTGCAGCCTCTATACTGTCATCTTAAATATTCAAGAAAAGAGAGAAAGGGGAAAAAAAAAGTGGATTGTTTAGAGCAGGTATTAATGTAGTTATTTTATAGTAAAATGGGCCATATAAACACAGAGGTGAAAGAAAATACCTTTCTTCAAGTTCAATTTTTCATTGTTATTTTTCATTGTTTCAGGGCAGTTGCATTGTGTAAGTAGATGGATACGGCAGTTGCCTCAGTAATTCATCAAAGCATTCTTAACACTGTGGTTGCTTTTTTCTTTAACTGGTATTTTCTCCAGAGGGAAGTTAGTCCTGTCTTTAGATTGTTCTGGATCATTCCATTAGTTTAGTGCTGCAACAGTCAACAAAATTTCTGTCTAAAGATGTTCTCTTCACTTTAAAAATGCAATTGAGGGCATCTCTGAAATGTCACTGCCATGTCTAGTGGGATGTGTATGTCAGACAACACTTTGCAGTATGGTTTGGAAATTGTGAGAAAACCTGAATGTGTGCTTTAGTGTAACATTAGTTTGGTCAGATCAGTTATTACTGCTGCCAATACCTGATTTTATTTAGTGCTCAGATATCTGTAGAAGACAACCATTTATAGCGAAGGCTTAATGGCTTTACCCTTGGTTTAAGATGGGGAACATGAGCATAGAGAAGGAAAATTCCCTCCCCAGTCAACTCCAAGAATTCCTGACACAGCTACAGTTAGAATCTGCATCTTAAGCAATTATTTAGTGAATGGGTTCTTCAAAGTAGTGTGGTATTGGGAGGGGGAAAATGTTTTGGATTAAATATGACTAATGTTTTATTTTTAGTGAGAACACTGAGTAACCTATCAAAGAAGCTGTCTCAATATGTGGAGTTGTCTCTATCCAGATTTTTACTATCCCTAATAAAGAAAATAAGTTGTTTTCTGCCATTGTCTCTTTAGCCACCTGTAAGCCCAACTGGACTTGGATGCTTGCATGGGATGCTGATTAATATGGGCTATGGGTAGCCAAGCTTGTAATGAGGTCCATAGATTTCAGTGTACTGTGGAAATGCCATTGATCAATATAACCACGCTCTGTAGTGTCTTCTACAAGGTAAATGTAGAGTAGTGATGAAAAGTGGTGTAGCCACCAAAGAGCTGCTGCAGTGCCACACAGCTTTGCTTATTTTTAGAGGAAGCCTAAATTTAATCTAAGGATTTTAAGGTTTGGTAGTTTGAGACTGGGTTTTTTAGGGGATTTTTTTTCCCTTGGTATATTTCTTACTGTTATTATAGGCAGCTCTCTACCCCTATTTTTCTTCCAGAGTAAATCCAATCCAAATAGCTCAGTGTGTGTGATAAATTTGGAAGACTGTGCTTCTACAAGTGCTTAAAAAAGTATTTCTTTTGTATCCCAGAATCCAAGGGCAGGAGGTAGAATAGCTTGATAAATTTTGACAAACAGCATGCTGTTTTATAAAATGTTACTAGATCAAGCTGTCAGATGCCAGAGACTGTATATGCTACTTTTGTAGTTGAATATAATTTTTTTATATTTATATAAAATCAGCATTGGTTAAATACTTTGCCTTTTAGAGAATGCTGGAAATGCTGTGTCCTGAACAATCATCAGTTCACTGCTTTGAGGCTGTATAAATTCAAATTGTGGAGCAGAGCAGGTTCATAAATTTTTTTTTTGTTATGAGTTTTTTCTAGAGCAATAATGTGAAGTAATTCATTTGCTTATTATTACCACTCTGTTAAAATTTCTGTAAATATCTCTGTCTGATTTATAGGTAGTAGCTCAATTCCAAATTTCTTCCACATAATGAAGCGACAGTTTACTGAAACGGAGTGGGATGTAATCAAGTCTATGAGTAATGAATGGATGCAGCTGGATATGTTTTATCGGCACTGGGTAATACTTGTTTTCCTGTTCAAAGTCTGCAAATGTGCACATTCTTTTCTGACATAATTTATTATTTTCATTATAGTAAAAACGTAATCTTTTTGTAGTTGCATAGAATCATAGAATGGTTTAGATTGGAAAAGACATTAAGATCAACAAACCCACCACTAAACCTATGTCCCTAAGCACCATCTCTACCCATATTTTAAAGAATTTCAGGGTTATTGACTCAACCACTTCCCTGGGCAGCCTGTTCCAGTGCTTGAAAAGCCATTTGATGAAGAAGTTTCTCCCATTATCCAATCTAAACTCCCCTGGTGCTACTTGATACCATTTCATGTGAAGATATTCTTGGACTTTAGATTTCAGTGATTATTTTAATATTAGAATAACTTTGATAACCATGGTACAGCTGACATTTCCAGTAGGATTTATTAGTAATTAAACACATAGCCAGAACAAGGCAAAGGGTTTATATCTGTATGTGCCACTGAGTAATTTCAGTTGCATGTTTATTTTAATGCAGCAAGTTAGGCTGGGTAAATACAATGCTGATAACTTTTTCTCTTGATAACTGCATCAGTCTACCCTCACATTTAGAGTAGTATGAGTCTTAAATTTATTTTGCTTACAATGTGTACTCAGAAGTAATGTTTATAGAACAGTTTGAAAACAGCCTGTATAAATAAAATACATTTATTGTGTCTTTTAGGCCTTAAAGGAAAGCTTCTTAAAGGCTATTGGAGTTGGAATTGGCTTTAACTTGCAAAGAATTGAATTTAATGTGTCTCCATTGCAACTGGAAATAGGGAAGGTGTATAAGGAGACAAAAATGCTTCTGGATGGAGAAAAAGAAGAGGAGTGGACATTTGAGGTAAAGAATGTGTTTTCACAAGTGATAAGCAATCTCAACTCCTTATGGTTGCATTGCAAATTTGATTTTTTTTAAATGCAACTTCATACCTTTGTTCTGTAAAACCCCATTGAGCCTATATTAATCAAAACTTAGGATATAAATATGCAGCATTTTAAAGTATTTTTGATGGTTGCAAGAACACCCCATAGATACATTCTTTATAATGTTTTTATATTTTTCCTGTTTCTGGAATATATTTCCTGCACTCTGAGAAAGTCATCCTAAGGTATGCAGGAAGTTCACAGAAATGTATTCAGACCTGATGTCTTGAACAGGTCTAAGATTTTAAAGTTTTTCGTCAGTTGGTCTAGAATGGGACTAGTGATTAACCAACCCCGCTAGTGTTTATGTTAGATGTCTGAAATGGAGGAGGTGTCTTCAGCTTCTTTGGAACTTCTTGTCCACGCAAGAAACGTGTTTTTGTGAGTTTGAAGTGGCTGCTGTCTGTGGGAATGGACAGGTGAAAAAATTTGCTTAATGGGAGATTAGTTTGGCCTCAATAGTCTAACTGAGTCTTGGGGTTTGGGCTTTTGTTTTCCTTCTTCAGCGTTATTGGGGCTTATCACTAAAACATCTGTCCTTTCAGATTTGGTAAGAAATTATCAGTGTCATCTCGTGTAGTTTAAAGGATACATAGGGGAAGAACTGATAGGGACATGATTTACTGGTGGACCTGGCAGTGCTGGGTTAACAGTTGGACTTGCTGGTCTTAAAGGTGTTTTCCAGCCTAAATGATTCTGATTCACAGTGATCTCAAATTATTTAATTACCAAAAAAACAAGCTTTAAAAACAAATCAAATCATAATCCCATTTCTCTACACCCCAGAGGCATGTTCATTCCACTTTAAACAAAGCAAAAAATGGAACAAACTGTCAAGTGCGCTTTTCAGTAAGATTATTCAGTTTCAAATACATATTTGCATTTTGGAAATACCTATATTGTTGGAGACAGCTGTTCCAATAGAGCTGTCTGAATGACAAATCTGCTGAATGCTTATTTTCTTTAGTGTACAAACTACATGTACCCTGTGCATGTAGTATGAAAGAATGAATGTTCCAGTACTATTTAACTTCAGAGTACAAGTTTGTATCTTCACAGTTCATTCCATTCAGCATTCCTATCCCGTTTTGGTTTTGTGTTATTTTACAAGTCTGTGCGTGCTAAATCAGCCCTCTTACTCAATTCCTGTATAGTATGGCAGAATCAGTATGTCATGAAATTCACTAGTTGGAGTTACACTGGCAAAAGAAGTTACTGGGAGAGCCTGTGGCACGTCTTGCACCAGACTGCTTTCTGTATTACTGCAGTGTACCATGGCCAAGGGAACATCTACCTCTCTTGTTTGAATTCTGGAACTCCTGATTTTGGTCTTCAATGTGCCTGTGGTTGATTGGCAGAAACAGCCTGAAGATGATGATGTAGATAGCTCCCTGTAATACTTGAATGCTTTCTAATGGTTTGAATTTTCCTTATTACTTAGTAATTGCTGCCAGAAGGTTCATGCAGTTTTTGTCTGAGGAATGTCTCTACTTCCATGCTTGCCCTCCTGCTTCCCAAGAGTGCAGCATTATAACGAGGCACGTTCTAGTATTTCAAAGAAAGAACTTAATACTGAGTTTCCTTCAAACGCATGCTCAATTGGGATATAATTTCATTTAAATATTAACATTCATTAAAATGTAATAAATAAAATGTTTTTCAGTTACCAATCTCTGGAGAGCCTAAAATTAGGCATCACTTTACTTTTTTGTCTCTTCCCAAGTTTCTTTTAATTTTGTGTTCATTTTCTTACTTAGAAAAGTCTTCCTTTGTTTCATCAGATTTTTGAAATAATGTTTTAATTGAAAACACTAGTTTTGAGAAATCTGAGTGAGTCACCCAAGAGCAGACATTAAGTCACCTGTAAGACTACATGTTAGTGATACAGTCTTTGCTTTAGGTTCCCTGTTGTGCTAAGTTTGCTTGAGGGAGCTTTTTCTATCAAATAAAAAAATATAATTACCTCACTTTTACTTTTCAGAACTGCCTATATCTTAGTGAAAGGAAATGATCAAAGAGAGCAAGACTGTTTAAAATTCCATTATCACATGTTTTGTCGCATTTCAGTTTTAGAGATCCTAATTTACTACAAATGGAAGGGAGAATTAAAGTGGGTTTTATCCATTTAAATTACACAAAATATTCTGAAATCTCCTTCAGAAAGTACCATGTAATATGAAAAAGACAACTTTAAGTTCATAAAGACCAGGAGAAGATCCACCACCTAATACTTGTCATGACTAAAAGGTCAAGAGAAATACTAATGAATCAGAACAAATCAAAGTTGACACTATTCAGACACCCTGTAACTGTTTACAGTCAGAGCAAAGCCAATTCAAACTGGAGATAGAATTTTCTGTGAACAGTGCAAAAACATTTCTCTTACTTCATTGTAAATACCAAATTAACTACTTTGTTATGTAGTTGACTGTGGTCATTTTACCAAGGGTTTAGTTTTGCTTGAAGTATCTTTGCCCTCCTTCACTATCCATATTTTTTGGCTTGAATGGAAGTAAGTTGCTCAGAAAGAGCCTCTTCATGTTTGATCTTGATGGAAAGATTTAGCTTTAGGGTCTTGTTTTCATATAGTACTCTGGAGATTGCCACGCAGATTCCCTTCAGCTGTTTTGGAAGGAGTTGGAGGAAAAAAAGCATCAATGTAATTTTAAGATATGTCAGCTATATGTGTTGAATATGCTTTATTCATATAGACAGTGCCTGCTTCCCTCATTTTAAAAAGGTGACTTTGCTTAGTAATAACCAAAAGACAGTTAGCCCAGTGAAGAGTGATAACAGCATTTTGTCAGGGTGTTGATTTAAGGTGGAGTCATGATGATGATGATGATGGGTAATTCTATATGCTCCATTTACTTCCTTTGAAGAAAATAAACTTGGACAATTGTCCCACTTTCATCTCCGGTACAGTTAATTTTCTTTTTAGTAGCTGGCATAGTGCTGTGTTTTGAATTTAGGATGAGAATAGTGCTGATAACAGGCTGAAACAAAGTCAAGGACTCCAGTTTCTCATAGTGCCCTGCCAGTGAGGAGGCTGTGTGGTATGAGCTGCCTACTATGTTCAACTATGACAAGAATGAAGAAGTAGTTAATTTTAGTAAAAATGAAAGAAGCTGATTGAAAACAGTTATGACAAGTTCTATCATTTAAAGAGATCAACATAAGTTTATAAGATAGATTTGTAGCAGATCTTATATGTGGAAAAATATATTGGCACTAGCACATACATTGGCGCAGGAACAGGTTTCCCAGAGAACTTGCTGATGTCCCGTCCGTGGAAGTGTGTAAGGCCAGGTTGGATGGGGCCCTGGTCTAGTGGAAGGTGTCCCTGTCCACGGCAGGGGAGTTGGAATGATATGATCTTTGAGGTCCCTTCCAATGTAAGCCATTCTGTGAGACTATGGGAAAAAAAAATTCCTAGTTTCTGATTTGCAAAATGTTAAATGTGTTGATGACCCTTTCCTTATTGGTCCCAGTTGGATACAGTTGATCAGGAAGAATCTGGATAGCATGTACTGGAATCAATGTTAAAGAAGAATCTTAAATGAGACATGAGACATTTCTGTTTTGGTACCTACCTCAACTTTGGATACAACTATTTTATACAGGAAGCACATGATTTACCCTAAACTTCACTCTGGGATTAAGAATCACCTGGCAGGACTGCTGTTGCGCAAATAATTTTTTGCATTTTTTCACAACAAATATTTACTTGGTTTGTTCATATGCAAATAGATTACTTCCAGAGCATGAATTTCAAAGAGAGATTACCTTGGTCAATTTGAAGCATATTTAGTAATTGCTGGTGGGCAACTGTAGTTGGCATCTTTCACCCTTAGTAAGAGAAGTTAATCCTGTTGCATTGTCAGGAATAAATAGGAATAGAAATTTTTATTTCTAAGACTAGCTAATCCAACTGGATTCACTCATCAATCAATTCTGCTGACTGGGAAGGTACAGTTTCCTCATAAGCCGTCCGTTGTTGAGTGAATTCATAATGATTTGAATTCCAGACACATCATTCTGCCGAGTCTTTGAAATTAGATCATTGTAAATCTCTGTGGGCTCTAGTAATGCTTTCATTCTATGCAGACAAAAACAAATTTTGGTCCATTCCATGTTTTCTGGTTTTTAGAGAGGAATCTTAACAAAACAAACTCTCTACCTTGAAGGAATTCTATATGATTGTCCTCTTTTTGTTTAATCATCTATTTCAATTTAAGGTATTAATTTTATAAGCTGGTATAGCAATATTTCCAGGGAAGCAAGCTGATCCGCTGTTTTTATAGTTTCACTATGTTTCATTAAGTCCATAGCTTAAGGTTTTTGCTGGCCACTAGTAAAGGCCAGGAAAGACATTCCTTTCTGTATTTCATTTGGATTTACATTGCTCTGAAACAGCAAAGGTAGATGAAGGGCATAATTTGTTATGTGTTATTGTAAGATGCTGAAAACTCTTTTGTGACCACAGAGGATACATGAAATAAATGAAATGGAACCTTTTTCATTCACTGTTCATTGGACAGGGTCTCTGCAGGGAAGGTCTGTCTAAACAGTCACTGCCTGTTAAATGCAGCTTTGAACTGAAAAAACATTATTTTGCTAACAATTGTAAAATACTATCTGTAATATGTTTTTAGTTGCACAAACAAGAAGTAAAACAAGTTGACTTCACAAAAAGAAAATTCTGTGCTTAAAGCTGTTTGCAGACTTTGATTACAGATGTAAGCCCTTGCTGAATGTGCTGGACTGTGCCCTCTGTTCTGATCTGTCTTCCCCCTCTTGGACGTGCAAAAAAAGTGAAAGAAGGGTGGAAAATGAAGTGATAAAAAACAGGATATAGTAATTTTTCCATCTAGAAAAACACAAAACACTGCCACCCCAGAACTGCAGAAATGGTTTAGCAACACCTGATCAAGCATCTAATATTCATAGTCTTTCTTATTTTTGAGGAAGTTACAGAAATGTTCACACTGAGTACAAGTGGTTGACTCTGAGGTAGCATCCTTTATGCTTGACTTGTTTTCACTTTTGTACCCTAGTAAAGTGTGGATACTAAAAAGGCTCCTGGACAGAGAATTCTCCATCTCCTTCATTAATTCCATGGGAAACTTTGCTTTGCTATGCAAGCTATGTAAACAGTAAGATAGGTTTTTGTAAACAATCTCACAGGTGCTGTTTTTCACTTATGTTTGCTATTGTAAGAGGATAATAAACATTCATTCTCTCGCTGGACTGGCTTGCTGCCGCATCTCTCTGAATCCCTCTAAGCATGCTACAGTAAAGTAGTGGAAAACCCAGTCAAATACTTCGTAGTAAGTACATTTATAGATCTTGCAGTCATGTAAAGCACTGCTTATGCTGTAGGTTTGTTAGTGTATTTTATATTAAATATTTTTCTTAATCTAGACAGGATTGACATACTCATTTTCTTACTAGCACTTTGTGGAACGGTATGACAACATGCCGCATCTCTCATTTTTTTTTTAAGTAGGGGAAGGTTATAAGGTTATAAGGTTATAAGGTTCTGACTGCTAGAGCTGTCAAATAGGCACAGTTTTGGTGCTGAAGAGATCAAAGTAAAAGCACAGTTCTATTTCCTCACCAGCACCTCTCTGCCAAGGCTCCCATGTTTGCCAGAAAAGTCCCCCAGCTTTACAGTTGAGCTGGTGCTACACATGACTGGAGCAGCTGCTGCCTTGGCTGGGCTGGGCTGAGTAGATTTCAGCTGAGCAGCTTGGCACTTTTTTTTCTTAATATGTATACAGGGCTGTTTGGGAATCACAGAAATGGTATCCTGGCAACTGAAGTCTTTGAAAATTCTATATAGTAGATGAGCTGTAGAGAAGCCTGATGCAGACTGACACCATTGTTCTAAAAGACATTTTGCTTAGATTAAAAGGGGAGAAATATGAGGCAACCAACAACCTGTCAGAGGAAATAGGAAGAGATCATGGTGCTTTCTTTATAATATAGTGCAGTTAGAATATTTCCCAAGGAAGCCAAAATTGGAGATTCAGTCTTACATCCAAGGAGAATATCCCAATGACTTTCTGATTTTAAGATTAATGGCAGTATTGAAGTTGACCACTTCCCTAGGTAAAATTCTTGTTATTCTTGATTTCTGCTTTAGAAAGTGTGCAGAAATTAGGTGAAAACTTTTGGATAAAGAAGCAGGGAAAATTTTTAATTCCTCCCCTCTATATATATATGTATATTCTTTTTTAAGTCAGTGGAATTATGGCTTGGTTATAGAATAAGCATTTTTCTGAAACAGTATATAAAAGTCTTTGAGGTTCTTTTTCCTGAAATTGTTTAGGATTAATTCTTAGCCTTTCTAAAAGAAAACACTTTCAAACAAAACTAATAAATAGGTGAAAACTATATTACTAAATATATAGTTATACATCTAAAAATGCTGATTCATACTTACACATCACAGTTCTCAGACTGCTATGTCCGGAATTTAAAGTTGTGGTCTTACATGCTGTGTGAAGCCAAGAAGGGATAGAGTCATTGTTTTAAGTTTACTTAGATTGTTTTTCAGAATACCTTCAGAAGTTCACAGTTCATCTCACTGGAAAAGGATAGCTGAGATGGGTTATATGATTTGGGACTTAGAAGGGACTGGTAAAGGAATGCTCAGGTGACAAACTTGAATATAAATATCTACAAGTGGATAAGGTGATGGTAACCTGTAGTAACCAGTCCTCAGCCCTGTGAACATTTTAATGTATCTCCAACAAAACTACTAAAAAGTACTATTGCTTTTTGAATATCATTATTTTAAAGTATTTTAGATTATGTTCTGCTGTTGTTCTGAACCATATTCTTAACATTTATATAGTCTGTGCTCTGAAAACAGAGTAAAGTAAATGCATTTACATTGCCATTTTTCATCTTTACTAGGAAACCCGCTTGGATGACCATCATCATGTTGCAGTGGCGCTTGGGAAACAGGAGGGATTTGTACAGAAGAATTCTGATGTAAGAAATTGTGAAATAGTTTCATGTCTTGGTGATCACTTGAGTATAAACTTATGCTGTAGCTAAAAGTGTGTTGTCTCATATATAGGGCCAAGAAGAAGACTAATCTTAGGCACAGTATTAAACAGAACCAAGCAGAATTACTGAACTGTTTCCCCTAGTTCTGTTATGCCTATTTCAGGAAAAATCTGGGAAGGAGAAATAGTTTCAGAGGACAGCAAAGGGTAATGTCAAGCCTGTAATGCATGTATTCAATGTGTTCATTCAAGAGAAGATTAAGTGATTTTTGTCACAGCCTGCTAGTACTCATGTGGGAAAGGTGGTTTTCACAGAGGGAAATGGAAACAGTGAACCAATCTGGACTGCTAAACTTGCATGACACCTCACCGAGCTGATTTTAATGGGGGACTGTCAGTGCATGTATCCCAGAGCAGATCCATCGCTCAAACACCACTACGACAAGATAACCCCTGAGACAAGCAACAACAACCAACAGATGGGAAGAACAGCAGTGTTAGTCTTCATTCCATGTGGTGTCTCTATTGAGAGAAAGAGCAAAGCTACTTAAAAGCTTTTCAGGATTTTCTGTGTAATATAAAAAATACCTCAGTTGTGAAAATAGCAATAAAAGTCAAATTTAAGGGAGAGGCAGACGGGCAGGTTGTAGCCAAAACAGCCAGTCAGTCAGTGAAGGAGACTGTGACGAACTGCCAGATTTTTCTCTGGTATTCTAGTTGCTCACAAGAAAATGGGTTAGTTGTCTTCTGTTATTTAGATACAAAGACTCTACCAGGAACTAGGGAAAAAAAAGAGTGTAGAAATGGATAAAAGCATGAAAGTGGTAATGCATGCTGGCTATCGTGGTAGCAAAGTCTATGTTCATGGATAACAAAGGGAGGCAGACCTTTTCACTAGTATTGGTCAGACTGAGAAAAAGAGGTATTAAACTGCCTTTGAGGATTTACTGTGGTAAATCAGTGGACAAATATTTTTTTAAGGAATATGTTCTGTTTGACAGGACATACTTAAGTTCCTGATGGGGTTGCATGTTACCCTTCTGACAGGAATACTGGTAACTGTAAGTCTGAGGTGAAAAGAAGGTGGCCGATATTTCGAAAGACAATTATCTAATTATTCTACAGAAATCCAGGATTTTTAAGTATTGACCTTCACCGTCATGGTCACATACCTTAAACTTATCATGGAAAGAATAGTCATGATATCAAAGGTTACGATGAAAAGTCTTTGAATCAAGAGGAGTCTCAAAGGCTTACTTGTCCACTGACTAAATTTATGATGACCTAAATTTCATTATCTCAATTCAATGAAGAAAGGTCATTTTAAGCCGAACAAGAGAGCATTCTGAGACTCCCCAGTAAGGAAATTAAGTGAAAATTTATGTACTATTGCATTGTGCCTTTTTAGGCCTCCTTCTAACAGGAACATGGAAGAAATGAAAGTTGTCTTCTCTCTTTGTAAAAGAACCATAAAAAGGATTCTATTTATTGCTAGATGTGTTGAAAGAAAAAGTTGTTCATTCTAGCTTAATGTGTGTGTAAATGTTACCCAGTTGTTTCAGGATGTCACTATTTGTGTCTGTTCCCTCTCTGCAATCACAGGAGTAATTCATTATGGCCTGCTTGCAGAGCATCTATTTTCAGCTTTCTTCACAAAATGATAGCATGTACCTACATTCCCAGGAAAGACCAATTGTTTTGTCAATGTACTGTAATTAAAAATCTCTAGTGCCAAGAGTCTTATCGAAACGCTAATGCCTGCTATATGCTTGAAGAAACAGAACATTTATTTGTGCTCTTAACCTAGATCTAGACATTTATCTGAGACAAGTCTCAATAAAAGATGGCTGAGTTTAAAATTCTTTATAAATCCTGTGTAGAATTTAAGGTGTCTTCTGTCTATTGCTGAATTTCACGAGAGTTGTGATGAATTCGGACACACTTCCTTCAGACATGCACGTGCTGAAGTTCAAACTACATCTGTTAACAGCTACTTAGCTTGGAGGCTTAGTTCATATTTGGTGTGCATCTGTGATGTCACTTGCATGGCTCTAGGCACCATTCCAGCAGCTTTACCTCATCTCCAAGATGTCAAATGAACAGGAAGGTCTCAACACCGTGTCATTGTGTAAGGACATAAAGTGAGAGACAGCTCAATCTCTTTTGCTTTCAGTCTGCATTGACAACAAAGAGTTCTTCTGTGTTGTTAAAACAAGTATAAACCATTTTATTGTCTCTGCATTTATTCCTAGCAGTAGCTTACTGCTCAAATACTGGAGAACAGACTTTTTTGCTTTTTCCCTATTTATTGACCTACCTTCATCGATGTGGCAGGGAGGGATAACAATCCTCAAAATTGACCTTGGATTGAGTCACCTCCAGCACTTGGATGTAAGCAAGGAAGGGTCTACAAGGCACAACTATGAACAAATTCCCCAGATCTTCTCCTGGAACTCAATGTGCTGGAGTGCCTCTGAAGTGCCTGTACACCTGTGCACTCAGGATGAGGAATAAACACGATGAGTCAGAGATCTATGTGTGGCTGCAGGGCTCTGAGAGCACAAGATGGTCGAGTTCAGGATCCTGGGGCAGCAAGGATGGCTCACAACCCTTAACATGAGGAGAGCAGACTTTCTCCTCCTCAAAGGACAAAGAGGGGTCATGTGGGATAAGGCCTCACAGGAAAGCTGAGGCCAAGAAAGCTGCTTAACATTCAAGGATCACCTCCACTCTCAAGAGAGCTCCATCTCACTGCATATAAAGTCAGGCAAAAAGACCAGAAGGTCTGCATGGATGAACATGGAGCTCCTAGCCAAACCTGGACAGAGAAAGGGAAGCGTACAGAGGGTGGGAGCAAGAATGGGTAACATGAGAAGAATACAGAAATATTATCGAGCATCCAGGGATGAAGTTAGAAAAGCTAAAGCCCAGATAGAATATAATCTGGGATCAGATGGACAACCAGGGATGTCCAAGGCAGCAAGAAGCACTTCTGTAAGTGCAAAGAAGCCAAAGGGAAGGGTTTTGCTCAACAAGACAAATGTTGAAAAGAGGCTGAGGTGCTGAATGCCACCTTTGCGTCAGTCTTTATTGGCAAGACTGGCTGTCAGCAATCTCAGGTTGCAAGGATGAAAGAGGAAAGAAGCAGGGAAGTTGCTCCCTTGGAGGAAGAAGGTTAGGTCAGGGAATGCTTAAGCAAACTGGATGGGGGTAAGCTGATGCATATTTATGGGATACAGCTGGCATTGCAAGGCCCCTCTCAGTAATCTTTGGTTGATCACGGGGACTGGGAGAAGTGCCCAAAGACTGGAAGAAAACAAATGTAACCTTATCGTCAGTAAGGAGGACTCAGAGAATTACAGGCCTCACAGCTTCACCTTGATTGCTGGAAAGGTGGCAGAACAGCTGATTCTGAAAACCATTTCCAGGCACAGCAAAGACAAAGAAATCATCAGTACTGGTCAGCATAGCTTTGCCAAGAGAAAGGCATGCTCAACCAACTTGGTAAACTTCTACAATGAAATAACTGGCCTGGTAGATGAGGTTAGAGTGGTGGGTAATTGTCTACCTATATTTCAATTCCTTCTGTCTCTGGCACTGTCTCTCATAAGATCTTCCTAGAAAAAATGCTGAGTACTGGGTAAGCAGGCAGTGTATTGGAAACTGGCCGCACATTTAGGCCCAGGGTGTGGTGATAGTGGTACAAAGTCTGGTTGGAGGCCAGTTACCAGTGATGTGGCCCAGGGGTCAATACTGAGACCAGTCCCGTGTAACATCTTCATTAAGGAGCTGGGTGATGGTGCAGTGCACCCTCAGCAGGTTTGCTGGTGACACCAAGCTGGGAGGAGTGGCTGATACACCAGAGGGTTGTTTTGCCACAAAGACAGGCTCATCAAAAATGAGTCCATTTGTCTCATGTACCGAGGAACATCACTGCAGAGGAGCCCTACTGAATTTTATGAAATACTAAACATTAAGACTATGTCTCTCGAGCAAATGCCCATTTAGAAGAATCAGCTGTATTTATGTTTGATTCATGCAAGCTGTGCTATCTGCCCTGCTGTCTGGAAACAGTTACATTTGGAGATGGCACACAGCAGGCTGCACAGTAGTGTGCTCAAGAAAAAAACCCAAGAAAACCCAAATCTTTTTTTTCTTTGAAATGTGATTTTTTTCTTGGCACGATGAAACTAACATGGAGATGATGACACTGTCATCTCTTAGTATCTCAATCTGCATTCAATGTGGATTTAACATGGGGAATTGCTGGTTGATTGTGACCACTAGTTTTTAAGTAGCATTTGAGTCTGACAAAAGGATGCAAAACCTCAGTGACTACTGGTATTAAAAAGAGTATGAATAGGCACTCCTCTAGTGGAATAATTCCTCACACAATTGTCTCAAATAATCATATCTGCTGGAGAATAAAGTACAGTTCGTTTGATGGTGGTCTTTTTTCTTTTTTACTGGACTTAAACACTCATTCTGTCACACTTGGAGCATTGTATAGCGCTTGTTCCATCAGTTTTCTGAACTGTGTTTCAAGGAAAAGCTCAATTTTTGTCTGTGGCCTGTTGCATGCTTCTAATAGTTACTGCATAGCCTAAATTAGGGGAAGTGACATCAGTCTCAAAGGCTGAATGTTTTCTTTCTTCTTCAGTAAGCAATATGTAGTTTAAACAGGACAGAGAATTTTACAGGAAGAAAATTGTTATTTATTGACTCATGTTATGCTAATATGTGTTTTCTTTAGGCACAGTCCATGGAGCCTAACCAACCGCAATTTACATTATTGACTTTTGAAGATTTAGTTGCATCTGGTATTCCAGTGGCACCTGAGGATCCTGCATATTGGGACAATTTTTGTTCAAAGCAGGAGAGTCCAGTGAAGCAGAGTTCACATTCAAGATAAGACTGTGTATAAGAAAAAGAAACTTGTCAAAGTTCTTATGCTGTTATTCTGTTTATTTTGAAGTATGGGAATAAGTGCACATATGTAAATGAAATGTATTTTTCCTTATTTAAGCTGACAAGCTGATTTTCACATTTTCTAAATTGATGCTTCATTGGAATTGTAAGGAAGACATATCTCCTTATTCAAGGAATTCTGAATGAAAAGATTAAGCCAGCATGCCTTTTTGCATCTCCTTGCCTGTGGTTCTTATGCTTCAGTAATTATCCATGCTAGGAACAGAAAGTAGTTGTACAATAATGTGGTTTGTTAGTCAACAAGTGTTTAGTATATAAAAATGTGTTTCCATACTTATTTATGCTGAAGCTTAAATTATGATACTGCTTTTTCTCTTACAAAAATTATTCATTTATTCTCAGATGGACGAATAAAGCCAGGGAGATTGGTACAAATGCATATGCTGTTACTGTGTGGTGCAAGTGTTTGTACAACACTTGGTGTTTGTGTCATGCCAGGCTGAAAAGGTCTAAATCTTAGTAGTCTAGGAGCTACATCTGTGCAGAAATAGTTTGAGACAGGGAATCAACTTACAAATATTTCATAGTCTTTTCACTTCTTATCTTTGTTAATTAAAGCTTCCTGTACACAACTTAGTATTTGTCTTTTAACAGTTCTTTTTTGTATTTTTTCCCTCAGCAATAGATACAAGCCAAGGAGCTGTTCAATTTTCCTAGGCTTGGATTTGCATCAGTCATGGGGGGAAACCCAAAGAAAAAAAGAAAGCTATTTACTTTTTTCCAGATACTCTTGTAACATCTGATGACAGAATATTTTACTGTGAATGAAGGTTTCTGGAGATCTGTAGATCTTCAGTGCACATCTAGAATTATTTTGTCTTCTTTTTCAAAACAAATCCTGTTTTGTGCCATTACCTCTCACTCTTCTTTCAAGAAGTCATAGATACAATGTGGTCCATCTAAATTTAAGACAACATACTGAACAGAATGATTTTTCACAAAAAGAGTTAATTTCTATCCTACAGTTAAATACAGATCTTCCTTGAATTTGGGGTTGTGTACAACAAGGCCGCACCCTGTAGTCTGGTGTACACCATATAAAAGAGAATCTACTTGTAGTGTAACCACTGAATCCATGCCTTATTACAAAGATGAAGAAAAGTTTGAGAGAGAGGATGAGTTTTACACTTATTATACAAGCTTTTGGACTCTGCTGTAGATAATCCTGAATTCAAACATGCTGTTAAACTCTCCTACTTCCAGTGCTGATTAATATTTTTGTTTCCATTTCCATGACTCTCTCATCCTGCATGCTAATCGTAGTTTTTGGTGTTTTGCTTTTTTTTCCCCCTCCAAAACTACAAATCAGTGAAGCAATGACTCTTCCTCCAGACTCCACAGGGGCTAAATTAGATGTTCAGTAACTTCAAATCTGAAGTTAAAAGAAATACAGAATATTTTATATACAAATTCTAAATGGTGTATTCCAGATTGTTTGTGTTTTATAAAAATGAAATTCAACTGGAAATAAATAATTTGCAGTCCGCAGAGGTCCAGTACATGCCAATCAGTCATTGAACCCATCAATTGCAGCTTTGCCAGTCAGTTTGAAGTTACCAACTTTTTTGCTAGGATGATGAATTGAGCTGCAAATACGGGGTGAGCTGAATAGAGAAATTTTAGATCTAGATTTCTGGGGATAAGATAATTCATTTCATATTAGCGATTAATTTTTTTTGCATGTAGCAGTGTCTCAAACCAGAAATTTTCTTTCATTGGAAAGATTTTTAAAAGTATTAATGAAATTATTTATAATATTGTGCTTGAATGTAAGTAGATGGCAAGCCAATTTTGTTAAGTTACAAAATTGTGCTTGGTTTTTTTGCTAGGAATATGATCGTTTTCAAGACTATATCTAATTAGAAAGACCTATGAGAGTTTGTTTTGGTTAGTTTTCCATGAAATAAAATCATACTTTAGAGTGGTTCATACAGGATTGTCTAAAAGACTAAAGTTTCTCACATTGTGATTTTTTCCATGTCTTTTAATTTACATTGAACTATTTGAAAATTAAGATTAATCTCCTTTTTAATCTTAATGGCAGTAAGGTTAGGTGATGGTAATGCCTTGTGAAGAGCCACTTGAGTCAGGTTGTTTCACGTCAGTGCACATGGACAGAATTGTTACACGTGCTTTTACCTCAGTGGGAAAGAGCAGCTGGATGGTTATGGAATTTTCAGCTAAAAGCGTGCTGCTAAAAGGCCAGCAGGACATTCTGACTCCTTATGAATGTGAATGATCTTTCTTAAAGTCAGAAGAAAGTTTTTCTGGGTATCTATGGTGTGGAGGCACATACTGAAGTAAGTGTTGCTAGTGTGTACAAATAAATTAATGTAATTTCACAGTTCTAAGACTAATTTATTTTTTAATTCACCATCACACCTTTTGCTGATAAAAAGATAACTGAGCCCTGTATCCACACATGGCCATAATGCTGACTTACTTGCATTTCCACGGAATGCAGTCCTAATGGCCACAGAGTCCCTCTGCCATTTTAGAACAGCTCCAGCTTCGCTCACTAGGTCAAGTCGTTAGCCCAGTCCAGGGCAGGTGAGCTGAACTTTGCCGTCTACCATCGTTCTTCTGTCTGCAAGAAACATCCCAATTACATCTAGAAGCCTCGGGGCCTTTAGTGTCCTTCTCCAGAGCTCCATTCCTTCATCTGTTTTGTTTTCTAGATACTGTCTTTGACATAACTATACCACATACCTGAGAGAGTGTAGTTCCACATGAGCCTTTCCCAGCAGTGGCTGCAGCTGGGTAGACTTTTTCCCTATGGAACAGGATTGACCAAGCCCCTCCTACTTCTCAAATTCTCAGATTTAAGTCTTAGATCAGATCTACTGTCCTAGGTGGCATATCAACACAGTGTTTCTAAAAAGTGTTTATTAACAGTCTCTGACCAAAAAATAAATTTTAAAAGTTTTAGTCTTCAGTAAAAAGACTGTCAGAAGTGAATAGATGTGTTTTAGTTTGGACTTGTTCAAAAGTTTTTGTATCTTACAATCAAAAATGGTTGACTGGATTAGGAACTTCAGGGGGTAAAACTGTTTAAGGCAATTTGCACCTGTGTGACAAGAGATGGGTGCCATTTGATGTGAAAATCTGTAACTTTGAAAAGTAGATCATGTGAGTTCACTCAGGCTTTTACAGAGTCTGTAAGCTTACACAACATGTAGATTGTTACTGTTTCATGGGATCAAGTCCACTGATGTTAATCAAGTATGCCCAGCTTAGACAAGAAATCAGAGATGTACCAACAAAAGTAGTGTATATGTTGTTATTATATGTATGCTCTTGGAAACATCCAGGCAACAGCTCAACTTTAAACAATCTTTGCCCAAGACACTGCAATAAGGCAATGAGTTGCAAAAAAGTTGAACAGATGGTTGTGCAAGTCAGCATAGACTGCCCTTTGTTGGAGCTTTACAAGATTATAGTGCTGCACTCTACAAAGAAGATAAGTGGTTCTTGGCAGGATTGATACAACCACATCTAAAACAGCAACTGAGACTGTCAGCCTTAACTGCTGCCTGATCCTGCAGGTGTCTGAACTTTCTAATATGTACTTCATTAGCCTCCAGAATACAGTTAGTTTTGATTACTTCACTCTTTGTAAAAAACATAAGCATGAAAATAAATTCTGAATTTTCAAGAGAGACAACATTTGAAAAGTGTTTTGTTTCTTTCAAAAAGTCACTTTTCGTAATATGTTATTTTCCTAAGCTGTACATGCAGGTTTTTATGGCCAGATACTATGTATGAATCCTGTTTCTTCATAAAACGTGGACTATTTTGTGTTTGTGTTGTCTATTTGTGGTTATTATTTTATCTTGCTATTATTTAGATCCAGACATAGGTGAGATTACTGAAACATTTGTTTAGCACTCCTTTGCTATTTTGGAAACAATCTATGGGACCATGAAACTGTACACTCTTAATGACATCCTTTGAATGAATCATGAAACAAATGTCTGGACCAGCTCTCCAGTACTTAGTTTCCTCCACAATTTAAATTTTATAACGTTCAACCCAGTTTCTGACAAATACGGCATAATGTTGGTGTATTCTGTGCTGGAATGAGTGTCTCACATTGTGGTTGAAATGGCCATAGTATGAAGTTTAATGCTCTTAGGAAGATGCACATTTTCAGATACAAGACCACAGTGATGCCCTGTGTTGCTTACACATGCAAGGAAATTTCTGAAGATTTGCTTTTTAATTAGGACATAGAACGCAAAGGTTCTTTAGGTTGTAGTAGGAGCTTCTTCACACAGAAAAAAGCTTTCACTTGCACAAGACTTTTCTTTAAAACATTTGAAAACCTGTTTTGTATTTATAAGTGATTTAAACAGTAAGAATACGGGTACTTCAATTAAAATGCATCTTCTGTTTTCCAACCCCTAGAGTACTTCCAGGGTTTGCCAGGATGCTTGTCAGGTATGTCCTAGGGATTTAGTGATGCCATTTGACATCTGGAGCAGGCTTGGGGCAGGAACACCAAGGTTCCCAGCATAACCAAGATGCAGTGCCGGAACTTGGCAGGACTTAATGGTGCTGTGGTAAATGGTAATGCTGTTCTTAAGAATGGCAAAGCTCTGAAGGGGTTATGTGAGAGTTTTCTTCAGGTTCATGCGTTTAAAGTTGTATAAATGCCTCACTCTGGATTTAGTAATTACCTCCTGAACTTACTTAGGCTTTTAAGTCCAGTCAGTTACTCTTACATGAGCGCTGAGATTTTCATTGCAAACTTGCCACGTTTTTGTTAAAACACCTGAATAAGCTGGTGCATCATTTCCATCCTGTTTCTGTGTGTGTTGGTGTCCCTTGTACTGTGCCCTTGGTACCACAGGACCTCTAACACATCCATCTCAGGTACTTCTGCATCAACAACTTTCAGTGGGGCCAGTCCCAGCATGCCGACAATTCCTACTGGCAGGTTGTCCTTGAGCTGAGAAGAAAATGTTTTGGTACCATTACCAAACTGTAGTAAATTAATTGAAAAGATGAGTAAAGAAATTACATGTAAAGACTTTATTGCTGTAATGCAAAAAATGAGAAGTAAATGTAAAAGAAAAGGTGTACTAATGGTAGCTTTCAACTCACAGAGAGAAGTCCTTAGTTTTGCTTTGTTTTAAGATCTCAAAGCAGCTGAACTTACTTCAATCCTATTATTTGGGTTTCTGGGTTTTTTCCCCTCTAGGTTAAATAGTAGCATCTGTATTACAACTTCAAAGTCCCAGTTAAGATTTCCCAGTTGTGAGTTTCTTTTCTCCCTGTACCTTAATGTTTCCAGCCTTGATTCAGTGTTGTAAAATATTGCTTTCCTTTAATCATGAAATAGGGTGAAGTTACCCAAGTAGCCTGTCACATCCATTTAACCTGTGGGAATCTTTGACCAGAGACACAAATCAGGAGCTTGGTGTGCCCAGCTTCACCCGGGCTGGTGCTGCCTGAGCAGGCAGGGATTTCTCAGCTGTTCGGTGTGACACTGGTTTGCTCAGAGGAGGGGAGGACGTGCTCCTGCTGCAGTGGCTATAAAGCTGCCTCCTGATTTCTGGAATTACCTCGCTCAGCTGAGTGACATCACTACTTGATGTCACTGAATATTAAACACTTGATTGTGTGACTGTTTTGATTTTTTGTTTCCCAGTGTTGGAGCTAAACATTCTGCCCTGTGAATTTGCTACCAGCTGTTTTCACCAGTGTTTGCAGTTTTTGTCTTTGTATCAATATGCTGCTGGTTTTGGCTTTAAGGCATCATAGATAGCCATCTTAATAACTAGTGCAGAAGGGAAATGCAATAAGACTAGCAAAAACAGAAATAATCTTTATAAACATGATTACAGATTTTATATGTATCACTGCATGTTATATGTAGTAAGCTGTATATGTAATACTTTAACAATATTATAATTTAATAAATATATATTTATAAATGTGGACTTTTATACATATGCACACACTGCTTTACAGTATCTTATCTTTCAGTTAAGCATACGTCTGTGTTTTCCTCTGCAATTAAGTAAGTACAAAATTACTTACATATATATAAAATGTATACTCTCTCTATATATATAAAATATATACTTATATATATATAGTTAAAATATTAATTTGTTATTTCTCATTATAGGGGGGTGTTTGATATATTTAAATGATTCCCTATTAAAATTACTTGGGGTTTGCATTTAAAACAGCACTCAGGCAAAACTCTGAAAATACTGCCTTGAAAATATTTTTTCTTTGAAATGAATATCCTATTCTCTCTCAGCTTCAGCAGCAAAGTTTTCAGTAATTTATCACAGTTGCCGTCAGGTGAGTGGATTCTCAGTCCATGTATCTGTTGATTGTACAATGTGCTCCTCATCCTAATTGAGAGCTTTTGTGAAAGGCACAGTGAACTGCTTATGCAGTGAGGTCACTGGTCTCTTTGTAAGAGAAATGGAATTTTCCTGCAGTTATTAAGTTCAAACACTGTTTACTGAATAGAATAATATTCTCAGCAAGCAGTGTGTAGTACCTGCATAAAAGCATTTTGTTAATCTTGTGATGGTTACGTGGTCTACAATTAATTAGCTGCCTGTACAACATTAGGAAAATGTATTAGATTAATTTTGTATAGTAAGACTGTGTGTGGGTAGAGGTTGTACTCCAGTTTTGTTCTTCCACATACCACAATTACTATTCTCATGTGAGTGAGAACAGTGTATTACAAAGAGACTGATCTTTCTGATATCATTGTTTCTGCCTAATTGCTTGTTAGGATCTTTAGATTATTTGCTTTGTTAATTTAGAATGTTTTCCCTAGAGTGTAGTAGGATATTTATTTGCATTTCAACTGGAGCAGCCAGGCAACTCCTGCTTGCAGAAATCATTGTTATCTCTTGGTCACCTTTTGAGATAAAACCAGAAAACAGCAAATTGCTCATTGCAGTGGAAGCACATAGGTTTCAGTTGAATTGGGTAAAGTCAAACGTGCTGGCCATAGGGCTATGTAGCACTGGTTGTGTAAATGCCTTTAAGAAACCAGAAAATAAATTTATTCTCTGAGGCAAGTCTTCACTTTAAAGAAGGAAGGAAGTGATGTCAGATGTTTTCTCTAAATTTCTCCTAAAGGACTGCTGAAAGAGTGAAGACCCTTTGAACGTGCTAGGAATTCTAAAACACATCTGATTTATTTATAGAAGTCAATTTGGGGACTTCAGAAGTCTTCTAATAGAATGATTATGGTTTTGGTTTTGTTGGGGTTTTTTTTGGAGTGACAGCAGTTTGAGGGCAGCATTGATTGCATTGAGTTGTTGAGTTTGCAGAAGCAGGCTTTTAAAAGGCAAATGAAAATTAAGCTGCATTAAAATTTAAATGTGTTGATGCAAGTATCTGTACGCTACGTTGTATATGTAGCATACAAACATATACATACGCCTATATGTGTACATTATATATCTATATACACATAATCAGCCTTAAAAGAAGTAGAAACCAACTCCATCTTTATTAACTCTGTAACCAGGAAGTGTCAGAGAAGTGCTTCAGTAGTGGGTAATACAAATGTTACAAATACCTCGGACTGATGCAAGAGAAAATTTCAGGTCTTGCAGCTGAGAAATAAAAAACAGTGCCTTGAACAAATAGGAGAAGGAGCAGATTAAGATATAATTTTTTTATCTGTTGGCAGCTTTTATTAAAAATACATGAGTTAAAATACTGTGAAAAGGAGTGAATATAGGTAAATATCTATTTTCTTTGTCATTTAATGATTGGTACTTTGTGTGAGGGAAGTCAGCTGAAACTGAAGAAACAAGACTGCATTTAATTTATTTTGCTTTAGCCCTTCGGTCTTAAGGCCTTTTCTAGTTCGACATTCAGTGGGACACAGGAAAATCCATGGTATCTTTACTGGACATGCTTGAAATATTTTTGAAAAGAAGAGACCAGATGCAATTGTTTCAGAAAATAAATGCTTCTGAGAAAGAGAAGCTCTTGACATTGTGGGTGGGCAGGTGGAAAAACACCTGTTTATTAGAAAAGCTGGTCGGCACATCATGGTGAAATAACTATGTTGTCCTGCTTTGAAGAGGTGGTTTCATGGTGGTGTTGTAAGGCAGAGTATCAGAAACGCTGCCTACATCTTCTTTGTGCGGTACAGGTCCTGTAGGACTTAGACAAACTTGCTCTTGGTATCTGTAAAATAACATTACTGGTAAAAGAATAATCAAGAGCATAAGTGTTAATGAAAGTCTGAATCTCAACTCTTGTGAATTCTTCCATCCTGAGCTCCTGAGAATGGCAGCTGTTATCTTTTGTGCATGATGATTGCCCAGCTCTAAGGTATCCCATTTCTACCACAGGACACTGAGTCAGATGTTTGTCCATTGCAGCACGCAGGGCTTCCCTCCTGGGCTTCAGGAAGGTCTCTGAGAACTCCCGTAAGTTGGGGAAATTTGGTAAGAAAAGTGAATCAGGCCAAGCACTGCAAACCAGTCTAGCACCTGAGCTGACATCAAACAACTCTTTGGAAGAAGAAGCTTTAATTCTTAGGGTAAGTACGAGGGCAGTTAAAACCAGATTCTCTAGTGTGCTATTTGTGGTGAAAACTACTGTTCTAGGATTTATAGAATCTAAGATAAGAGCCCCAGTCTGTCTGTTTTTCATTTATGTACGTCAAAGCATGTACTTTCAATTACAGGTAGTACAGGACAATGGCACAGTGGGGAGGTAAGAATTAAGGAGCTTCCAAACGTGGTGATAAAATATTTTTAAGGAGTGTGCCAGTTTTGGTGGTAAAATATTTTTCTCCATTCCTTTAGCTTCCAAAGTGTAACATTTCTGTATGTCTAACATACATTTTCTTGTCATTATTATATATGACTTTTTGTTTATTTTATTGGTCTAAAATTGCCTTTCTTCTATTTTAACCATGGAAGGGCATGTGGTTATGTTTTAACTGGATGTCTGCTAATATGAAAGTGTCATTTTAGAATTAGTGTCTGCCTGCTGGCTGTATTTCTGTGCAACCGTAATAAAATCTCTTCTTGATGCCTGTGTTTCCCCTCTGTCTGTGTATCATCAGCTGAAACTGCAAGCCCCTTTTGAGAAAGAAGCTGTCTCCCAGTAAAATGGAGGCTTGGTCCCAGCTGGAGCCCCTTTGCATTAGTCTAATGTAAATACTCCCGGAATAATTGAATCCCACCAATGGCAAACCTAATAATCCAACAGCAGCTCCTTCAAACTCAGATGATGTTGTTGTTGTTGTTGTGCATGGGGATCATCCTGAGCTGCTGTCCTGATGCAAGAATGACTTGGATGTTTGTCTGCTAATGATGCTAAAGAGATGAGCAGAGACCTTGGGTGGCTCCTGTGAGTGAAGACATTGCTGCCACCGTGGCACATTTCATTTCTCTGTCTGAACCAGAGGTGGGTTTCAGATGAAATTTCCAGCTGGTCTCATGCCTGCCTGCTCCTCCATTTGAATTAGTAAATCTGTAATGGAATTACAGAATATCTGTGCCAGTAATGTTTATACAGCAGGCAGTATGCCAAAGGCTTGACAATATCATAACTTAATTAAATGTGAGCGTATGCATGAACAAAAAGATAATTCAGTTGTGCTTAGGGTATATGGCCTCTGCTTGTCAGGCTTTCCTGCTTAACCTACAACTTCTTGGGCAGGATATTTTTATCTTCTGCAGGCCAAGGTCTCTTTTGTGGTGCTGATTACATCCCAAGCCAGTTCACAAATACTTTGTAATCACAGCACACTTCCAGCACTCTCTTCTTGCTGTTCACATTCTTTTACCCCTTTCAGTTTAATGTCTCTCTATGGGCGACTGAGTCTGAGTCCCTCTTGCAGTGGAGATTGTCCTTTCCTTGTCTGCAAAGGCACTCTGAGCAATGGACTCCCAATTTATACAAGTGTAATTGAATACCTGCAGTGTGAGTCTGGATATTTTCCCTCCCACTTTTATCATTTCCCTTTTTTCTTTCTCAATTCCTTTTTTTCTTATGATATGTTTTCCTCTTCTTCAATCTAAAGCCTCTTCTATTTTTTCTCATAAAACGAATCCACATTTTACTTCCCAGTTTGCTCCCTCTTCCTATTTTCTTCTTCACAGCCCAAAGATCTCACACTGCTGTGTGCTGGCTACAGAGGTGGGGAAGGTGCATTGAGTTAAAGTGGCTCAAGCTACCCTGTGACACTGTTTTCAGGCAGGAGCGCAGTCTTCCAGGTTCTGGCATAGATGATGCAATGGTGTTCACTCTTTTTGGACAGCAGTCAGACTTGAGTTATGCTGATTTAATAAACATTTTTTATTTTATCTTTTTGAGGCAGGACCTGAATTTATAATGAGGCAAGGAAGGTGTATGGGTTTGTGCCATGTGGGTCTCTCTGTCATTATTTTCCTCTTTACATGGGACCTGCATCAAGTTACCAATGCATTTGCTTCCTTACGTGTAAAATGGGCTGATATATTTCTATTATACTGTGGTTGGATTTGTTTAGTGCCTCAGAGCCCTTGGATCAAGCTTTTAAAGAGATGAAAATGTACTGAAAAATTGTTATTCCAGTTGAGTCTATGGGTTTTGGAAAGACATCAATGGATTTTAGAGGCTTTAGTAGCTTGGTGTTCAAGCAGAAATCAGCATAATCCACTGTGAAGGTTCCTGAGTGCATCCACACGCCCTACCAGCAGAACAGAGTTTAGCTATAGACTATGCCTGAATGGATTTAGGTGGCAGCCTATGCTTTCTTTACCTCTAACAGTGCAGGTAGACCCAAAAAAAGCCAACTACACAGCCACTGTGAGCCCTCTGGGGCGTGCTGAGCCTCTGCTGCTTCTTTGGACCTTCCAGGCTCATCTAGTCTGGCATCGAGTCAATTAAAACAAAAATGTTCAAATTATCAGTTTGATGGAAATGATGAAATCATGCATAAGATAGTTATGCCTCCTCACTGAGGTGTTTGATACTTGCCAAAAGACTGCAAAAAGAAGATAACCCCACCAAAAGACTTCAAAAAACAGGTACCCCAACAGTGCAGCAAGTCAAAAAAGATCGCTGGTTTCCCGAGGTTTGTGTGAACTGTCTGAGTGCAACTGGAACTTTTGGTGAGATCATTTGCATAAAGAAAATATGAAGTTTCATTTTAAGTCTTAAGGTATTTAGAAGTTTATAAGGATAAAATTATTTCTCAGAGGTATCAAAATGCAGTAGATAGCTGGAGGCCACACTGCTAAGCTGTAGGAGTTGGATAAATGTTCGTTTAATGTGACAAGTGAATAATTTTATGTTAGCTTAATGCTTTCAAAAGCTTGTTTTATATTTTAATTGCTTATCAATGATTTATGTTGCACACCACAGGAACAGAAACGGTGACTAGCTTAATTATGCGTAAAAAATAAAATGCTTATGATTTTATTATTTTCTGCAGTACATAATAAGTTTTCTATTACTTCCCCATGAGAGAAATATAAATATTTCAGAATATTTGAATATATTATCCAATAAATATAAACTGAGCCTTTGCTTCTCTTTAATCTTTGTCCAACAGAATTATGAGGTCCAAATCACTCATTATGTCATCTGTGATAGAGAATTATGTATCTGGACATTTAACTTCTGGCTGCTGACTGGTATTGGACAGTGAACAAAGCTGTAATTGAAGCAGTGTTTAAACTTTACATATAACCATTTTGCTGCTTCTCTTCTACTGGATGTGTAAGTTCTGCATGGAAGTCGTAAGAAATGAAGAAGATGGTCATTGTGGGAATAGCATGAAGCAATCTTGATAAAATACCTTTGAGGTTTTAAAGTATTAGCCATTTTGATAGGTTTTAAACATCTTGGGACAGCTTCAAAAAGATCTCAGGAGCAGCCATGTCCAAAATGTGGATGTATGAGCCTGTGAAGGGAATCTACAACCCAGAAGCCTTTAAATAACATTCTCAATAGAAGAGGTTTTGGGCCCAGAGGGACATAAACTGTAAAAGAAGAAGCAGTATCTTCTCATTCCAAGAGGATGGACAACAGGGCAATGTATGAGTTGGAATTCCATCATTGTAGTGACAAGGTCCAAGAGACGGAGATCCCAGACCTTTTATGCCCACAACCATTTGAGAAATAAGAGCAAGACAGAACATCCCATGCCCTGCTGGGCACCTACTGAATCTCATAAACTCTTACAGTTAACAGGATAATGGGCTTGAAATTCTGTATTATGTTCATTTATTATTATGTTATTTTTTTAATTCTTAATGTTGTGCTTGACTGGGGAAGGAAGATGTAATAAGCTCTGCCTTGCTGAACTCTGGTAAGAGCTGGGCAGTGTGTTGTGCACAGACCAGGTTTTGGAGTGGTAGCTCATGACTACCTCAGAGAGAGGTAGACCTCAGACTCCTTGCAAGATACAGGCCTGTACACCAATGGAGGCAAAATTGAATTTTGCCACAAAGAGACTGAACACAAAATAATGTGAATGCACTGGCTGTGCTAGAAAATATATCACTGCCTTTCAGAGAAGATGAGATGAAGGTGAGGAATATGGTTACCGTGTGCTCCCTTTATTCTGCCATGTGTCTAATGTAAAGACATTCCTCTATTCAGACCTTCTCCCTCTGTTTCAGGGGTGGGACATGGGCAGTCACTGGGTGAGGACTGAGCTGGATGTGCAGCAGGTGGCCCAGCTGTCACTGAGACTGGGGAGGCCATTAGATGGAGTCACACAGAAGTGGTGTCTACCCCTGCCCCTTTGCTGGCATTGACGGAAGAATTACCTGCCTGTGCCTGAAGGCAGCTGGGATTTGTATGATCTCTGAGCAGTGCTGCAGCCAGGAAAACTTGAAGTGCACATGGGATCAAAAGCTTGTGTTGGCTATTGATGCTAGACCATTTCTGTGAGTGCCTTACTGTCCCACATTTACAGGATCAGCATGCAGGTTAGCCTGCGGTTAGTCCTACCTGGACGCAGCGAAGGAGAGAGTTAGAGCCAGCAGAGTGATGTGAAACAAGGAGAGTGTTTGCAATTGGTGCCTGTGGGTGGTTGTCCTGTAGGCACCGACAGACAGATGGGCCAGGAGAGAGTCAGACCCTTGTGTGTGAGCTGTAATGCCATATGGGAGCAAATGAGGCTTTCTCCTCTTTGATTCCAGGCACAGGGAGTCTCCACAAAGAATCAGAAAGCAGAGCTCACTCATCAGCTTCTTTCTTTACCCTCTCTGTGACTTGTCTCAGCAGCTGCAAAAAGAAGAAACAATTTTAAAATTGTACTTAGGCCTCTGCTCTTGTTTTTGGTTTGGACTCACAGGCTTATCCTCTCCCTCATGTCAGATACAATCATAAAAATGTAGAGAAGTTCAAATAGTGTTTGAGAATGCTTTCTGGAGAAAAGCCTTGTCCAGTTTCTATTCTCTATTCCATATACTAGGCTTCTGATTACTTTTTAATTTATTTTTTATCCATAATTTTTGGTTATAAAAATTGTGTCCTTTAAGTTTCAACAGACCAAGTCTCTTGTCTAACTTTCCTTACTTCAATACCACATATTTTATTCTTGAATTTGAAACAACTTACAGCATATGATAAAGAAATAAGAAGAAATGTTCGTATAAATCAGCCTTCGCTGAACAGCCTTTAAAATGATCCTAAATGCCAATATAAATTTACCCTTAAATTAGTTCTATAATGTAGTTGTTATTTAAATTCTTGCAGGAGAACACATTTGTGGTGCTGTTGCCAGACAGCCTGCAGATTTTGATGGATGTAAATGAGGATGGATTTAGCCTGGACCAGCAAAGGCAGATGTATGGGCAGACCTCTCTGCTACTGTGGTGTGTCAGGCTCAGAGGCTCCCAGTGGGAATATTGGGTTCAAATTTCCAAAGGATCTGGTACCATGCCTAGGAAGAGTAGGGGCTGTATCCACTCACTCTTGGGACAGCTGGATAGGTGTATGCTGTATTTAACTTTTTGTTTCAAATTTATTTTCAAGTTGGATCTTTTGTACAAAAATCCTCCAGCCTATTTCCACCAGATAATAGTTTGTCCCAATATTCTGGAAATAATGATCCTATTCAAAATCCACACCCTGCCTGATGTTTTCAAGGCTGGCCTTGATTTGAATGTAGAAGTACAGGGTGTCTAATGCAAATCTAATGATGCATAGAAAGCAACTTTTTAAGCTAACTGGAGCATAGCATTTACAACTAGAAGCCATTTAAGTATTCTCAGAATTGCTACTATTTAAGCTGTGTTTATAATGTTTATCTAAATGCAAATGAGAACGTTGCTGTTCATATCTATGTTTGCCATTTTGTTTCACTTAGTTTGTCAGGAAAAGAGCTTAGATAAACTTTCTGAAAAGAATACTTACAACTTTCTAAAATAAAACTTTGATCGGTGTGAGAAACAGATGTGGAGGTTTTTAAATTTAAAACTCTTTGCTTAAAAAACCTGCTGAAGTTTCCAGTAAATGTTTTCTGTATTAGCTGTTTAGAACAGGTCCTGTACCTTGGCACATTGCAAAATAATAAATAAAGCTAAATCGATAGATGTTCATCCAGTTTGCCTCTCTTTGCTGTAAAAGACCTCCTTCGTCCTATTCATGATTCATACGCTTACGGTACCATCCCCTTTTCACTACTGCAATTCATCAAGCAAAAGGTTGTATTTGTCATAATGCTGAAGAGCAGAAGTGCAATGAGATGCTACCTCTAAAAGGCACTGCTGGACAGCACAAGATGAAGTCAAACACAAAGCATGTGTTGTTTAGGTGTCCTCTAGCGAAGCGTGTGGCCTTTTGAGGACTCCGTTCTCAGCTAGCTCAGTTCCCTTCACTGACCTGCCCACCATGGCTCCAGCACTGGTGCCCAGTGGGGGAGGCTGAGTGGCAGAGGGCATGTGGAACAGCCTCAATCACAGCCTCTAACTGCTTCTTGTGCAGGCTTCCATAGGAAAAAAGGCCCATTTTTAAAGCCCAGCGTTTATTTCAGCACAAAGCACTGGTGAGATATCCTGCCTCTTACCTCACCACTTACATCTTCTCGTGTTCCAAAAGGAACACTGATGGTGACCAGGGTTCATGTTGAAGCCACACACTTGATGGTGGGCTGGAGTCGATGTCTGGCTCTCCATGCAGATGACAGAAACAGCACCTGAACTCCAGAGTGGAGAATGCTCCTTACTGGGAGGAGCATCCTTGTAGCCACTGAGCCCAGGAATGGCTGGTGACTGCTGTGCCCTCAGCCTGCTCTGCGGCTTGTGGGAAACAACCACCCACGACTGAAGCTTCACCTTTTGCAA
The DNA here is from genome assembly GCA_013400235.1 of Oriolus oriolus. Taxonomy (NCBI): domain Eukaryota; kingdom Metazoa; phylum Chordata; class Aves; order Passeriformes; family Corvidae; genus Oriolus; species Oriolus oriolus. Next base: position 393,183 of record VXBT01002174.1, on the reverse strand, counting down.
GCTACTTTTCTAGCAGTGGATTTGGCCTTTCTTGGTGCTGGGACACAGACCCCAGAAAGGAGGAAAGTTTTAACCACGAGTTTGAAATGTCAGTGACGTGCCTTTACATTCAGCAGCGCGAGTGCATGGGGGTCTTTGGGGTAGGACACACATCATTAAATAGAGTCTATTGGTGCCCAGCACTGGGGGGCCTAAGTGCTGTGTTGGGCTTTAAATGGTGTAATTCGTGGTGTCCAACATGTGAAGAGCGGCTCTAACTTGCTGCCTGCTTTCCTCACAGATACAGTGAAAGAAGGTTGATTATTTGGCCAGATTTATTGGTATTTGGGGCTGAATGACTATTTTCGTATAATTTGAATAGTTTTCCAAAGAGATGCTCCAAGTTGTGCTTCCTCAGAGAACAAGAAATTTGTGGGAGTTCCTTCTGAGTATTTCCCATTCCCCATCTACCAATCCCCACCCCAAAATCACACACTCTCCCTTGGCACTCAGTTGTCGATCAGCCTCAGAGCAGCACCACATCCCAGGTTACTCTGCCTTTCATGCAGCTCAGTTTCTAACCACATTAATATACAATGTGTGTTTTGGGCAAAGGCTCCTCTCCTTTCTTGGAGGCACTTAGCTGCTTTTTGGTTTTACGCTGAGTGAAAGGTGAACACTGATATTCTTGGCTTTGGGGGTCTTCCTCCACCCTCCTGATTAAAAAATTTAATAGTGACTTACCTGAACAGGGTGGTGCCTTCTCTTCTAAGAAATTAATCATTAAGAGCTTGCATAAGATGTGGAACATGTAAAACCCTTAACATCAGCAAAAAATTGGGAAAACAGTGATTTCAAAAATAATTCTAAATGAAAGTATTTAAGTGACTTGCAGTACATTAAAATTTATCATGTCATTTCACATATGACCAAACCCTCCCCCCCACCAAGAAACAGAGCAACAGATGTAAGGTTACTGTATCATCATTGTTATTTTAAGAAGCAATATTGTGCTTTGTGCTTTGCACAATGCTGCATTGGTGACAGCTCAGAGAATTACTTCAAGAATGCAATTTCTTTGTGTCAGTGACAATTGCTTTGCAGAGTGTGTGAGAATGGTAGCTCACATCCACCCTAAGATGGAGTCAGCACTGGTGATGGTGTAGGGAGCAGGTGTTTATTTTGCAGTCTATCCCCAGTGCAGATACCTTGCAGGAGGCAGGAATGGCTCCTGCACTGCTGGTCTGAGCTGTCTGCAACTGAAGATACTTCCCCAGAGAATATACAGTATTTTTTGTCTTTATCTCCGTAACCTAAGAGTACTTCAGAAGTCTGTCTGAAAATGGCAGGAAAGCAGAACAGTAACTTGACTTGTCTTAGACTAGCACTCTCCAGAAGAGAAATAGAAGACTAATAATTACTAACCTTTCCTGAAAAACTGCTTGTCTAAATAGCTAAAGCCATTGTAAGTCACTATTAAACGCAATGACCAAGTGCTGCTGAGGACAGAGAATTTGTTAAAAATCTTGCATAGCTGTTTTCCATTCATTTTTATACAATCATCTGTGATTACTTCAATTTTCAAGATGCAATGTACAGAGAGAGCTCTAAAACTCATTGCTTTTCACTGTTCAAACCTTATACAGCAAAACCTGTTAGAATAAAACCATCTAAGAATGTACGAAGTAGATAAGGGGTTATTTTTGCTTTCTGATACAAGCGGAAGAATTTTTTTGTAAACCACTTCAATTCAGCATTTTTAGGTGAAATTGCAGAGGTTAATATGTGCAGTTAAGATAGACTTTCTGAAAAATTGTTTCTTGATAGTTATTTGGAAGCTATTAGCTACAACCTGAACCATCAAAAATGTAACAGTTACTGTTTGCAATATGAGTTTTCCATTTCTTGAACATCATTGAAAACTTCTAAAAAGTGGTAAAAAAAATTTTAAAATTTGAGTGTCAGCAATAGAAGCCAAAAGGAAGGATGAAGACAGTCCAGAGATTTACATGTTTCTCAGAAATAATTGCTCTCCTCCTTGCAAGCAAAGGTCAGTTCAAAAAGTATGAGATATTGCAATAAGAGAATTTTAAAAAGAAGTTAAAATCAGGTGTGAAATCTTTTGGAAAATAGTATAAGATGGAAACCAACTGAATTTGCTGAGTTATAAACTTCTCCAACTGGCTGTATGACAAATGAACGGCTGTATGACTTGAATCAGCATGGAAATTCTGCAGCACTTCATGCCAGATCTGAAATGGGCCAGACTGCTAGTTATCTCTACAGCGTTTCAAAACCCTAGAAAAGAAATGAAATTACCTATCCAAAATAAATCCCCAGTATAAAAAAGTTGCGCACTTGGATGTGAATTTTCCCACCTGGAGAAGAATGACTGTCAACAGTGAAGTAATGCCTCAAAGACAAGCCAGAGGATGCAGTCTGGCTGTTGCTTTGAGTTCAGGGGCCATCTGAAAGTGAACAAGGGACCCAAGGGCAGCGTCCAGGTTATAGAGTTTGCGCAACTTTTCATGAAAAAGGCTGCTTACACGAATTAATATAAATATTAAAATAAATGCCATAAACATTCAGAAGAAAAAGACCACCTCTCTGCAGAAACACTTACGATCCAAGCATAAACACAGGATGTGGAAAAGGGGAAAGGGATGGAAATGAAGATTTTTTCTAATTCATTCATCAGTTTCTTATAGTAACACCAGCACAGCAAATGCATGGAAGTTTCCAAGGGGAAAAACAAGGAAATATGAACCCTTTGTGTGTTGATGGCTCTACACCCAGTGCTAGTGGCCAGGCTCCTGCTCCACAGTACTGACCAGCTCATCCCTTGGCTGCTGAGAGCAGCCCCAGCCACTGCCTGCGAAAATCACTGCAGAAGTGAAATAAGTATAAGAGCTTGAATAAGTTGTGAATCATTGGGTGGGAAAGCGGGGACAAAGGCTTGGATTTTCCTTATGGAGCTGCCTACTTAAGCAGGATAGTGTTGCAGGCACTGACATGCTTCTCTTTGTTTAAACAAGCACCACAAGCAGATTATTTTGATGGCAACACTGTGCTCAGAGACCCAGACTATAATTTCTTTTTCACTTCACCAAGCTCCCTTTCACTTTCACTGTCAGTTAAACCTGAGACAAATCCCACTTCACCTCTTCCCCTCTCCAGAGTACCCCAGTGCAGTTACAGAGAGATGAGAATGGAGAGAGAGTTTCTTTGTAACATTCAATGTCTTTAACAGTGACTTATCTCTCCTTTTCATTTTTTTTTTTTTTGACTGGTCCTTTGCCAGCATCATTCTCCTGACAGTATTTGATTACAAGTAGCCAACCATGGCACAGAATGAGATAATGTTTGGTATTGAGAACAAAATTTACGTTTGTCTGAGGGAAATAGGTGCCGCATAATTTTAATTTGCTATCAAGTACTCACCTGTAGGATGATATAATAGTTAAATACTCATTTTGAGAGTTTCATAAAACACTCCTTTGCTCTCCCCCCAGCCACCAAGCCTGACTTGTCACTGCAGATGGTTATCAGGTTGGTCAGGCAGGATTTCACCTTCATAAGTCCATGCTGATGTGTGCAAGCACAACCAGAGTGCACTCAGTCACCTCCTCCAGCTTCTGCTAAAGATGGTAAGCAGACAGGTCCCAGTGGAGACCCCTGCGTGGTGCTCCCCTTGAACCACTCTGTACTGCTCTCCTCTTGAAAAATCTGGTCGCTTTATAACCAAAGGCAATCAAGCTGGTCAGGCAGGGATTATCCTCAGTGAATCTGTACCAACTGTTCCCAGCCAGCTGCTTCTTGTCCTCACAAATGCTCTATGAGAGGCCTCACTTGGGGAAGAAGTTTCCAAGTGAGGCTGAGTCACCTGCAAATCCCCACTCTGTCCTTTTGACCTTTTTTGAAGGGGTGTGCATCCTTTGCCTTTTTTTTTTTTTTTTTTTTTTTTTTTTGACTGATTTACACTCTTGACTGTAGGGACAGGTGACAAGGGATGCATATCTGCCAGTGCTGATGTCTGCAGCAGACTGAGCTTTGTGCACCTCCTTTGTCTGGAGGAACACAGGCTCTTCTAGGGCACAATTTGTACCAGCTTAATAAAGAAAGGTGTTTGGACATCCTGAGTTGAACTGCTGGCTAAAAGTGCCACTTGTCTCCACAAACAGTGGGATTTGGGGGAACAAGCTCCACTGGGGACATGTGTGAGGAATCTCAGCACTTCAGGAGAGGTTTGCTCCTGTGACACCTGACTGCCTTGGCACTGCCTGCCGCTGAGGTGGGGAGGGTTGTAGTCTCATAGGGAACAAACTAAAGCCTTTGTATCCTTTTTATTTGCATTCTGCTTTTTAACAGTAGAATATGTGATTTCTAATTGGTGGCAACTGCAGCAAATCCCAAAGACTTTAAATGTGAACCAAAGATTAGCATTTGTTGTGTTTCCCCACATGCTACTGAAAAGTATGGCCCTTTATCAAATACACTGTGCCTCAGATATTCAGGTAGAATTTGTATTCTGGCACTGGTACCATTAGGATATAATCCAAACCTTGTTTTTCTCCTAAGACACTGAGGAAATCATTGGATATCTTAGAATAACAGTAAATAGCATAGATGGCATGACCTCTGTGTGTTATTGTGGATATTTTGTGAATTACCTTTAATTCGACTGTCTATAAATTCTCTTATGAGTTCTTCTCACAACTAATTATTTCCAAGGAAATCCATTTGGTTAAAGTAGGAATTAAACTTTCCAGAAACCATATACGAGCAAACAATTTGCTGTTGCAACAGTTTGCAGATATAAGTTTTCAAAGCCGTTGCAGATGTGGGTACCATGCATGGAGTTTATCTCTTTTTGGAATGTCTCTGGTGTACTAAGGTCACACTAGTGATGGTCACCCAGCTGTGTGGTCAACCTTCCACCCATATATCCTTTATCAAAGGCAATATTTGTCTGCTGGAGTCCTGAGGAGATCCGTACCTGCAGAACTGGCTTTTCAGTCCACTTTGTTGGATGTGATGTGCTGTCTCATCACCTTATCCTTCATTACTGTTTTTTGAAGATTAAAATCTGAACAAATAGTGACTATTTGTATTAAAGATTTTTAAATCCATTGTTTTAGTCTAACTTCCATTTACTCTCAAGGCTGCTGTGAGCATTAATTAAACAACATTTGAAATGTCACTACAAAATGTAATTATAGAAATAGCTGATTTTCATACAAAATTAGCAGAAAGGATAAAGCCCTGAATTTGAAGAAATCCACTTTAGCAAATCCAATTTAAATATTTCAAAATTTACTTTATAAAATCATAATGAGCTATAGTTAATGTTCTGTGCATATCTTAACATTTTCCTTAAGTCTTCCACAATACTTAGTTTTCAGCTTTCAGAACAGAAGAACTTGGGCAGATTTTGCTGTAGATTTTCAAGAAAGACAGGAAATAGATCTTTCTGAGCCTTGAAAGCAGTTGTCACTTCCCTGTGGGCACAGGTTCTCTCCATGTACAAAGTTGTAAACACCTCTGACACAAACGCAGACATTTTGCAACCTGCAACATTTGCTCAGAGAATTAGCGCAAAAGCAGCAGTACAAACTTTGGATCTGAAATTCTTTGAGTGAACTGGGCACTGACTGAAAATCATGCTTTTTAAAGTGATCTGACCCTGTGACTGGAATATACAATGTTTGAATGGAGGCAGAACAAAAAATATAATTGCAACTGAGTTGAACTCTGAAAAGATGCATTCAAAGATGCTGGGTCAGTGAAAGGTTTTCTAACTTACAGTTCCATCTGGGAAGCAGAGATGTAACCTGTTTGTACCAGCCTCAGGAGCAAAACCTCTCAAGCACCTAGTATAGGTTTGATGGTGGTGTTTCAGTTCAACAGTCTCATGCAAAGCATTTTAGTTTTGTCTCACAAAGGAAGAATGATCATCCAGTCCCTTCTCCCACCAATATTTTCTCTGAAACTCAAATTTTTGTTTTGAACTGGGGTGGAGGCCATTATTGTCTACAGTAACTGTTAAAAAAACCCCCCATGTTTGGTCTGAATTGTCATCTTCAATCCACCCTAGAAGAGGTGTTCACTCTCAGATCCTGGCACAACCCATAAGGGAGCCCAATGGCAACAGTGCAAAATGTTGCACTTTCTGATTTCAGTTGCAGCAGAATTCATGTCCCAGTCATGAGGTTCTTACAGGAATTCTCTTCCATTTCTCTCCCAGTTCCCCTTCTCTTAGAACCCAGCAGGCAGCCAAGGAATGTAGCACACCTTCTTTCTCTGCCCTTAGCAACCTGATGCTGTTCTTACAGGAAGGGTGGACAGATGAGAAAGAAAATCCCAGTCCCAAGTATTCTCTCCCTCCTTATGAACACAGACAGCTTTCAAACCTCTGTATGTGCCTTTCCTAATGCAAATACATTCACAGGTCCTTTTAAGTGTAATAGATTAAAAATTTAAAAAGAAGTTTGGAATGGAACTGCCAACCTGAATTCGCTGTTGTCAGTGTGTTGCACAGCAGCCTCGATGACAGGTTTTTAAGACCATGTTTTAGCTGAAGCTTTGTTTTTCAATTCCTCATGCAAAGCATGCAGGTTTGATTTCTTTGTAATGTTTTTTTCTTTCTTATCAGTTTCTGTAGCAGTGTATTATCACACCCATTCTTGGAAGGAGCACTGCAGCACAGAGGATTTGTTTGCATTAGGTTATCAGAAGTGTGGTTCAGTCAGAGCTTAAAAAAAGAAAAAGAATAAATTACAAGTCTCTTGTGATACAATAACAACTTGCTTCAGCACTTCAGATTTATATAAGGAGGGCAGGAGAATAAATTAAAACTACACAGATAGTCCTACTCTTCTTAATTCTTGAATTCAAGTGCTTTATCCTCCTGAGGTAGTTCCTTCAACCCATCTTTTTTCTGTGCATAGTGTATGCAAGTATTTATATATAGCCTGCCTCTTCACCTACAAATAGCAGCTACCGTTTCGAAAATTTCAGGTGATAGGAGAAGAAGAGACTTTTTAAAAGCCTGACATAAAAATGGTGCAGTGCAGGGGAATGGCAAATAGGAAGGAAAAGCAGCAGTATAACAATATTGACAGTCAAAGCCTGTAACGCGTAACCTTTGGGCTGGCAGCTCGGCATGCACAGCCAGTCTGGCATCAGCACTGCCTCGAGGGAGGCCTCGCTCTCTCTGACCTTGAGAGTCTTTCAGTAAGCAGAAAATGAGATAATACTGAGGTAATACCTTCTCTCCTGAGGGATGTGCCATTGATTAGCAGCTTTTACATGTTGTTATTTTGTTTATCATGGAAAATAGCCTCAGAAAGAGCAGGTTGCCTCAGCTCCCTGCACACAATTATACGTTAAGGGACTGTGGGAATATCGAGTGAGGAGAAGGAGACCACAAAAATAGAGGAGAGTGTTGCATTAAAGGCACAGCTGACACAAAAGCTGAGCAGAGCTTCTGCAAACGTGCCACAGTCAGGAGTGAGGGTCCTGACATACCCCAGCCACAAACATCCTGGTGTCCTGCCCAGGCAGGTCAGCATCTCTGGGCAGGTCACTCCACTCTGCCCCAAGGCCAGAGACTCTCAAGAGTTTTCTGGCTTAACAGTTCCCTCTTGGAAAGTGCCTCCTCAGTGAGACTGAAATGTGTAGTCAATTTTGACACAATTCAGCTTTGAAACAAACTTTGGTTTTACTTGGGGAAAAAAAACCTGTTGGTTTTGAAAGTGGCAAATAAAACATTTCATCAGTGATTCTTTGCTTTACCACTTTTGAATTATTTTTGTTTTTATAGTTCTTTCTGGCTTGCAATTTGTTGTCTCAGAGTTGTATGCATAAATAAAACAGACATGAAACTCATTCAGTGATCATTTAAAAATTATATTGAACAGGAATTTTCACAAATTTGCCCTTAATTCTAAGGAGAAACCATTGTAATCATCTGGAGCTGGATTCCAGCATGATATGCTTCAGATTTTCTTCTATACATTTCAGTTTTAACTCCAGTGGTTGGAACAGGAACCCTCTCTAAGTACAACACCATTACACATCTGTACAGTCAGTGTTCAGAGTTCTCTGGGAAGCAGTGTTCAGATGCACAGAAGCGTATTTTTCATTGAAAAATGAAAAATCGGAGCAATGCACAACAATTCTGCTCAGCTAATACAAACTGCACTCTTAGAGTATTAACTACAAATTCATCAGCACACTATGAACTCTAGAGAAGCACATGAGAAAATTAAAGGAGCAGCATCTGCAATATAGTAAGTAGACATAGGGTGGCCAGGTACTCTAAAACTACAACAGTCTAGTCGCCCAATAAATTCATGCAGAAATGAAAATTTAGATAATACAGTGCATCTAACTAGGTTATACCACCATTAAGGGATGTTCTGAGTACATGAGTAATTTACCATAAAGAAGCAAGTAATCCTTACAGGAAAAAATTGTGTATGACAGCACCAGTAAGACAGATTTAGAAAGGGCTTTTTCAATGGAGTTTGACAGATAGCCATCCATTTTCCAATTAAAATCTAATTGAGTGTCTGGTTTTCTCCGTTTTGTATCAAAATCACAGAAAAAATGTACTTGTTTTCATCATACAACTGTATATTTGAGTAAAACGTGATTTGTTTGGCTATAGCATGTTTCCCCAAAAGACATCAATATCTTCACCTGAAGGTAATAGAAATCTTCAGCTGAGGACACCAAATAATGGAAAAGCCCCCACCTCCTCAGGTGCCTTCTTAATCACCTCTGTTGTTCATATCTCATCTCTTCATGGTATCTATGATTTCATTATTTCTCACTTCATTGCTCACATCAGGCTTCATCATTCCTCATCTGCATTTTTCCCTGCTGGACATCTGATACCTACTTTGAGATCATGGATTAAAAACATTCAGTATTGATGGGCTTTGTTCTGATTCCTGTGAGCATCTAATAGACATGCTTATACACCACAAGCAGTTTAGGTGGCCTCGTTGTTCATCATATTCTTTCAGTCACACATAATATTTTTTTCTGTTTTCAAATTTCATTGTGATGCTGTCTTGGAAAAGCAATGTACATTATTTTTGCTCTAGCAGTTCAAGGTTTTCAACCTTTATATGAAGACATACAGTTTGACATAGATATTTATTATTCATTTTTACTTTGAAGTTCTGAAATCACCCTACTCAGAAATACAACATCTGGGGCAATAGCTATTTCCCAACACTGATCCAAAAAAAATTGTAATTGGTGTTTACATTAGAGTTACCCTCTTACTATAGGCATGTAAAACTAGTAATGACAGAAAAAATGACTGGGCTTGTTTATAATTTTGAAAACAAGAGGTCTATTAACCTGTTCTATCCAAGACTTCCCAAATATGGATTAAACACATCCACAAAATGTCAGTAGACATTTACACCAGTTCAGAAGAGTGCCACAAAATGTCTAACATTACTAGCAGTAAGTTTTGAAAACGCTAAAAATTATGACCTCGTAATGTTGAATTTTTGCTCTCCAGCAGCTGGATTTCAATGCTTGGTTCTGGTTTGTCAAAACTGCTCAAAATGCCATTCCTCTGAGGAGCATACTCCCACACACGAGCAGCCTTGGGTGTCGTGGTGTCAGTTGGGTGCCAGGCAACCTTTGGTATGATATGGGTATGTTTTAAATTGACATGTCCCAAAATAACAAGCTTAAATTCCAACAGGAGAGGTGTTGGATTGAAAATGATTTCATGTGCAGCCAACAGGTAAAAAAGGGGAAACCAGCTACTACCCCTATTGTCACAAGTGCACAATAATGCAATATGGATTTTAAACTTGAGCAGTTTTGGCATATAGAACAGTCATGAGGAAAATGTGTGTCTGCCTATTAGACCTAATTCAAATAAAAATGGATTCGATGCAAATCTTTGCATCAACCTGATAAACAGTCTTGAAAGGCAAATATGCTGCTGGCAGCACATTGATTAATGCTCATTTTTCAGTTTTAGAACAGAAAATGCAGGAACAATAGAAATACTAATTTCTGAATGCTTTATGTACTTGAAATTAAAAATCCTCTGCAGACTTTGAAACTGTCTGGACCATCTGCTTGTCAGAGAGCAGCAGCTGTGGGCTGCTTCATCGAAGAAGGTGATTTGGGAGCCAAAGCTGACAGCTACTGTAGCACGGCTGTCCCTGCAGAGCCAGGGTGCAGTGCCCCATGGCACTCAGACAACAAGGGCAGAGCAGGTGCTGCATCCATAACCACAGCCCAGGGATTGCCACACAGGTCTGCAGTGTCAAGGCAGGACCATGGCCAAGCCAGGAATTCAGGTCACCAGGCTGGGGTGAGGAGAAGTGTGGTACAATGCTGGGTGCAAGCACCCCTGCAACAAAACTCAGGCAAGGACCGAGTTCATTAACACGGGTCCTCAGTGAAGAAGTGGGGCCCCAAAGCCTTACAGCTCTTGTGCTGCATGTCTGAGCCGAGGTTATCCAGCCACACTCTATCAGGGCAGGCCTGGAACACAGGCAGCCAAATCCATGGGAGAGGGGAAGGACTTGCAGAGCCTCTCAGTGCAGTCAGAGCCCTGACACTGCTCACATTTGAGTAACACAGCTGAAGACCTGGACTAACAGCACTTACAAACTTTCAGAGACCTGGAAACTTTCAAAGATCCTTGCCAGCCTGTGGTCATTGCGATATCAAGCAAATGCAATGAGTTAAATTATTTTCTGGTACCCCTCCGTTGGTAGGTTTTGAACATTGACATATTCTACTGGAGCAAGTCCTCCTCCAGCAGATATGACGGAAGTGGAGAACATTTGGATAACCAGTCCATCTAGGTTTCAGTGAAGAAATAACAACTATAAATAAGTTGTAATGTGCTATTTAGCAAACCTAAAAGCTATCTCAGCTGTACAGAATCCACAGACCTGATTTTTCTCACTGGTGTTTTGGAGAAACAAAACCAGAATTTAACGAAAAATAAAGAGCTGCAGAGCTGTTTATTCAAGAATGGGAAGTCAAAAACATCTTAGGGCACTCTGTGCTTCCATTCACATTAACCTTCTGCACCTTGATTAGCCACTGCGTTTTTACTCATAGATCACCAGCAGAGTCAACAGATGTCTTAGTCTGCCAGCATGGTCTACTTTCAATTCTGACAGGAGAAGGATGGTTGAATACCATAGAAAACAGGTTCTGTTCTAATGAGTCCAACAAAATGACTGTCAATAACCTTCTGCTTGTGGTGAGTGCAAGCATTTAAATACCATTCCAAAGTGTGAATTGCACCTGGATCTGGTCTTCTTTGGTGTGAAGCTAGCTCACGTGTTAGACTTTTAGGAGTACATGTCAAAAATAAACCTTGTAATGCACTTCTGTATTAACTAGCTGGATCAGCCTGGTTGCACATGCTCATATACTTCTCCAATCTGCAACTCAGCTTCAGAACTCTGTTCATCTCATGTTATTTGTCATAGAGAGCTGATTGGTGTGTGGTTATGTTTCATTCTGTTTAACACATGAAAATATTTCTGTCTCAACAGTTACTGGTGTTGAGCATATGTGTTCATCACAGGGATGCAACTCATTAGCTGCTAAGGAAGTTCCAGGCCATCATTTGTCTGCCATTTGCAGTCTTTGAAGTAATCCCTGTGGTGTAAGACTGAACACAGATAGTCTGGAGTCAGTTTGGTGAGTAACATGTTCCTCATCAGGAACAACAGAAAGACTCAGCAGACCTACAATCCAGAATGAAGACTCTTCTATGGCACCAGCTGAACAGGTTACACACTGGCCAGTTTGCAATCAGCTTGCAACCCATCTTCACAGGGGTGGCCACTGTGTCTTGCAGAAATAAATAAAGAGCTATGAATAAAGAAGACAGAAAGCAGACTACTCTTAGGAGCAGTGGCATTCGTCAGCATGACTAAGCACACAGGGAGCTGCTGATGGACTTGGCAAGAGGAACATGTTTGTTGAATCACCAGGCTCCTTAGAAGAGAGAGTTTTGCAATTCTCTGTCTGTAACTGTTCATTCTTGCAAAACTTTTGAAGTAGCCACCATGATGGACAATTCTGCCTCCATCATTACCTGTGTGACCATCACATGAGGGTTACTAACATGCCTTTTGCCTTGGATGGATCCTAATGAGTTCAGGACTTAATTGTATGTCCACCCCCAAGGACTACTTGTTGTTAAACACTTCTAGTTAGAAAAGTTCCAAACTTCTGAAGCCTGAACATTTTTTGAAGTTAATGCACCTGAGCAGACTTTGTGGATTTTCTAGTTTGGAGAAAGGGAGGCTGAGTGGCAACCTCATCTCACTCCACAGCTTCCTGACAAGGGGAAGTAGAGAGGGAGGGAGGTGCTGAGCTCTTCTCTCTGTTATCCAGTGGCAGGGTGTGTGGGAATAGTTCAGCTCTGCAGCAGGCGAGGTTCAGATTGGACATTAGGAAATATTTCTTTACCTAAATGGAGTATTTCTTTACCAGTGGTCAAACACTGGGCAGGCTTCCTGGAAGGGTGGTCAATGCCCCCAGCCTGTCAGTGGTCAAGAGGCATTTGGACAATGTCCTTAATGCAGCTGGACTGGAACTCTTCTGGCAATGGCAACTTCATTTTAGGGGCAACTCAGTAACAGGGGCATGTTTGCACAGACGTATTGTGTAGTGCAGGAGCAATAAGCTCATTGCTGCATAGTAGTGATGGATCTACTATTTTCTCATGTGGCCTCTGATTTAATGCATTTAAAATATTTTTTAAGAATGTGGTATGTTCTGGACAGGAAAGGCTGGCAGGGAATTCACATTTTAAAAATTAAATTGGATCATTTTGTCTCTATAATTTATTAATTTTATATAGTTTATGAATAATAATCTGACCAAAAGGTACAACATTCACTATTAAAACTGTTCCCTGTATTCCATTCTGAATTTGATTTACTTCAAATTCAAGCCATTTTACATTTTTATGCTCTTAACTCCCAGATTAGAGTCCACCAATGTATTTGTGTAGTAGAAAAGGAGCTAGAGAACCAATTTGAAGATCAAAGAGGATTAGACAGATACAGCTGCTTAATTCAACCACTTGAATTTGTTTATCATTAAAACATACTGTTTTGGTCTAGACACTGAAGTTTTAATCACTGCTGGTTTTCAGCTCTAAGAATTAAATTTGATCAGGATTTTCCATTGTAGGAAAGGATTTCTTGTTTAGAACAAACTCACAATCAGAAGTGCCATGACTGTATTTTGCAAGAAGCATCAGTATGCTTCCTTGCAGGGAACAAAACACCCTCTAGGCTGTAAGAACTTTTCTTATGCAGAAAAAACAGTTGCTTACAAATAATGCTTCAGGGGACCCTGTGAAGACTTGTAGCACCAAGAGGCAATCCTTATACTAAAAAATCACTTCTCACTCCTGCAGAATCTTAATAGCACCATGTCACATAACATTGTCAGAGCTCATGACTGGGACTCAGTCATTTTTCGACTCCACTAAGCATGCCAGTGAGGTAATGCAAAATCAAATGATGGGGGAAAAATCCAGCACTATCAAATCAGTCTCTGGGTCGTTTCAGAAGTTCAGTCAGGTAATTGAAGGAATTGTTATTTGTGCCCAATTCCCTTCTCCTGAGTGTGTTAATATGTACTGCCTTTTACTGCATGGGAACGAATACTTCCCTAATTTCTGGGGACCATGACAAGGATAGCTTGTCATGGTCACCAGAGAAAATATCAAAGGCCTCTGACTTGCTCTGCTCCATGCCAGAAGGTAAGAGACTGAAGTACAAACACACACGCAGTCTCTTGGCACTGATGGGCAAAGGGAACCCCATGGCACTTGCACCCACCCGACTGTGGTTACAGATCAAGCCAAAGGCACATGGGATAATCATGTTCCTACATCTGTGCAGTCTTAAAAACAGCAAATATTACAAGACTAATGAAGAACATAAGGAGCTACAGCCCTGCATTACTTTTTTGGAAATCTGAACGTTAAACCTCCAGTTTTAACAAGTAATTATAGCAAAGCAGTAATCAAAGCCAGATTCCCCATTTGCAAAGAGCTTGGCACACAATGCTGGGTTGCAAACGTAGCCTCCTGAGGTAAATTTGGGTGATGTCTGCTTTATTCTGCTGGCACAGCTTGCGATGCTGTTCTGACCTGCCAGAGTCAGCTCCAGTGCTTGTCCGACATGGCCATGGGGTGCTCGCTGTCTTGTGCTTGCACAGTCCCCTTGGCTTCCCCTGGGAGCAGCGTGGTGCAGGCTATTCTGCCAACTGCACGATGCCAGATGTGCAGCTTAAAACTTTGTTGCAGAGGCTTGCAGGCCCCTGCAAGGCTGAGGAGGGCTGACTTGAGCAGATCTGACCATATTGTCCACAGTTGCTGCCATTTGGATTTGTAACTCAATGTTTCACATTTTCCCAGGAGCATCCTCTCTGGGAGCCACATAATAGTATGGGATTCTGCACTGAAAAAGATGAGTATAATGAGATTTAAGGGTATCTTTCCCAAACAATACCACAAGGAAATCTCCTTCCTCCATGTGTTGAACAATGTAAGCATTTTGATCATGACTTAGCAAAATTTGAGAAAAAGTTCCTATAGATCCTAATTTCAAAGTAGTCATGGCACTACCTCCAACTCTGCATTGCATTCCTCTCTGCATCAGGACATATGTGTGTGCCAGAAAATGAGACTGCTCTGTGCTTTGTCTTCTGGTAGCCTTGTGTGGCAGACCTCCAAGCACTTTTGCATGGCTCAGCTGACTTTGCACCACCCCTTGTGATGAATAAAACAGGGGATCTGGTAACAACTGTGATGGAGAAGACTTACGTTGTCAACAACTTTTTAGCCTCAGTTTTCACTGGCAATTGCTCTTCCCACATCTCTCGAGCCCCTGAACCTCCAAAAAGGAAAACACTCAGTGCATATTCAACTGAAAGGCAGGCCAAGCAGTAGACAAGCCTTCTTGATCAGGATAATGCCCTTAAGTGTATCAGAGATGATTAAAGTTGGAAAGCAGAAGAACATAAAATTAACATGATTTTAGTAGTAATTTCAGCAACTTTCTACAAAAGTTTTTTTCCTCCAGGCATCTGAATAGCAACAGACATTCCCAGAAGCAGCTTGATTCTCCAAAAGCATACGTCATCAAAACACACAAAGAGAAGGAAAGAAAGCAAGAAAAACAAGAGAAGAGGGAGCAGGGAAGAGGCAAACCTCAAAACTTCCAACTTCCTTCAACTTCCTCTCCTCTAACCCCCAACCTCAAAGAACAAAAAAAGACCTCAGGGCAAAAGAAGTCCAAGTGAATCTTAGGGAGTTGAAAGGCTATATGGGAAACCTTCTAGAGAAAGCACTTCTGCTGGTTTCAAGAGGAGGCACTTCTTTCTTCTGGGTAACAAGAACAGAAGTAAAAGCTTTTTGTAAATGACAAATTCATCATCTGCCTCTTCAGTTTCCAAATGTGGGCAGAGTTCTCATTTTCATCCTCCCTATGAGCAACACTCAAAGCTACCAGAAGGAGGAGGAAAAGAAGAAGAAGCAGGAAAGTTAGCTAAAACAAATAAAGGTTTTAAAATTTAAATCACCATGATTTGTTCCTGAAAACTCCAGGCAAAAGAAGCAAGAGGAGTCTTCTCTCACCATTGTCTGTCTGTAACTGTACGGGTGCAAACATGCAGCACAGCAGAACGGACAAGCAGAGCGGAGTATGCACAGGGAGCCTTCTCTGTCACATGCTACTGGATCCCAGCTGCACCCCAGGTTTGGTGCTATCTGCAGTCCTGCTGAGGGGGGCATTCTGTCTCCTCCTTTAGATAATTGATAGAGATGTGTTATTCCCCTTGTTCTTGGCCTCCAGAAGGACTACAGACCATTAAACACTGCTCTCCAACTATCAAAACCATCTGTTTGTCCACCTTCCCTTCCATCCAATGGTATTGTGGGAGACACTGCTCTCCTTTCACCCAGGAACACAATCATTTCATTAGAGAAGGCCACCAGGTCAGCTCTGTCCCATCTCTCTATGCTAATCCTATATCCTCAAACAGGGTCTTGTGGTTTTAAAAGCCCTGCCAACAAAACACTCCCTATTGACAGTGCTAGCTGTGGAACTGGCTGCGGACCTGTAGGATCTATCACCTTCTCCTCAAGCCCTTCTCTCTCACTGGCAGGACCAAGTAGAAACCACGTGGGAGCCCATGGTCTTGACTATTTTTCCCAGAGCCATGTAAGTCACTCCAAGCGCACTCCAGCTCTTCCTGGCCGTACTGCTGGCGGCCATTTGGAGGAGAATTGTGAGTTATAGTCCAAGGGCTGCATGAACCTCAGTAGTCTTTCTCCTGGCCTGTACACCTCAGCTAAGCCCTTTTCCCCACTTCTGGTGAGTATAGTTGTGCGAGTACGGTTATGACCTTGCCTCTCTGCCACAACAAAAATTACTGTAAAAAAAGCCATCTGTATAATGACACTTCTCCCCTAGGACTCACATCCAGTATTCACCACTTGTTATAAGAACGAGGCAGTTCTCCAAAGATGCTAAAAATATCAAATTTTTGTTGTTTTTTGGGGCGGGGGGGGGG
>VXBT01002174.1:318469-376565 GCA_013400235.1 Oriolus oriolus | reverse complement strand
GGGGGGGGGTTGGTTCTGGACTATTTTCTTTTCTGTAGCATGACTTTGCATTGCCTGAGTTACTGTTTATTTCAGGTAAAATAACAAGTCCACATGATCCGAATGGCTGATCACATGGCACTTACTTCCAACCAGCAGCAGTATTTTGCAGCTCCCATGCATCCACTACATGCATTGATTAAATAGAAATAAAAAAACCTGAAAAAATGTAGAAGACCCTATCTTCTCTGAACCATTCAGCAACATCTAAATCCAACAAAAATAATCACAGCAAATAATTCATACAGCTCTGCAAGGGAGAGCGCCGCATCATTTGCTCTGCTCTCTGGGTTGGTCTGTCAGTCTGTCTTCTAGAGTGAGCTGTGCTGCCTTGTCCCAGTGTCTCCAGGAATTCGCCACAGCAGGATTTCAGTCAGATTATTAAGAGAAGATAGTTTTTTATCCCTAAGAAAATATCTTCTGTGGCTCACCAGCTGCAAAATTTTCCTCATTAAGTTATGTCAACAGCAGGAGATTATTTCTTGCCCACATACAAAACGCTCCCTGGTGTCCTGGTTATGCTTTTTAACTTGTGGCAGGGAAGGAACTTTTTTCTCTTAAATTACCTTAATACTGGAAGTTGCCTAGCTTCTCTTTTGGAAAGCCACTCCTAAGGGATGGAGACCATATACCAGTTGTTGGTTCACTTTTTATCAGTTGAAAAACACTCAGAGCCTTCTGCAGGGCAAACTTCTCAGCTGAGCATCTGGTTTGTCCAGGCTGAGACTGGCGTTAGTCAGGGTAAAAGGGCTCTTCTTCCTTTTTCTGGCCATGTGGGGGCAGTTTTGTTTCTGGAAGAACTTGAGTCAGCTGTAAGAGGTAACATCAACCTGTCTCAGTTATGCTCGGGCTCCTCCTGAGACACTGCAGGACTGTGGGCCCACCAGGACAGAATACTCTCCCTGAAATAGAAAATGTGAAGTTTAGAAGGAGAGGGAGAAAGAAAAACTAGTTCCTTCCTAACACAGTAAGTAAGCACAACTCATGAGCATCAGTGCCTCATGAATTACAGTGCATTGAAATGACCAATAAAAACTGAGGTTGTCAGAAGACACTGCATGAAATTAATAAAGAAGAGACTCAAGAATTTGGGCAGATACTCTTTTAAGTAGATGTTTGAAGAACTTGAGTTTGAGATTTGTGGCTACATTTTGCTGGTATAAAAATCTTGTCAAAGCCTCAGACCTAGTGCTCCTGAACTTTTTTGACTATGAAACTTAAATTTAAGCACTAAATCTTTCATTCTGCTTGCTGGAACAACAGTTGAGTCTTACATGCAGTTTAAGATGCCAGAACTGGAGCCTGTTGCAGACTGCACATGCTGAACCTCACTCAGGCCCATTCATGTTCTGCAATTCTGCAGTGCAGAGGATGAGACATAACCCAGAAGAAACTGCCCTGCTACCCAGCCTGCCAGGGCTAAATTCCTTTGCAAAAGGAGTTACCTGTAGTTCTATAAAAACCCCAGAGCTGCAATTAAAAACATGAGTATGACAAAGCTTTCCCTATTTTAGATCTTCAGGGGGTTTTTAAAAATATTTTTTGAATGGTGCACACAGAAGAATTAGAAGGGAAAGAATTCATTATAAATAACATTTCAGCTTATCAGACTAAGAAAAAAGATATAATGCAGGATAAGTCTATGTATTATATGTCAACTCTGCTGTGATTCTCTAAGCTGCAGCTAAAATGGCTGGCTTGGAAGTTGTGGATTTTGGAAGTCAGAAGAGAGGCTGAATTCAGCAGAAGAATCTTTTGCATGGGAGGAAAAACACTGTTTTGGTTTAGAGCTAAGCACAGCAGAAACATCCACCCTCACTTCTGAGAAAGCTTAGATTTACCTGTGGAAGGTACATTGTGAGAAAAATAAGAACAAGCAGAATGTGAATAGAATTCAGGTACTTGCTGGCCAAGGAGATAAGCTTGGTGACCTGTATCTTCATCTCACTTTCTGGCAGCTCTCGTAGGATCAGACTGCAATGGTCTTCCAACAACATTTACAGGTTGCCAAGGACAAACATTCCTCAAGTTTTGATAAAATAAGAAAAGCTTGGATGAAACTATCTGACCTATAACAGGCATCACTACCCTTTTTGTGACTCACATTGTACATCTTCAAATCTGGAGACAGCAAGAAGGATACCTGATACACACCTGAAAATATGGAACAATTATTTATTGGGTAACAAACACAAAGATATCTGGGGTTCAAGGTGACACTCACCTCTACACAAGGCACCCCAGAGCCTTTGCTGGTAGGGCAGGAGGGGAAGGGTTGGCCTCTGCACCTCCTGGGTTCAGTCCTCAGCGGTGCTGCTTTGCCGTCTCTCACTGACCCAAAACCTTAGAACCCTGGTGACCAGGCATTTCAGTGCAGTGATCCACCTGGCGGAGTCCCTTGGCGGAGGGAGGCTGAGGTGGGGCTTATTAGAGGGAGAGGTTACCCATGGAGCATGGAACAGCAGTGACATGGCAACAGAACCACTGTCCTCCGCCTCTCTCCCTGTCCTTTTCCCTGGGCAAGTCCACATGTAGTATTCCTTGCGGAGGCAACACTGTGAACTTTGCTATTGAATTATTAAAATTCATCTTTCCTGGTTATAACATACCTGCAGCATTTCTGCGAGCATTAAAATGTTTATTTAAATGTGCATAAAAATAGCATTTAAATGTACCTTGAAGTATCTGTTTTCCCAAACTATGAGACCAGAAGCATACTGAACCTGACAAAAAGAGCAGAAGAGGAGTTAGAGTTATCTTTAACCATACCAGCTCTGATCACAGGAGGCGAATCTACTTCCCCTCACTACACTGGCTGCTCTTCCATGCTCTTCAGGCAAGATATGAAGAGGTGGGGCTCTCACTTGCTCTCAGTTGGGGCCTGACTTTATAAAACACTTACAGCCTCTGACAAAGTGCTGCATTCCATTACCAGAGTTTTTCCCAGAGTAACTCCAAAGGCAGCATAGTATGGTAGTAGGTACATTGAATGAAGCTCCCAGAAATTAATCTCAAAGAAAAAAAGAGATCCTTCTTGCAGGCAGTGCTGCAGTGGAGAGGCAGAACTCCTCACCACAATTCATGGATGGCAAAAGCTTCCATGGCTTTCCTGGAGAGACTGGAGAAGTTCACAGAAGAGAAATACATCAGGAGCTGCTAATTTCATAGAAACACTTCCCATCTCAGGAGGTGCCTGAAGGGCAGATAGTAATGGGCTGGGAGAAACATCAGAAAAAGGCCATTTTATTTGTCCTGGTCCCACACAGTGTTCCAAGCTTTTGGCCACTACTGGAAAAAAGATCTTTTGACCCACTGTGGGCATTCTTATGCAAGATAAGAAAAACATGTGTACCTGATGAATGGTGAACCACATACTTACATATATGTTTCTGTCCCATTAACTTTTTAACAATAGCGTAATAATTAGACTAACCTTTACATTACACAACATTTACAGAATAGATGGTGTAGACCGTTAGGATATTCAAGGTTTTTTATCTGTGCACCTATTGTCAAGGCAATATGCACATATTGCACATCCTGCAATGGCTTATTCTACACCTTCTTATGCCAGGCCACCACCGCAGTCTCCATTTGTGCTGTTATTAAACTCAGCTTCTTGTTTAATTGTGGATTAAGTTGATGCCCAATCTGACTCAGTTCAAACAGCACAGATAAAAGTTGTCAGGAGTCTCAGATCCGGGTCTGTCATTCACAAGCAGCTCTCATGTGGGTTTTTTCTGCCTGTACCTCCTGTAGCCTTCAGAGGCACAGGGAAGTAGCATTTTGCTGCTCCACTCTGCCACTCTGGCTCCTAAAATCTGACCTTGACAGGGAGAGAAAAAGAAAACTAAACATTGTACCAAAATATCCCAGTAACAAATACTGAGATAAATTGAGTCAAAAGGCAAAGATGTGAGAGAGTACAATGCATACGGACTTACCAGCAGAGCTCAAATCTAAAAAAAGGGTAGGGGCCAAGAGCTGACAAAAACCATTAAGACACCAGTTCTAAAACAGGTGTCTCTGCTCTGTATGCAGCATGTGATGTAGAAGTATATAAAAATCCTGTGAACTATCCTCAGATGTCTATCAAAAATGACTCTTTACGTGTTGAAAAAGGAATGGCTCAAAAATAGATATAAGTAAAGAAAATAATAAAATATTTGGAAATTTATTTAATGAGACAGTTTCTGAAGTACAGCACAAAACAAAGATCATATAATGGGTGCCAAGATAATAAATTGTACTCAAATTCTTCTCACACTTCTGAGTCATTTAGTCTGCTGTCCTTTTCAGCTGTCACTTGAACAAAAGCAGATGAAATTAACTAATTTGATAGCTTATCTCATTTGTCTTTCTTTGGGAAAGCATTCCTTTTCTCCACAAGTCTCTAACAGTCAGCTAAAAGGAGAGACAAATATAAGTGAAAATGCCAGTTAGAACGAGGTCTTTTCATTAGCTGAAAGTTTGAGGTATCTATTCTGGGCACAGTTGCTGTGTACACCACATATCTCTGATACTCAGCTGAGTATTTAAAGAAAAGTCATGGAAATTTTCTCTCTTATTGGAGAGTCTTTGAGAATCCAACAGCACAACCACAATGCAATGAGAACACAGCAGAACTGCAGCGTTGGGAAAGAATACCCAGACTGGCCTGGCTATCAGAAGCCTTAGCAGGACTCCTCCCTGAAGGATACTGACAAATTGCAGAGCAAGTTTTTTCACCTTAGGGTGCCTGCCCACAAATAATGTAATTATTTGTGCTCCTCTGAGCACTGAGGCTGGAAATGTGTTGAGGCCACCAGTACTCTCTTGCTGAAGTCTCAGTGGGAGGCTCCTGGTGCCATGTAGCACAAATGGATAATAATGACAACTAACATTTCTAATGAGAGATCTCTTCAAAGGCATAGGGAGGATGCCAGGCTCACCCACCCATGTGCCTGTCTGAACAGATGTGTGCCTCTTAACCCACCTGTCAGGTTTTTTCTTACATTCTTAGAGAATTCATGATTGTATCTCATTTTTCAAACAATTATTTGCTGTTCTTTTCTGAGCAATCACCTGGATTAAGACAGACACTTAAAGGGAATTTAGTAAGGCTTGCTCCATTACCCAGCCTGGGTACACTCATGCTTCCAGCATTCTGAAAAGGTTTAAGAGATTCAGGCATGTATGAAAATTGCATGAAGCCCTAAACTTCAATGGGATTTTTCAGAGGGGATGTCAATGTGTCAAACTCTCCAACAGACAAGTGGAGCTGGAGCTCAGCAGAATAGATTTACTTCAGAATAAAACTGAAAACAGGCTTATGTGTGGGGAAATATCTAGCAGCTGGACTAAGGTGCTCTGAAATGTAGTCTGCCTTAAACCTCTGCATTAAACCAATCAAAATGAGATCAGTGGAGATTTTAAGAACTCACAGAAATATATAGAGGATTATTTGACAACATTATCATCCACAGAAAGAGACAGGGAAAACCAAGTAACACTATTCTCAAACGCTGTTGCCATCACTCAGTGTCTTAACATGAAACAGGAAATTTAAAGCTTTAGCTTTGGAAGTCATGCTATTCTGTAGCACCTCCACTGCTTTATCTCTTCCTCTTTTTCTTTCTGGCATTTATGAATATTTCACATTTTCCGTACAGCTGGGGACAAAAATCATTGGATTGTAATCCTCAAAGGCTTTAAAACCACAAGGCAAATAGATCTTAAAACATTTTTTTTTATTAATCT
Source organism: Oriolus oriolus (assembly GCA_013400235.1). NCBI lineage: Eukaryota > Metazoa > Chordata > Aves > Passeriformes > Corvidae > Oriolus > Oriolus oriolus. The sequence goes on along the minus strand of VXBT01002174.1, from coordinate 370,787 downwards.
CTTCAACTTAAATAGCCAGGATCATGATTTTTGAATACCTACAATATTTTTTTATGGATCTGACCTTTTTTTGTAATTCTGACAGAAACTATAGAGTGCTGGGGCACAGTAGAAGTACACTAAACCACTCAACTCTATTTGCACACAAACAATTAAAACATTGACAAACAAAAATGAAAATTAGTCAAAACAGAGGACAAGCGAAGAGCCAGTATGAACACAGACAGATGAATACATGCATTAATATTAGGGATTCTCCTATTTTATTTTTATGAAGAGCAATGCAAAAGCATGAGTGAATAACAATTACTTGAATAGCAATAAATAGAAAAATTATATAATAGGTAGGAGAGACACCTAATACAAAGGAACTTAACAGACAGCCAGGGTAGTAAAAAATTAAAAAGAAAAAGTTAATCTGATGAAACACTAGGTAATCTAAAAAGGAAAAACAATCTTTTAGAGTGGGATTAATATTGCCTAATTTAAACCATTTGAAATGTTAACAGTTTAAACTTTAAGCATCTCGTTTCATTATAATTGTCTAGTTTCTTGTGTGGAAAGAAATATGTTACAGCCAAATTTAATTCATCTCACCTATCTTGAACAATGCTCTAGTGTGGCTATTTTGAGAAGATCTGGTCTCTCTTTTCTTTTGTAGGGGAATTTGTAATCACTGCCTAATACAAGACATGCTGGACCATAAAGATTAGTTGAGATGAATTTCACTTTTACATGGGGGAAAATTGTAGGGGAAAAAAAGCCACTACAGATTGAAGAATGATGAAAAGAACAAAAACTAGTCAAAGATATAAAATTACATAAAATATTTTCTTACCGTTTTTAAATGGTATTTGAAAACTTTTAGCCTGTTTTTAAACACCCTAGTAATGCAGATAGGCTTCTTTTCTGAAGTATTTCTAAAATGTCTGCTTTTTACTATTGCATGTGGGGAATCCAGGCATATTTAGGAAAACTACTTCATGAAAATTTGGAAGCCCAAATCAGGTGTTTAAGTTTGATGAATGAATTTGATTGCACATCTTTGAAACAAATTGTGATAGAAAATAATTACAAAAAGCACAGGGATAAATAAACAAAGGCAATATATTTTTGTCAAATTTAAGTTCTGTCAAGAAATTATGAATTTTCTTTAAAAATTAAAATTATTTTTTAAATTAAATATAGTAGGCATTTTGCATTAAGAAAATCATAGCGAGACTGAAGAACAGAAGAGCTAATTGTAATGTGGGCAATGTATTACTGTAACGACTTCAAGGTAGGTAAGGATCTGCACAAAGACAAAATGGAAACAGAGCTCTCCAGAAGGTGTTATCAGGGAAAGGTAACAGTGAGGATCCTCAAAAATTGCTCTTAAAGTTAATTTACTAGTATTTTCATTCATTACCTTAGCTCAAAAGCAAGTATGTGATGATAGAACTCCCTTATATCATGACTTTGCCCATAGACAGGCAGGTCAGGAAGAACAGCATGATGCTGGGGATTGCAGTGATGGAAGTGGGATTAAATTTAACAGTGTATAAAATAAAAGACCATGTGCTTAAGAAGACTTTCTGCAGGAATAAGGAAATCATAATCTGAATGAGGCAGAGAAACGGTGTTATGTGAGCAGAGTTATCTTCTGAGATACCACAGGGAAGTGGGCACAAAAAAGTGTTCCTAAGATGTGCTGGGAGAGGTATTTCCAGCAGAGGCTACTTGTCTGTTTTACCTGCACGGCACACTGAGGTTCAGTGCAGGTAAAAAAATACTGATGGCTTTTGTGAGAAGTATTAATGATTTTTGTGGCTTTTGTGAGACTTCCTCTGCTGTTCTGCAAAGCTGTGTTCACCCCTGCGTGCACCCCTTGGCAGTGCCAAAGGAAGATGTGGCATATAATAAGGGATAAACACGTTGCATGAACAGATATTTAAACCAAAGTACAGTATTACAGTGGAAGGGAGGAAGCCAAAAATCAAGCATTAAAAACAGCCCTTAATAAACTCCAAAATGGATATATACTGAGCAGGAATGCGTTTAGACTCAAAATAATAAAAATTTAAAATTTCCTTATCATCATTACATGCAATTAATGAGACTTTCAGTAGAAGAAATCTAAGTAGTTTCAAGATCCAGCTCAATTGTCTTCTGGAAAAAATGATACAGTGATGATACAGTTCAAGCAGGGGACTGGACTCACTGATTTAGGAGCTTCCTTACAGCTGTCTGTCATAAATGCATGCATTGCTGACAGAAAACAGCACAGAACAACCAGTTTGGGAGTAACAGGATGTTTTCTAGAACATTTTATTACAAGATTTTAAACGATTCTACAAGGAGAAGAAGAGTGTCTTTATTTCTGTTTGTGGAGGAATAAAATGAGGCATATGAAGGGAAAATGTCTTTCCTTAGTTACCCACCAGATTTGTAGAAGATAGAAAAAGGTTCTTTAATTCCAGTATAACTTTCTGCTTCTGGAAATGAGTGTGAAAGGAGTTTTTTCTGTTAAAAATAGCTGTTGGTAAGCAACAAGCTTATAATTAGAAACAAATACATACCATGGCAACTTTCCTTTTGGAGATAGTTATAAAAGAGTAGGGCTGTTTCCTAGGAAATTGTGCATTTTTGCATTTGGGTATGCCTCCAGGTGAGAAACAGAGTGTTGTTTGGAGAGCAATAAATTAAAAGAGCTCTGTGTTCCTCAGTTCCCACGGGAAAGCGTAGTCTTGCAGGTAATTTGCTTTCAGGCTTGGGTTGTGTTCAGTGTGGTCCTGCCCAAGGAACCAAAGAACTTTGTCAGCTCTTGCTGCGAGCTGACTCAGGTCTGGTACTGGGGTGTCTGCCCTGGAGACCCCCAGATATCCAGGTCTAGAGACAGCATGGATGGGGCTATATGTAAACACAGCCTTAAGATCATCCCAGACCATGACAACACTTACTTTGTCAACCTGACTGACTTTTTTTGCAGGATGAATTTGGATTATTCAAACAATCTGTTCTAATACCAGTTTTTAAAAAGTTTGCTTTAGCATGCTAGACTGACAGTGAAGGAAGGAAACACCAGTCACAAGATGAACAGAAGTTATTTACTCTGAGTTTGTCGTGTAGATGTTCTGTCTATTCAGATTAGCTGGATTGTAATTGCCTCTAATTCCATTTTGTCTCTGTTTTCAAAGCTGTGTTCATTCCAATAGACTAATTCTTCATTTTCAGTGACAGACTTTATATAAAAGTATTCCTGTTTACTCAAACAAATGGAACTTTGTAATAAATTACTTTACTACATTTTTAGCAGGAAGATGCCAAAAAATTATTCAGTAGGGTATGTATGTATTAGATACTGCTCATTGGTTCTCACACTCGATAGACTTAAAGATTTTAAAAATAATGCATTTTACTGAATATGAACAAAATGTTTACGAATATAACAAAGCATTCATCTTCAGCCTGAGGTTTTTAAATTATCTTTACAGCTCTGAGACATGATATATATAGTATGTATATTATTGACACAGGACAGTTGGATTAGATCATAAAAAATCAGGTATTTTTAACTGCAGTAATTCTTTGATATGAATAAACCAAGTGAACTACTAGTAAAGTAATTTCAGTAATGTTACTTTACCCTTCAACAGTGTTAGCTGGACAATTGCTGAATTTTCAGTTGCATTAATTATCCATTTCTTTGGCTTTGTAACAGCATCTACAAGGCACTTTATGTCATGGCACTCAAACCAGGAACTTATTTGTCGCACTTGGACACGAAAGAACCACACGCAGGCTAGCTGTCAGGACAGGATGCAAAAGGGGCCAAAAGGACCCACACTCTTTTATTTATACACTCTTAGAAAACACCGTGGATTGGAGGGTGAAATTACCACCCCTCAACCACATAGGTCAAAGGAGAAATCCATCAAACTTCTCCGCCCTAGGAGAAAGAATGAAAACATCCAGGCACGGTTAGCATAACATGGCTTATGTTTACAGAAAGTGCGTGAGAACTCTATCTACAGAATTAAAAACATTGAAGAACTGTGAAAATCAGAGCAACACTTATTCATCCTGTGTTAGGGTTATAGAAAGTCCAGGCAAGTGGCAGACTGTGGGACTCAAAACGACTCTCTGAGCGATAATGGCCTGAGTCATTTATTCTCCTTCACTGTTACGTGACCCTTTCCAGTGCCCGTGGTCCTCTGGCTTCGGAGCACATAGGAGTAGTGCCAGGCAGTTATTATTGAGAAATCTCTTCTAGGGAGTTAGTATATTGCCTGTCCCATCCCTGATTGACTGGAAAGAAAAGAATAGAGGCTATTGTAAAACACCATGGAATACCAGTTAAAAAGAACAACTCATTCCCTGAAAACCTGAATAATGTTTTTAATCCACCATTCTCCTAGCCCTTTAGATTCCCCATGATCTTAAATGTATTGCACTTTTGTGACATACTATCCAGATTTTGTGCCCAGTTTTTTTGCTTGTTTTCTTTTAATATTGGCTTAAATGTTTGATTGCATCACATCTATTATTAATACACAACGCAAAGTCAGTAATTTTGTTTTCAAAATTTGATCAGTAAAAGCAAATTGCATAGGGGATAATTTGTGGTAGAAATTGTCAGCCAAGATTAAAATGCATTTGAATGCAGAATAGGGACGCACAATCAATTATGTTCTTAAGGAATGCACAAATATCTTGGATTTTTATATGCAAATGCTGTCACAACTCTGAGCCCTTCTTATAAATATACAATGGTAATTGTGACTGTGAACATCTTGCATTTCACTCGTATTCCCAAATGCAAAATCTCAGCACTCAGGAAAACTGTTATGAATTTATAACTCTGCCTAAAAAACTTCAAGTCCGTGAAAAAACAAATGGAGCTTCTGTTAAGAATCCATAATTTTGCCAAAGGATTTTTCTCAGAAAGTATATTTTTATGTGTTTTTACCAGGTACCTTCAAGCAGAGAATGAGCCTTCTTATTTCTTTGACAGTAAAAACTGCAGCCTTTCACTTGGCATCACAGACCCACCAAAACTCACAAATCATTTCTATGGAGTTATTTATTCTTCATTGATGTACCCTGTAGTGATTTTCACTCCATCTCACAGTCAGTCCCTGAGCAGTAGTATTCCTGCATGTGTCCCAGGACATAGGAGGACCCTAATACCAAGGGGCATCCCAAAAATAAACATCATAGTTTATATTACTAGCTAGATTACTATTTCATATTTACATAAACAGCTATAAGGCCAAACTGACCCAAACCCAGCAAGAGAGAGAACAGAATCTTTTCATTTCTAAGTGCTCTGTTTAGTCATAAATGTATTGGGAAGATTATGACTGGCATATTGGATATCTGTGTCTGTCATAATTTGGCTAGACTGTTTGAAATCCAGAGTCACAGCTGAATAGTCTTCCTCTGTGTGTTTGAGATAACTCATGGACTCCTTTTACATGAGGATAAAGGGTGTTTTAGGCTGTTTACTTGCCTGTATGATCCTGGGCTTTGTCAAACTGTCTCAGAAAAGACAGCTCTTCTGTAAGCAGTAAAAAAAATGTGTTTTCCCCATCGGTTAACGGACGGCAATTAAGCCCACTCTGTGCAGCAGTAGGATCAGATGGAAGTGCCTATTTCTCATCCTCACCTCCCTCAGAGGTACCCTCAATTCTTCAAGAAGGTTGTGCTGAAGTCTGGCCAGCAGGTCTGGCTGCCCTGGGCACCAGGGTGTGCTCTGCATCTGCTGCTGTACCAAGTAATTCCCGTATCATTGTGGGCTTGTACATGTTTGTGTTGTTCCTTCTCTGCTGAAAAAAGAGAAACAAAAGTGGCTCATATCTCCATAAAACTGGCATAATGGAGTAGCTAAGCAGGCTAGTCAACTCGCAGAGATCTTGTGTGACTAAACAACTCTTTGCTAACAATTATTCCACAAAAAGTAACTTCATAGCACAGTAACAACAGCAAATAAAGATACCTGAAAGCAATGGTACCAAGGGCTGTTTACTCCTGAAGATGAAATGAGCAGTGTGGTCTCTACCAGGAATCATTTCCAGGTGACTGTGAGCAGCACTGAGACCCAGGCAGGGGATGAGAAGCAAAACCACCCTTGGTACGGATTAACCAGCTCCGGAAACGCTACAGTGAATGAAGGTCGCATCCCCATGACAGGGACGCGGGTATATGAAATGAAACATTCAAGTTTGATATTTTGGTCATAGAAATGGTCAACGTAAGTGAACACGCTCTGAAACATTGGAGGAGAGCTGAGAAAGGAGGTAACAACACTTCTGTCTGGAGTGGTTGTGCCTGTTCTGAGGACAGGAATGACCACACAGCACCCCTGGGCAGAGATTGGGGCAAAATGCTGAGAGGACTCCAGGACAAGACTGTGGCACAGACACCAGCAAAGGCGTGCAACAGGGTGTAAGGGTCAGAGCCACTGCTGGAATATTGTGTTTGTAGCCTATAAAAGTCACTATTCTCTCTTGCTATTCACCTCAAAAAATGAGGTAAAAAAGAGCAGTAAAGGCCACCTATTGATTTTCCAGTCTCTGAAAATTGCCTCTGGTAGAGCAATTCTAGGGCTTTGCCTAGATGTCTAAAGACAATCTGGCTGAAATTAAGGGTTGAAATAGTTTTCAGCAACAGGATAAATAGAAAGTATAAATAGAAAATCTCATTTGTGTGCACAAAGAGGGATGTTACATATTTTGCACTCTAAAACTTGTATTTTTTTAAGAATTGCTTTTTAGAAAATATTTTAAATGAATTTTTTTTTTCAAGTAGGTTATATTTCATTCATATATTCACCTAAACTTAATCAATGGGAAAACTTCTCATTTAAATAATGTGAGACAATAATGGGAAACTTCTAATGAGGAAACAGAATTTCTTTTGTTTTCATCAGATTTGAACTTAAACTTCTTATACTCTCATTAATATAATAATACAAGTTTTTGTTATTTGTTCAACTTTAACATAAAACTGAGTGTGCCAAGGATGGTTGGGTTTTTTAGTTTTTGAGACCATCCTGCAGTCAAGTATTATTTTCCTGAAAGCTAGTTTGTTTAATTCCACCGTTCTTTCTATCACATCTAGGTGCCTCTCAATGAATTCTCCTTAGCAACATGGTCGAACAACATTTCCCACAACTTTCAATTTGACTGTATGCATTTAGACTTTGGTTTCTCAACAGCCTTCTGCAAATTTGACTCGTTCTTCTGCAGTCTCTGGCTTCTTCTACACAGGTATATTGAAATTATTTTTCCCAATGAAACCTGTCAACACTTAATTCTGTATTTTTAATTCTCTCTACTGAGTTCTTTCCCTTAGTTTTGAGCAGGTAAGAGCAGGATGAGCAGAAAAGTTTTGGATCAGTTTGCTAACAATTTGCCATCTCAGAGCTTTAGCAGAATTAATTCACATATGTCTTCCCTGAGCGAATTAACATCCCCTTAGCTATGCTCTCTCATTTGCACTGTAACTGGAACTGTTTCATCATGCATACTTGATCCAATATTAACTGGTCCAGAAGCTGGCCATAGTCTCAGTTCTCAGGGCATGACTTTTGACAGATCAATTACTGTTAGGCATCACATTCGCAGAGATTGTGTTGCTGTGGTTTTGGGTATCCTCATTGCAAGGAGGGTTGGGCTGGATAATCTTTGATGGTCCCTTCCAACCCAAGCTATTCTATTACTCAATGATAATGTTGACTCATCTGAAATATCTGCTGTTCTGGGCAGAAGAGTCACATAAACCATACTCTGTTATCACTTTCTGCTACTCAAGATCTGAACAGTGAAGCTGCCTCTAGTATTCCAAAGGGCAGGCCGATGATTCTGACTTTAGTTCTGGGGGTTTTTTTAGAAGAATATAGCTTTAGGTATTCTCACCACCAAAAATGCTTTTGACTGTGCTCATCAAGGGAAGGAACACAAGGCCCCAGATACTCCTTAGGACAATATTTGAGAGCATAATGTGTCTCTCCTACACTGCCTGCTCTCAGTATCAGGTCTCAATAACAGAAACAGGAGATCTCAGTATCCCAATAACAGAAACAAGAGTGTATGCAAAGGCAGATGGCGCATATTTAAAACACTTACCCACTACTCCTGATGCAGTCATTCCAACATGTGCTCAGATATGGAGCATTATAACACCATCAACACATCCAGATGTATTTTATCGTGGCCTTGAAGGCGCTTTTCCTCACATCCCTGAACAACTATAATGCTTTGAGAGCTCCAAAGCTCAGCAAATAATGAGATTATTCAAGACTTTTTAAATTCTCTGCCTTCCCAGACATGCCTGGCTGGGTATACGGCCATGCATGAGAGGCTACAAATGTCCAAGCACCCATGAGGGTGATGGGTCTGAGGTGAGTGGCACAGACACTGGCTGATGCTCTCTGCACTGAGACAATCTGCACAACAGTGGAAGTACTGAGCTCTGGCTCCTCAAACACTGCCTCACATCCCCAGTTCCAGTTCCTGTGCAGAGAAATGAAAAATGGGTCGACATTTCTTCAAGAATACAAGTCTAGATCACCCTTATGAATTTCACTGAATCCCTCAGAAGCCATGAGAGACACGCAGTGAAGGTTATACAGATGCAAGGCATTTAGCCAAAATCAGTGGGTTTCCAGTCAGTGCAGTGAGCTGGGGCAGCAGCACACACTGCAGACTCAGCACCTTGCCTAGACAATATTGTCCTGGATCTTGTTCGTGCTACCACAGTTTTTCAAAGCAGGCAATGAATGAAATTGTTCAACAGGGTTTAAGGGATGAACAAAAGAAAGCCCAATTAAGATGTGAGACACATTTTCACAGGACAATATGAACATTGCAAACATAGTTGGGAAATGTCACAATCCAGGATTATTAAAAACAAAAATAACACCTCTAGTTTAGGAAGTCCCAAAGCTTCAGATTGCTCAAATCTGGATGCCAACCCTAGTTCTACTTTTGCTATCCCTGTGCTGATAGCTGTTGTTGGAGCAGCAGACTTGCTGAGATACATCTGGTTTGTGCCAATACAAATGTCCTAATGTATTTAAATTTTCTTCTTTTTCTTCTTCCTAGAACAGGCATGATAGGAGATGCAGAGTGCTATTCAAAGAATAAAAATAAAGTTTAAAAATAAAATCTGTTTTTCAAGACATTACCATCCAAGAAAAGGGACAGATGGAAAGAGGCAGATGGAAACAAAAAGGAATCAGTGGCACAACATCAGTCAACATGAGTGTCATTAAGATTATTGCGGCAGCAGTTTTACCACTGTAAGTTTGTTCCTGACATTAGGGCAAGAAATGTTTTAAGAAGAGTCTGGGAGAAGGATAATGAGGCATTTTACTGGTGTTCACAAAAAAGTCCTCCAGAGTGTGAAAATGAAAATGCTCATTTGCTCTAAATTAGGAGTTAGGGATTTCACTTTATATTTTCATATTTTAAATTCCTGACCAAAATTCCAATTACTTTCCATTACCAGTGTTCTGTTACTTAAAATTATAAAAACTCAAAGTAAATGCCTTTTCCTCTGTATCACAACTATGTATATTTAGAGGTCTGAAGGCCTTTCAAAGCCTTGCATGCTTTGGTACATATTCTGTGGCATGTTGGCTCCAAAATAATGTGGTGTGACAGCTGCCAGCCTAGGAACCAGAGACAAAACTATGTCTCTAATAAAGAGTGTGACTTAATGCACTATTAAAATATGCTTGAGAGAATTGACAGCTAAAAAAATCCAATGCAACAGAAGAGGAAACATAATATAACAGTCATATAGCAGTGATATAACAGTCAAAACCACAGGAGGTAAAAAAGAAGACTTGATGTGGGAAAGCCTCCACTGGACTAAGGGATTGCTCCTGTCCTTGCCCACTTTCTTTTCCAGAGTGGCTTGTGAGGAGATTTATGTCTCCCCTCCAGTGAGCCTTCTGTGTGTCACATGCAGATTAGATTGCTCCTCACTCAGCAACCTCAGCTAGGCAGCTGCAGTGACCCACCAGCCATAAGCAAAGCCCTATTTTCTCTCTTGCTAGTGTCTCCATGCTGGAGGGTAGTGGAGGAAGTAAGCAGTAGAGAACTACTTGGACTGTCTCACTGGAGACAGTGGCCTGTGTACATAGTATGAGGGCAAGCAGGACTCCTCTGCCACCTTCCTGGACTCAGGAAAGCTGAAAGAGGTGGGGGAAGCAATTTAGAAATACCCTCACCTTCAGCACTCGAGGACCCCACTCCCACAGCCACAGAGGAAACGCAGCCGGGCGTTGCCGTACTTGCCATCTGCACTCTCCACACGCAGCTTTGAAACCTCTGCTGCTTCCTCCCCAAGTCCACGGTAGGCTTAACTCTGTGTACAAAGTCCACTACTATTTGTGGTTCATCTTCCAAATGTCCTCATTAGTGGTCTAAGAATTATCTTATTCTAACTTGCTCTTTACAAAATTGAATCGCTACTTCAGCTGGGTGTCATTCATACTGAAATCAAGTTTATGTCTTTTTAAAGGGAAAAATGCATCTGTTCTAGCCACCTACTGAGCTACCATATTTCATGCCTAGAGGATTCACCAAGCACCTGTCGATTTTTCAGAAAGGGAATGAAGCCTATGTGTATTTGCATCAATTTTAAGGGGAAAAATCCTAATCCTGAACAGTTGAAAATCTGAGTGCCAAAAACCAAAAAAAGCCTCAAACCATGGGGGAGTTTTAAAAATCCATGTTTTTTAAGATTCTGGTTTTAGACTCCGAAAGAAATTTTAGAGACAAATTCCAAACATTTCTCCTCACTCTAAAGGCAAGAAATCCTAACCCATTTCACCTCCTTAGTAAATTCACACCTTCTTTTGCTTGTGTTGTTAATGTTACTATTTAACAGTACTGGAGTGAACTTCCAGGAAGCAGGTGTACACTTACTTCACCTAGCAAGAAGAAAGAAACAGAATAAAACCCATCTTGCTTTACTTCATTCCTTCAGTTTTACAGCCAGGATATTTTGCAGCTTAGTGGTCTCCAAGCTGAAGTGAAATTCAGAGCTAAAACCCACTAGCTATACCCGGAGGGACTTTTGGGAGCTGCTCTGTCCCATTAAGCAGGATGCTTTAGCAGAGCTTGCCTTCACACTTGAAAGCTGTCCAAGCCTCCACGCTCCAGTCCCTCATGCTTCTGAAGCTGTCACTCACTGCTGGCAACAGATTCAACAGGGAGCCACATGTGGCACATTACATGGATAAAGCCACTCGATATTTCTCCTCAGTCGCACGGACCTCTCTCACGTGATTTGTAGAGTCTGTTTTGGTTTTGTGTCTCATGATGAACGACAGCAGCGACTGCGATCGGTGATCTCTTAATGATGACAGGAATTTCTCATTCCCACATCTTTCCAGCACAGAGTTTTTAAATCTGAATTTATGTTGACTGCCTCTTACAGACAGGGGGGGTTTGTATGCACGTAAAAATACTTTATGAGTAATATTTGGAAGTATCTTGTTCATTTTCACTTTAGTGTTTCCCACATGTTAAGCATTAGATGAACTCCACCTTGTTACTTGGTAACTCATCAGTAAACTAATACCTATCCAGCTGTGGATAGGGCTTATCAGTCATCTTTTCCCCCAGTTTATTCTTATTCTAACTTGGAAGGAGTAGTTTGATTTTGGAGCATTTCTATAAAGGCGTACCAAACATTTCACATATTAATTAGGATAGGTAATTCTTGAGAAAGATGGAGTCACTCCTTTTTTAAATGACTTCAAGTAATTAATGTCCATTGGACAATCCACTGCACTTTCAGGTGGTGGCTCCAGTCATCAGTAATCCTCTCTGTTAAAGATGGATATCTCATGTCTACTCTAAGTACATTTGCTACAGCACCTAGCTATTTGATTTCATTACGTTTATATGGCCAGGACTGTAACCCTCACAACCCTTTGTCCCTTTTTGCCCACTAAGGCATTTAGAGACAGGGCTTAGTCACTGCTTGATAACTCTTTTCCCTGCTTGATAACCAAGGTTCTTCATTTGCATTCTAATGCAGCGCAAGGTCAAAAAGTCAAGGCAGCAGAAACGGCTCTGAGCTGCAGGGAGTCACTTTTCCCTCAGGCCCAGGAAGGGAACAGGTCCATTGAATGTTGCCTAATGGCTGTGCAGATCTGCTAATTTCGAAGAGAAGATTGCTACTGCAGTGCTGCCCTCAGTTCTGAAGAGGATGGGATGGATCACAAAGCGGTAAATGCTTGGGATTCTAAAGGTGCAGAGGCACTGTGAAGTTTTCACATATTATGACAGCAAATGATAGGGGTAAGAAATTATTCTATTGTGGTATAGTAGTACCAGTATTAAGGAAAAAAGTTAACTGACAGTGGTATTAACTTTTCCTTTTCCCTGATGTGCAAAGGAATAACAAGGACCAGCTTCTTAAAACTGAGGTCATCACGTTCAACCTTGAAATTAGGTGTAATTTTCTAGCAATAAATTTACAATTGTAGAGATTACATAGCGAAGAGATACATCTTCCATTGCATTGGAGTCTTTAAAATGAGATGAGGTGTCTTGAACAGAACACATAATTCTTTAACTTGGCTTCTGGGAAAAACAATACATACACAGATTACATACAGAGGAAAAAAGATAAGGTATTTAGAACAACAACTTCTGGTCTTAGAATTGAGGAATACAAATAAATCATTCCATTGCATTTACCATTTTTAAGAAGAAGGCAGGAGCATGGCAAAGACCGTGGTACTGTAAGTAACATCCAAGAGACAGTCCAGCAGTGTGGAGGAAGCAGTGCTATTAAGCTAGCTTTAATTTATTCTTAATTCAGATTTCAGTGATGTTGGAAACACCTGCATAGCAAAAATTTGTTTTGACTTTACTGCCTGTGCTACCATAACAGACTGAACTACTTTTTATAGACAAATACTGTAATTACTATTTACAATTCATTTTCCTTGTTATAACCTTAGATGATAAACTTAAATTCTTTTAATTGCTTGGTTAAAAATTCATACGCATTATTATGTTAAATTTTACATTAAAAGATAATGACTGTTTAAGGAAAAGTACTGTATTCTTGACACCTGTCATATACCTGATGGGCTTATCTGGTACATCTGGTACCAACTGGTACATATTCTCAGTTTTCTAAGGTTTTTTTTTCTGGATTGGTTTATTTTTCTCAATTATGTCTTGTGGCAGACACATAGTAAGAGTAGGCTGTGAAAATTTCTGTATCCAATCTAGTAGTTTTCCTTTCAAATAAATTATACATAGACTGAACAGTGTGGTAGTGCAGTCCTCTGTGTTCAGAACTGATCTATGAAAGCAGTGCAGTCAAATTTTAATTGCTATTTATGAAGAAAACAGAACTGCTGCCCTGTTTCAGGAGTCTAATTCCAGGGCCTAATTAGTAGTCAGTTTGTTTGCCCAAGTGCCACTGAAGTGCAATTTCTCTTTTACAAATCCATTTTCCTCCTCAGCTAATGTCAGAGACACTGAAGTCTCCAGTTCTTCTTGCTTCTCAGTGACCCCTAAATAGCAATGTTCTGTGTAGGAAAAAACACTTTTGTGTCTCAGTTCCCTAAATTTCATGTAAAGCTGACTGAAAGCTTTTTAATTTCTTTCTTTTTCCCCTCTTTGCTCAAAAGCGTACTGTGGTGATAGGCTGTGCCTGTTCTACAAGTTAAAGTTTCATGCCACTCAAAGTTTCTTTTCCCCTTCGTAAACCAGAGATCCAGTCTTTGGCAGAATCATCTGTCTGCAAAGTACATTTACAGCAAGCCCTCAATTTTCAAAATACTATGCAGCCTTTTAGCCATATCATATCCATTAAAATCAATTCCTGAACCAAAAACATGCTTTTATTGTCAGGAAACCTATCTCACTGAGTGACTATTCTGGATACACCAACCTGCTACTCTAATTCTGCTATTTGATGTATCAGAATCACCTGTAAATGATAATGTACTCACTGAATATGTTATTTTCCTGTCTCCTTTCTATCAACACAAAGTGTTTCTTACTTAGTTTCATCTATGCCATTTAAGACTGATGATAATATTTGATATTATTTTATTTATTATGCATTATAAATAAATTAAAAATATATGGTGGTAAAAATCACACACATAGAAACTCAGATATATGTATGTAAAAATGTGACCTGACTTAAAAACCAAAAGTCTAGCTCTCCTTTCCTGTGACTGCTTAAGGGCTTTGAGTGTTCAGTGCAACAGGAGATGTTTGGAGAAACTTTGGTGTTTAGAGCCTGCTGTGCCAGCACTGAAATTTAACAGGTTGAAATGCCGGATCCTGTACCTGGGACAGAATAACACTGGGCAAACTGGGAGAGGAGTGGTTGGAGAGCAGCCCTTCAGGGAGGAGCCTGGGGGTGCTGGGTGCCAGCAGCTCAGTGTGAGCCAGCAGAGTCCTGGCAGCCAGGAGGGCAAAGCCCATTCTGGGGCAGGGCCCATCCTGGGGTGCATCAGATGGAGTTTGTCCAGCCAGGCTAAAGAAGGGATTGTCCCCCTGATTCAGCACTGGTGCAGCCTCCCCTCAAGGACCGTTCGCAGTTCCAAGCCCCAGTGTTTAAGAAGGATGTGAAGGCACTTGAATGCATCCAGAGGAGGGCAACAAAGCAGGTGAAAGGGCTGGAAGGAATGTCCTGTGAGGAGCAGCTCAGGACTTGNCAGCAGGGGAGGTTCAGGCTGGATGTTAGGAAGCATTTTTTTTCCAAGAGGATGGTCCAATACCAGAAAAGGCTTCCTGGAGGTTGATACCCTAAACCTGTCAGTGTTTAAGAGGCATTTGGGCAACGCCCTCCATGCCTTAATACTTTATCTTTTGGTCAGCCCTGAGGTGCTCAGGCAGTTGGATTAGATGATTGTTATAGGTCCCTTCAAACTGAAATCTCTCACCTCGCCTTGCCCTCCCACTCCCCCTCCCACTTGCCCTGCCCCCCTTTTTTGAAAACTTTCTGTAGAAATTTGTGTTAATCAACTACACACTCAAAAAAATTATTGTCAAGCATTAAAAATAGTGCAATTGCTACAGAAACTACACCATATTAATAAATGGCAAATGGTTTTCCTTGTTTTCCTTACAGAGACTAATAATTGGTTTTGCATTTTCCAGGTTTTTCTTGCATCTATGATGACAAGGAATTTGCTTCCCTGAACTTGTCATGTAACCAAAGTGTGAGCTCTGCATCCTGCCCTGTCCCCATGGCTTTTTGTCTCTCCGTGACTCTCCTGTGGGACACTTTGCCACATTCACTTGAGGTAAACCTGCCACAGAAGGAGGCATAGCCATAAAGGGTGTGAGGGAAGCATCACTGGTGTTCCGGCAGACATCTCAGCAGCAGTAGTTGCAAGGGACTGACTTACTGCAACAAGCAAGACAACCCTCTATCCTGAACTTGTATTATCAAGGTCAGACTTTTAGTACTGCTCAGAAAATTCAAGCACCTTGATGCCATCACTCCTACATTCCAAATCATGACACTATTTAAAAGAAATTCTATGACATGAGACCTGCTGCCTTAGGGCATATTAGCGATACGTCCTCCTCCCCTGCCCTGTGATGCTTTGTGCATGGTCTGGCAAAATTTCCCCACATCCCTTCATCTGTGTTTCTTATTGTTCTTTCAAGGGCAGCACAGAGGAGACTGTAAATCATTTAATCTTCATCCCTCTCCTCCTCCTCTCCATACATCTTCCTTTATATTCCCTGATGTGCAGGTGAAGGTAAGATGAGAATTTACAGACTGGCTGTAAGAATGCCACCCTTCACCTGCATCTACCCTGATATTCACTGGCCAAAGCATGAAACAAAGAGAGAGCATTGAAAATTAAAATGCTGAAAGGAATAAATTTGCTTATTGTGTTTTGCCAGGCATAGGCTCAAAGCAAAATGAATGCACACTTCTGAAAGAACAATCACTGAAATCAACAGAGAGAATCTGACTGACTTCAGTGAGCCCTCAGTAATGCCCTTTCTACTTAAGGATCTGTTATAAAAATAAGATCTCCACAAATGCATACAAATAAGGTACTTGCATTGTATTGACTTAAAGCTGTCTCAGAAATATTTCCTTTTGATTCTCAGCCCTGATTATAATTACGCTATACTTTCACACTGCATTTATTCCTGGTATAGCAGCATTGCCATGACAACCCCAAATTATGTCAATATATATGCATATTTGAGCTAATTCCTTATTAACGAATAAAAAAGAGAAAAAATGAGTCAAGAACAGGGCTAGAGAGCACTGTCTGTGTCATACACACAACAGGGCATTTGTACAAACCTCATTTTGTACAAGCATTTTTCCCCAAAAGCATTTTTCCCCAAAAGCATTTTTCCCCAAAGCTGCAATAAATGACAAAAATATTCATTCTTTTTCTTTTTTTTTTTTTTATTCAGCCTTTCTTGTTTGATTTAGCTATAGTCCTAGAAGGAAGCTTGGCTGATGTCAGCTGTATTACAGCAGGTCTGGATTTCACTCATGGGGAACACAATTTTTCCTTCACACTCAGCAATCGAATTTGTTCAGTTTGTCTCCTGCAGCCAGACTTGACCAAGTGCCCCTGCTGCAGTGCCCTTGGTCAGGAGGAGGTACAGAAAGAAAAGGTCTGAACTCAGCATTTATGGCTGTGCAGACATCCAGGGGCTGTCACAAGGAGATGAGAAATGGTGGAGTCCCTTCCACCATTTTGTTCGTGTCTCCCTTCCCATCACCACCACCAAGGAGCTGCTTCTGTCCCCAGAGATGTCCACAGTTCTCCACTGTAAACATCAACACTGACAGACCTTCCCTATCTCTTTGTGCTGATTAGATGAGATGTTATTGACCATCAATGCTCTTAAGAGCACTCTGGAAATGAAATAGTAGCACCATTCTACTCCTTGCAGGACCAGCTGTGAGAAGGGCTTTTGTGAAAAACTGGATGAAGCAGTAGTTTCAGTCTTGGTTTAGGGCTCTGGGGGCTATGTAGTGGTCTTGCAGACCTTTCTGACTCTTCACAGAACAGCAGAAAAAATATGGATTTCATTATTAATAGTGATAATAAATAATACTAATTATTAATAATAATGATGCAGTCAAAATATTATAAAGGCTGCATTTATTGCTCTGTGAAAATCAAAACACTGACCTTTTCCTCAGTCTGATTTTGTAAAAGCCAGCTTTATTTGCCTCAATAAGGTGACTAAACAGCAAGTAGGGGATGGTAACTGTACATTAAAGTGGGAGGAAAAATCAAATGTCAGATAAGAATTGCCTGAACAAAAGGATGTAAGACCATCTTTTAAGTCATGGAAAGAGTCAAAGTAAGGTTGCCAAGGAAACCTTAACACTGCTTTTCCTATGTTTTTTTTGGTTTTTTTGGTTTTTTTCTTTTTAATTATGAACTTAGCCTCCTCATTGTGTCAAAATCAACGGGAATTTTGAGTCCTATCAATTAGTCTGTGGGTTTTGTCTTCTTTTTCCTTTGTCTCTGTTCATTTGTCATATGACATAATAGAATGTGAGCATACTTTTCTGAACATCATTTATGCCATGTACAGGGAAAATGATAAGGTTAAAGTAAAAAGACCTCTCAACAATCGTTTAAGGAAAGAGAAGCTCATAAAAAACAGAAGCATGGCAGCCTTTCTGTGTGGCTTTGAACAACACCCTTGCCAAGATAAACCCATATTGATTAGACTGATTGTAGATAGCTGGCTTTTCAGCACCATCTGCATGCTGTGGCAGTCTATGGTTCTCATTGTTAGGGATTGTTATTCAGGCTGATAAATTGTATGAAGGATTTTGTTTTCCATCAACTCATTCTTCGTTCAGCACTGATAGCATCATAATTAAGTAGCAGTCACTGGCTCTGAATGTGGATAATTCATATGAATTATTTCTAATAAACAAAACATGTAGAATGTATTAAAAACCATCCTTAAAGCAGATTCTCTTGCTCTATGCTGCATCCACTCCCTCTGACACACCCAAATCAGACAAAAAGCAGAGAAGGTATTTGCATGTTTCAGCTTTCCTATTCTGTGAGCTTTGTTAGGGAGTGTTAAACACATTAAGCTAAGATGCCTGCTCTCTCTTAACAAAGAAATTAAATGCACTGGGAACACATGGACAGAAGATAACCAGGACAGAGGCAAACACAGATGTGCTGGGGTCATAAACTAGCAGTACTTATTAAGTAATCAGTTTATCATGAACTGCATCATACTCTGAAAATCAGCATTCACTTTGTGATTAAGTATGCGCTGCAGAAGGTATTAGGATTATTCAGTGCCAGATACACGGAGGACTATTAGTTCTATTCAACCTCCAATTCAACAATAAATAACTGGGAAGTCCAGTTGCCATCTCCCAGTCATGAAAGTTGCAGGCATGAGGAGTTTAAAGATATAAGATACCTTCTACATGCATCATGTCACAATAATTTCACTCAGCTTTCAAGGCCTATTTAATGATGCTTCATTATGAGGTAATTATTGGTGTTTTCTGCAAACCTGACCAGACAGATACTATGAGATGGTGTAAAGGGGTCTTGTTGGCCTATGGGAGATATGACCTCTAGAACTGGATGGAAACATTTTTCTGCAGTGGGGTTGTTTAGATAAAATTGCACTTTAAGAGCAAAAAGTGCCGGATTGTCTTTTATGTACTTTATAGAAATAGTGGATTTACTGACTTTTTCATTCTTGAATACTTCTTGGCTTCAAAATCTATTGATCACTAAGAAGAAGACAATATGCCTGTGAAGAAATTTATAGCCTAGGCTCCTGTACGCTTTTAGTCTAAGTAAATGTAATGCTTCTAAATTTTGTTCTGGTTGTAAGTATTTGACTCAGTAGCACATATGCTTAGGCTGTTTCTGTCCTTGATTCAATCTAGAAGGCAGTTCAGGGCAGTGAATTATATCCATATTTGTCATACTTACATTTATTCAGTTAATTCCATTGGAGAAAATGTTGTCTGCATTTAGCCCTTCTATTTAAATTTGATCAAACTGAATAATACTGGATATTATGTGTTTATATGGGTTCATACTCTAAGGCTATTAAATATAATGTATTAGATTACCAAACTGCAGCAAACAGATTTGAAGCTTACCGTCGTAAATTGTGTACAATTTTTTTTCTACATTGTATTAAATGAGAGCAGCTTCTTTATGTAGGCGTAAATCTCATGTTTCTCCTATTTTTGGACCTGATGCTTATCTTCTCCCCTCCTCTGTTTGGAAAAAAAAAAAAAAAAAAAGAGGGAGTTTAATTTCTTTCTTATTTGTCTCTTTTCCTCCACGCAGGTAGTTTGGGACTTTAAACCACAGACTGTGTCATCAACTAACCTTCATCTCATTAAGCAGGTTCTCAAAGGATTGCTTTGTTCTGCAGAACACATTCCATTTTCCACCTTCATTAGCAAACTGCTAAATATTTTACTTTGTCACAAGACTGGAATGTATAAACAGATGCGTCTTCCTTTCTTCCTGCCTGTCTCTTCCAAATATGTTTTGATAATCCTCAAGGAAAAGATGGATTTCATCCGTTTGTTACTGATGGTTGGCAGAGACGTAATAAGAAAAAGAGAAAACTAATTACTTTAAAGCAAGAGCTTGTATGTGCATAAATATTGCATCTAGGGGAAAAAAAGCTAAACCACACTGACAGTTCACCATGACTGTAGTAGTGTCAGAGGTCTGCAAGAGTTTCTCTGAATCATCATGTGGTAGGTTCCTCTTCTTCTTGTGGGCTGTCCAACATACTGCCTTGCACCGTGACACTTCTCCCTGCAGTACATAACATCTCCTGACAAGTTTCAGTAATGCAGGTAAACAGAAGTTTTGCCAGTTATTTTACATATGAAATGAGGTAATGAATTAAAAGCCCAGTCATCTTCCATTTTTAAGTTAAGGGAAGCACTTCCATTTATTTTAATGGAATATGGATGAGGCTTTTTTTTTTTACTAAAAGAGTTTTCCCCTCATTGAAAGAAAAATTTATCATATCTAGTGTGATTAAAGCCAAAGTCTGTGTCTGCTGGAAGGGATTCAATGTCTGACAAAGCACAGTACGTGATTGAAGGGTAGCTCTTCCCTGGTGGGCCTGAGTTGATGATCTGTTCCACCTCCCAATTTACAGGCAGGACCCACTATCAACTCCCAGTCCAGTGGCACTGGGAAAAGGGCAGCACTTGAAGGATGTAATCTCAAACAAAAAAAATGGTTTATTATAATAAAATAATAACAAAAAATATCTTGTTTGCATTGTGCAGTAGCCAAATTTCGTGGCCTGAGAGACAGCTAAAAGGATCTGGAAAATAAAGACAGTGCTTATGCCTTTTAAATACTGTTTTTATACCCTAAGTTTCTCATAGCCATATGTCCTTCAGATGCACATCCCTCACATTGCACGTCCAAGTGCACACTGCCCTGCATTTGCAATTACTGCCCACCACCCTCCATAGGTGACATTCCTGGCACTTAGAACTGACAGAAACAAGGCTTGATCCTTATCTGTCTCTTCTTGCTTAACTAGAAGGTTTCTTAATCTTCTCATGGACATCTGATAAACAGAGGTGGTTTCTGCACTTGCAACCCAAGCAGCATGTGTGTCTGTGAGCAGCCTGCCCTGACAAAGGGGTGCTGGACATTATTACTCCATAGGGGGCTGGAGGGCATCACTATGGGTCCCAAGGACAAACACAGTTAACCACAGAAGATGAAGAGAATGAGCTGTGTGAAGTAAATGTTTCCATTTATTTCCTTTATTAAGCAAGCTCTTGGGAAATTCTTTTTGATTGCTGGAGGCTGCCACTTGATTCAAAAAAGCCCACTGAGCCTTTTATTATCAGGTTCATTTTAAAAAGCATTTTGCTTCAACAGTACTCCAAATGCTTTATTATCCATTTTTATTAAGCATTACAATGAGAAGGTAAAGCTGATTATGCCTCTCCCATGCACTGCAGATTGGCTTGGCCTCGTGCATTTTAATGGGCTCATTGTGCCGGCCTCCCGCGGTGGCCGCAGCTCCGCCAGTGAGGGGAGCGGGGGTCTGCAGCTCTTCCTTCTATTTGCAGGCTGATCTGCGTTGTTCCCGAAAGCTGGGGCGATGATTGTTGTAAAAGGGAGACGTCACTCGGGAGATGGGTATCTAAGTACAAGCAAAGTTTAGTAAGGCTCAGATTACCATCCTGACAGCAGGGGCTTCGAAACGTTTCTGCCTGAGAATTAAAAACCCAGCGGGGCAAACTCTCGTCTGATAGTCGTAGCACCTGCAACCCTCGGGATAAAACACACTTTTACTGCAAGGAGAACCCACCCCACAGCCACATCGTGTGTCCCCTTATTCTGTCAGTTCCAAAGCAATGAAAGCAAAAAACCCAAACAACTTCCAGTGAATGTGTTTATTACTTGGAGTAGCTTTCTGAAGACTCAATTTTGACAAGCTTTATCTCCAAATCCTGTATCTTTTTTGCACCCCACTGATGATCTGCAAATCTTCAAACCAAGAGATTTGGGGATTTCCTAGCTGCAGCCCAGGCGTATTCAGTGGGGGGCTGACCTTCTCAGGCTGCAGGGAAAGGGATCTCAGGTCTGTCTGACCCAAAAGCCTTACGCGTGTGTCTGTGCGCTACAGCCTGTAATGCGGCTCAGAGGAGGGGAGATTTGGTAAAATTTCTGAACAGGAAAATATCCTCTGTGAGTGCAGAAAGAATGCACACCAGTGTGACACAGGCTGCACTGATTGCTGTGCTAGCAGTGTGTCAAACTTTCTTCATCTCCTTTTTTATTTAGAGATGAAAATGCTGCTTTCATGACTACAAGATTGTGATTTCTCAAAGCAATCACAGGAGGGTTTTTTTCTTTTGCTTCTGCATTGTCTGTAGCTGCTGATACAGTTCCTTTTTCTCAGGTAAACTCTCATATATGCTTCGTAATGTTAGAAAAATATTTTCAAAACCCCTTTTGATCAGAATCAAGTGAACGAGATAATATTTTGCCACGATATTGCTGATTATTCTTCAGTGCATTGTGCCTGGATCAAATTTTTGTAGTAAATCATAGTCTCCGTTTACCATATTTAGGCTTCATTTGCACGCATTCTCTAAGACTTTTCCTCTCAAAAGACTTAAAGGCAAAACTCTTTTGGAAGTCTGAGGTAGATACACAGCTTTCAGACCAGACATTTTTTCCACCAGTATCTTAACAGTTTATAGATGTGGCATACCTGATAGGCCTTCAAGATAAACCTGTGCCTTTGTGTGCATCAGAGGGTATTTGCTTCCTTTTCGTACTTTGCCTTAGCTCATACCATTCTTTTCATCTGCTGAGTGATGTCAGTGTTTCAGTGCCATATACTCAGATCAGTATTTATCATCTCCAGTTTGGTATCCCCTCTTTTGCATCCAGTATGACTTCTCCCATTTGACCATGACATCTCATTTAATTTTGTATATTCAATTTATCACATGCCATTTGCTTTTAATCACATTTTGTGCTCCAATCTAATACATTCTGAGTTATTTCATCTGCTCTTCGAAAACTAATTTTGAATATATTTTGTTTCAAAACATTGTATGCTATACAATATCCTGCATGTAGTACTTTCATATTTCTTCAGAAAATTCAATATAAAGCAATGTATTTTGAAAGCCAGTCTCTTAAGTTCCCTTCAGCTGCGTCTCTCCCAGCCCCGTCTCAATGCAGATGCCTACTGAAATTCAATATGCAATATGAGCTAAAAGGCTAAACAAAGGGGGTGGGTAACGCTACTGGGAACATAATGAGACCTGATGACCAATAGTTGGGGAATAGTTACTGCTCCTCTTGACTTCTGTTCACACCATTGTGGTCAGTGTCTTCTCACCTGTGAGCAGTACAGGAAAGAAAAAACAAAATTTTCTGGTCCAGTCTATAGTTTGCTGGCAGCACTTTAACACATAAACTAAACTATTCTTCTCATTGTTTCTACTGTAATGAGGATTGGGGTTCAACTTCTATCAGTCTGGAGTAATTTAGGTCTTTCCTTTCACAGAAAACCGTAATAGAGTTGTGGGTGCTCAGACACCTGGAGCCATCACCTGAAGTCATTCAGCTCTCCCTCTGCTCTGCCATACACCCCTGAGACCTGTCCTTGCTGCCATGCTTTGGAAGGCACTCAGCGTAGGCAGCTTACACTGTTATTCGAGTAAGTCTAGCACTGGAGAGCTCAACGTGGGTTCTACTTGCTGATGCATAATAAAGTGCTTTTCCTAGAAACTTTGGACATCTGTTATACTTGGTGAAAGGACCAAAGTTAGGATACGTGCTGAACAGAACTCATTCTTTTCCAAAGTTAGGTTTATAGGGAAGAAATGTACTAAAGATAAATTTCCATAATATTTTCAGCCAAAAAAGCTGGAACAAAATTTTCTTGAATTATGGTGAAATTTCACCTGAGACACAATGGAGAAGCAGAACTGAGAAGAGGAAAAATTAGTCTGAACAACAGGAAAACATGATCTATGAAAGTGTGGAATAATCTGTCAGGAAAACATTAGTCCTGGTACGTCCATTATGGAAATCAGATTTGAAAAGTAATCATTAGAACTACACTGTGTAGATCAATCCTTCTCTGGCCTTGCAGGTTGTGGTAAACCTCAGACCACGGGTACTGCTAGGGCTCTATAAGCAAGTTCTATTTTCAATTCTCTTTTATTGCCTTCCTGAGTTTCTAAATTAACATGGTGGATGCGGGGAGAGATAAATACTGTTGCTCTTTGGTATTTCTTTCAACCTCTTGTTTTGTGAACGCTTTATGTTGAGGTGGGAAGCAATAATGTTATTTTACGTTGACACGGTGCTTTCTAAACTGAAGAGTGGCGCAAGCTTTGAATAGTCATGCGCCACAATTCCATCTCAACGAGATGCAGCAGCCTCGAGCACTGATGTGGGAAAAACAAACCTTCTCCTCTAATATTCTGAGCAGTTATAGGAGACAGAAAGTTGCTGCTGACAGGAGGACAGTTCAAAACTGTTGCAGTCTTGTGGCCGGGTGCCATCCCTTCGAAGTTTAAAAGGACACTTATGTGTGAATGCCTTCAGTCCTTAAGATACACCCTTTACTGTGGTACATGCTAATCCATTTCTCTATTCTGTAACTCAGTTCTCTACTTTATCAGGTCATATATAATTTAGTTAGGTTTGTTGTTTTTTAACTTGATATTGAAAGCCCAGTAGAGTGAATACATGATAACAAGGACCTTGCAGGAAGCTCATATCTTTCCTCTACGATATTAGTCTTGTTAAAGGGGTAGGGAAGCATCTGGATGAAAGATGGCCTTTCCCACAGAGCTTCAAAACAATTATGATAAACACCATATAGATATTGGATTTTGTAAATATTTTTTCACATGGAAACATTTAGTTAGGGTGAGATTTCCATGAAAGGGCCACATTAGGACTTTACTCAGCTGTGGAATAGGTAGTCGAGGGGGAGGAAAGGAGGAATCTGAAAAGCCAAAAGAAACTCGAAGGACTTTCAGTATGGCCAAGATCGGGTAGGATAGATGCCCCCTCTAGTGGATTTAGCATTTTACTATAGAAGAGAGGAAATCTGTCTTCTAAAGGCACAGTGCGGGGAACAACAGGAATTCTTCATGCATTATGAAGGTGAAAAAGCATCTGCAAGAGAAAGAAGCAGTTCTTGGACACACTTAAGTAATATAGAAAGGGAAAACATATCGTGGGTGAATTGAAAAAGTAAAACCTAAGCCCCCAAACTGTGTGTCTTTTGTAACTCGGCTTTTGTCCTGAAACGTTTAGCAGCACATGGATGAAATAAATGGGGAACAACTTGTTTTGTTGCAAGGTTAGAGAGACTGCCAGAAGCCCTGAATGTAACTTCTGTGTTGTGCTGTTGAGGGAGCTGTTAGTATGTCACCTTTCCAGCAGTTTCCCCTCCTCCCAGGCTGAAAGGATAACTGCATTAAATAGCCTATTCCTGCCTATGTAGAAATCCCATATTAGCCAAATTCTCTCTGGATAATCTTACAATCAAAGGAAAGGCGGAGGGATAGAAACCATCCTGCATCTAATTCCTCTCGTGTTTGCTGAGGTGCTGGAGGACATGGGAACCTTGTCACACACAGGCAGAGACTAAGCTGGGCACTGGACAGGTCAGTCTGTGGAGACCTAGCAGTCATAAACTTTTCCTAGACTAGGAAGCAGCAGCCAGCAGCTGAGAACAAAATTCCTTAGTTTTTAACTCATCCCCAAGTACTTGCCTTATCCTCTAGCTTCATCCTTCCAGTCTCCATCAGTCTCCTCTCTCAGTCTTCGGAGTCTCTTTGAGTCTCAAATGACCTCACCTTTCCTTCCCCAGCTATTTCTGGCTTTCAGTCCCATCATTCTAATTATCACAGATCTTCTGTCTGACCAGTTCCTCCTTCCAGCAGCACTGTTTCCTGATGCCTTTATCCATCCACCTTTAATATCCTCGTGCCAACTCTTTAATTTTTAAACTGAAATCCAGTTATCACTTTGTCTCTTCTTGTTATTATATCCCACTTCTTCCTCCCTTTCCCCAGTGCCCATTTCTTTAATTAGGCAACGTCCATTTAAGTCTCCTCAGCATCACAAAACCAGAACCAGTTTTCTTACCTCACACTACATCTCCTACAGATATTGATAATCTCTGCTGCATATACCTCATTTACACAAAATGTCTGAAGAGTTTAGAAACCATCTCTTGGTAACATCAGCTGAGTAGATGCATATTGCAGGCTTTGAAAACTGCAGAGCGTAGCCAAATGTGAGTTGATACTGGCAGCATGAAGTGAAGCACTTAGCTGAACAAGGTATGCCTCCTTTGAAGCACAAGTTGAGAGAATTTCAAAGCCAAGCTCATCTGTGTTGCTTTAGAAGAGACTGGCACCATATTACCCCCACACCCCAATCTAATTCTAAAAAAAAAGTATTTCTGTTGATTTCAGGTAAGCTTCAATGACAGGCAGAAGGTTTCTTCAGAATTTCAGTTCCAGTAGCTGAGGGGTTGCAATACTCTATGTAGTAGAAAATGTAGCAAAAAAGTGATATGAAGAGTTGCAGGCCTTGAAGTAGCATCCCTGAAGAGGAACTGCTGTTCCAGGCTGTGTGATCTCATAGGACAGGAAAATATGAACACCTCTCCTGATGTTTGTAAGTTTTTACACAAAGTCATGCAACGTCACAGAAAGTATCGTGCAAGTCACTTCCATTCCAACCAGTCTGGCAAATAAATTCAGTGTACTTTTTCCTAAAATCTGGGCTGTGGGACTGTTGGGCCATGTGCTAGTAGACAGAACTCTGGCTTTTACTGTGAAGAACTGGTTTTTACTAAGGTAGAAAATGTTCAGTGATAAATAGAACTTCGTAACACGTGAGGAAGGTTGATGCCTCTTCATAATCTAAGACATGTTTATTGATCTGCTGGTTTACTGATATTGCATGTTGGCAAATACATTTTGTTTTGCACTGTGTTTTTCTGGTATTTTTGCTGTATTTAACCTGTCACACATACACATTACTTGAAAACATCAAATGCAGTTTCAAGTTGAATGTAATTTGGATTGATCCAAGATAATCAATCATTTCTGGGCTGGTAAGTGTTATTTAGGAATAAGTTTATCTCTCTAAGGCAGATGAAACAGTTGAGGAGAAAGAGGTAAAGGGTGAGTGTGAAAAGTGATCTGATTTAAAAGCCAACATTCCTTCCCATTGCTCAGGGAGGGTAAGCAGGAAACAGGGAAGGGATCAGCATATTGCCAATGGATGCAGCTGGAAAAGGCAGTGGTGGAGCTCTTTTGACACCAAACATCTTTTCAAAGTTCTCTTAGCAGACACTCTGGTTCAGTAAGAACCCCATCTTCTGGCTCCAGATCAGTGATTTTGTCTGATTTCACTTCTCTGCTTCCCCCGTCACATGTGAACTTGCCAACTCCCAGCAGCTACACTAATCAAAGATCATTTTCACTGGGTATTAAACCAAAACTCACATTCTAAGATTTAATGCCGTTACTTTTGAAAATTCTAGATCAGATCTTTCAGCCCATCTTTTAACCTTCCAAACTATGAATTAAACTGAACTAAAGCATTTCTTTGGCTTTGAAGGACTCCACAACAATCATCCAGTGTGAAGGCTGAGCACTGCTGGCCCCTGAGTTCTTTGTCTCCCTGTGCAGAGAATGGGAAGGATTGGGAACCGAAGACTGATGCTCTCAGGAGCTGCCAAGCAGGAAGGGTCTGTAAGGTATTGTCCAGAAATGCCACGGGCAGCAGATCTGCAGTGATTATCTTAATGGCAGGCTCTGTTATCCAATTATCCTTCAGCTCAAAGAAGAATTAATTCCTCAGATTTTTAAGGTTTCTCTCACAGGCAGAACAAAACGTGAATTATATCTGTCTGGACTCCCACGCAATGAGCCACATTGCTCCAGACTCATGACAAAATATCATTAAGCTGCCAATTAGGCAAAAATATTTTTATATGGTTACTCCGATCCTCCTTAAACAATCCTGTCAGAAGCCACTGGCTAACTCCTAAATAACCGTGAGTCCCAAAGAGCAAATGCAAGACAGACATCCCCCACAAGACCATTCCCCCTCAGTGGGGTTCTAACAAGACTGAAGCCCTGGTCAGCTGCTGTTCCTGGCCTGGCTTGGCTCGCAGGCTCAGGCACAGGGCTCTGTTGTCTCTCCTCTCCTGACTGTCACAACAAGTGCCCTGCTAACTTGAATCATCCCTTGGCCTTTTTTTCAACCTGATGCTTAATGCAGGGTCCATAAGGCAGTCCTGGATGCATCCAGCTCTTTCTAACTGTTTTCCATCTGTGTTCTGTGTCGCCTTTCCACATCAGCCAGGAGAAGATATTTCAACTAGTATTCTGCATCCCCTACTGCACTTCAGAAAACTGAGTGCCAGGTAATGGGGAGGAGAGTGAGAAAAGGGAGAGATGAGGGTTTTGTTCTTGGAATTAAGCTTCTGCAGAAGGACTAGAGTGAAAAGTTTTGAGGAAAAGAAAAGAAAAGAAAATGTCCCTAGAGCTCACCTCACACCAAACCTTGCTTTTCTAAAACTGAGTTTGCTCTCTACCGAGGGATGCTTTTTCCCCACTAAGTACTCAGTCATGCTTTTGCTTGGCATGCATTGCTAGCAATGGCCTTCCAAACACACTTTCTGAGCCCTCAGAAAAAACTCTTTTCATGGCTGTAGCAGAGTGGTTATTTAATGGGTTCTCTTTAGATACTCAAGAGAGCAGGCATCTGCTGCATGCTAAAAGCAGCATACAGATGCTGGGAATGAACAGAGAAGGACAAGTCCCAGGGAAGCCACTCGAAAAGAAACCTGTCACAGACCCATGGGTATGGTTGTCACAGTATCTTACCATCTTCAGGTGGAAGATATTTCCTCCCCAGGTAATGAAAGGCCCAGAAACAGAAGTGATCATATTGCTGATGCTCTTCTACATGCAGCTATAGTTTACAGTTTTGGTGTCAAATAAATCTGCAGTGGCAAGTAAAATCTCAGATGCTGGCAGACAAAGTCTGTAAACAACTTGTCTAATAACTCACAGCCAAAATGCTGCTCTCCAGAGGTGCAGCCATGGTCCCATTAAAGGACCTTGCCTCATGCAACCCTTTGAAGGAATCTTTTTCTTTCTGGAAATTTTTCTTACTAGAAACTCAGTTCAGAGTTAAATGTCTACTTCCTTGATTTTCCAAAAAGGATCAAGAAATGTTTGCTGTCTCTCACCAGCACATAGTAACTAGTTTTATCCCTATTTGTTCCCTATTATTCTCTATTGCATGGGGGAGGTAGAGAAGTGCACCACTTTCTTTGGAATTCTTGAAATACTTCTCAAAACTCCATGAAAACAACAGAACAGGAATGTCAGCTTGTTATTACTATGTATATTGAAGCACTACACAGTTTATCAATGTATGAAGACATATATATATATCTGTAAAATATATGTAAAGGACCTTTGAGTTTCTGCTCCAAAATCCATTGTTTTTACTTTCCTTATTTAACGATAATAAGTTTCTATTCAGGGCAGCTGCAGTGGGAAGTTCAGAAAATTCAGGATCTAGTTACATTTTGCAAACAAAATATGTGGGGAAGAAAAAAAACCAAAACAAAATACCACCTCCTCCAAAAAACCCAAACAACTTAATCCTAAGGATGTTTTATACATTGTCTTTCTTTTTTTTTTTCCTCAGAAAATATTATCTAAGTATAAAACTGATCTGTTGTCTTCTGATGCTTTTTCTAGTCATCTGCCCAGCCATGGTGTTACTCTACTATTGTCTGCCCAGATGAAAATGTTCTCTGCAGCTGCCTGTTTGTGTTTGTTGAGTGTACAGTGTCTAAGGAAAAACCACAGTACCCAGGGTTAGAAAAATGCAGGACAGTTATCTCCTTCTTCCCTGTGGTCAGTTTTGTTACCCTTTTCCAGGGAAAAAATGTCCAGTCTCATGATTTGGCTAATCCAAGTTCACTTTAAATGGCCCATGGAAGACTTCATTAATGGAAAACCCAGTCTAGGTTAACTGCTGCAGTGTATTTTGTCTTCTCTGTTTCTCTGCAGTTCTGAGCAGACTAATATGGCAGTCTTCAGGTTAGAGGAGAATATGCACAGTACAGTTTTCCTAAAGCACTTGGCTAATTCTGCTTCCTCTTCATCTTCTGTGGAAAGTGTTGGTGATTGACTCTTCCCTGCCCTTAGAGCCTCCACATCAGGAGAGGTGGAAGCAGAGCCGTACCTGCCCTCTGAGTAGCCTTGATTCAGCATTCCAAGCATTCATTAGCATGGGAGAAGTAACCAAAGTTTCTTGATGGGACAGAAGAACTGTTAGTTTAGTAAATTTTCTACATTTTGGACTTTGTGGAAGCTTTGCAGATAAGGTCTGACAGGACACCAAATATGGTGTGATTTTTCAAAGCTGGCAGCCACCTGAGTACATGGACTGTATTTGTGTCAGGCCTCATAAACCCTGTCCAAGAAGATGACAACACCTTCAGTCCTGACTTCTTATCTGAAAGCCAGCTATAAAGTGATCTGTGAAGTTTTTTGGGTTTATTTTGGTTTCAAAACTGATCGTGTTTTCACACAAGTAGCAGCTGCTGGAATACTCATGCTATGTGACAATTTCAGCTTTCTTTTCACTGGCAAAAAGTAAGTCAGCCTTTCAAGGTAACAGATGCAGGTTTAAAACTGTTGTAGTCAGAAGGTGAATACAAAGTTTGATTGTTTATATACTCTTTGGGTTTATCAAACTAGAAGATTACATAGTGAGTTTCAGTTTAGCCGCAACAGTTCTATTCGGTCTCTGAATATGTCTGTTCCATCCTCTTTGTGCTGAAGCTATGAATGCTGCATCAAAAATTACATCACCTTTGGAAATAGTTTCATGGGATTATTTCATCCTTGCACAGGGTCCATCCCATGGTTTTACAAAAATGCTGGCTTTGAAACAGAAAGGAGAAATACTTAGTTACTTTTCTGGAAGTAACTTTCTTTTACCCCCAGAGGATTGTGTTTGAGAAATGAGAAACTCGTAGAGCTATTTAAGCTAGCAAAGTCTTCTTATCCTTTCAAATTCTGCGGGAAGAAGAGGGATTAGTTGTTGTTGTTGTTGTTATTCCTTTGGAAGGAAAAAAAGGCACACAGAAAATGAAGAGTAAACATCCAGATTCTCTGTACTGTAGATAAAAATGACCTCTTCAATCCATTCATCAAAGAGCTCTGACTCCAATCAGCCTTGCTCCCTTGCAGTTACCCTGAAAGTGACACAGTGACATTTTTCTTCTAGCATTTACAATCCTCCAGTACCATGTAATACGTACAGTGTGGGGCTAGATTTGCATATCATCAAGCATTCCAACAGGAAGGGTGGCATCTGCCATGCTGCCACAGTTGCCTGTGTTTTGAGGCATTCAGATGCTATCTTTTCTTTTGAGGGCCTAATCATGGACTAAACGTGGGAATATCCTTTCATGGTTATTGTCTAAATGTTCTAAGACGAGCATGAATAAATGCATCTTCTGGACCAAACATCAGTTCTTACACATTTTGTGATCTAAAAAAAGAAAGCCATGCAGTCATTCCTGGGGTCTGCAGTGCAAGGTTAAAAAACTAAGATTAATCTTAACTAAACAATTAAAATATGTTCCACATCAATTTCTTACTCTTATATCAAGCACTAAAATTTTGAGAAATACTGCCAAATTCTGTGAACATTTAAAAACTAGAATGCAGCAAGCATTGCACCAGAGAATCCTCTAAGATTTGGTGCAAAATCCAAATGACATCTAATTTTGAATGAAAAAAGGGGATTAAGACAGTCTCCACCTCCAGCTCTGCTTTGAAGTCAAATTACAGCTAAAAGTTTAATGAGATTTAATAGCAGTTCCACTGCAATGGTAGCTGCTCCCAGTTTGGTGTTATAAGAACCACTCACTAAATTATGTTGCTGCTGACAAACCCAAACTTCAGCAGTAATTGTCCCGAAGCTCCCTCATCTCTTCACAGAACACTAACGTCAGTAAGATATCTAATCATTACACTTTACATTTTTCTTTCCCTTCCAAGTCACATTGTCTTTCTTTTTTGTAGAAGGTTGGAGTATGATTTGTTGCTCAATTTTATAGACTTTTTTTGGCATTTCCTGGCAAGAAGGACCTCAGTGGTTTCATGTTTCCATACTAGAACCGAGTGATGCAGCCAGTGCAGCCCCTCAGCAGGCCCTGCCCACTGCTTGAAGCCCTCAATATCCTATATTTTCATGGCATTGTGTTGTACACTGGTGCTGTGTGACCACCTGAGTCCACGCTCTGCACTGTAGCCCTCCATGCCCCGCTGCACGATATCATTGATACTCCAGTCAGAGTCTGGGCACTTTTAAGCCTCTGTAAATATGTGTTGAACCACTGAAATTACTTTTATTTTTTAGCATCAAATAATTATAGCCAAAAATAATACATACTTAATTCCTTTCATTGTGAAACGGGAACTATGTCACCTATTTTTAAACCCAGCTCTGACAGTTTGGGGACATAACTGCATTTGGTGTCATTGACTGTGGCTGCCTACAACACTGCCTTCAGGACAGATGGGCACAGGTGTTTCTGGTTATCATTACTCGTGTCAGATTGGTCTTCTTTCCAGACAGGCAGTGGGATCCATCCTTTTGAAAGTCTAAGAAAATGGGGAATAAAACCCTCATCCCCCCCAAAAAAACTCCAAGATATTAGAAAGAAAACAACTATTTGCAACTGTTATCCTTGCCTGTTTTTCCTGATACCTCATTGAGCTGAAGCACAGCTCAGGTCCTGGTGATGATGAGCGACTAGCTCAGTTCATAGTTTATTTAGGACTATTCTTTAAAAGGAATATTTTTCAGCACTAGCATAACTTCAGAGGCTTGGACTCCTGTCCCCTGACTTTGGTCACCTAAAGCACAGCCATCTGACCCCACAAGTTTTTTTGAGATTTTCTAAATCAGGGGAGTTGAGATGGGAAGAGTCCTCTAGAGATCATCTAGCCCAACCCTCTCCTCAAGCATGGTCACCTGCTGTAGGTTGCTCAAGCCCATGCTCTACCAGGTCTCAAATATTTGCAAGGAGTAAATCTATGACTCTCTCCATAATTCATAGTAGGTGACAGGACTCCCCATAGGGAGGTTCCCGGAAGTGGGAGAGGAATCCCACTGAAAGACTAGGAAGAGGAGGTTCTGCATCTTGACAAGATACTCTCAGAAAGCCAAGGAGACAAAATCTGGACTCCTCTCCTTCTGACCCAGACTTTCAAATTTTCAAAAGTTTATCACTGGACTTGCTATGTAACAGGGCCAAGCAAAACTAATTACATCCATGTTGACCGAGTTGGTTGGCTGGTGAAAGGGTCTACTGGTTGTTGTGCCCATGAAGGGCATCATTATTGAACAATAATGACAGATTTTGTTTATTTCTGAAGGTGAAAAGCACATAGCTTCACGTAGGGTAGAAAAGCAGGAAGAGAGAGGAAAATGAGAGAATACTTACTGATGGTGTTTTCAAAGTACACAACACCAACACTCTCCGAGTTAATCTCCAGTCAACCAGTGAGGGAGAAACATCTTTCCAACTCTTATCTAGACCTGCAAGATCTGCTCATTCCTGCACCTCGCTCTGCTGAGCGTTCTCTCTGAGATGACCTCTATTACACCCGCTCCCGCCCACTCTTCCAATCTCATTTAAAAGCTATTTAGCTGTGTCTTTGCCTAGTTACTCCAGTCTCTTTCCATTATCTGCAACTACGTGACTTCTGCTGCCCTCTGAGCTGCTTGCCTGAAAGGCAAACTAATGAAATACGTAGCTTTTTAAGGGTCAGCAAACACTTCTTGTCATAATTAGGCAATTTATTTAATGAATGTTGATGAATCCATCTATACATTGAACAGTCCATGAAAGATTTTGTAGAGAAAGCACCTTCTTTCAACACATTGTTAATAAATGGCACTTCTGTCAGGCAGCCATTAGAATCACATTTGCCCAGGCTACTCTACCTGTCATAGTCAGTGAAAATGACATTTGCTCTTGGATTTTTCATATTGTTCCTGCTTTCAGCCTGT
The DNA here is from genome assembly GCA_013400235.1 of Oriolus oriolus. Lineage (NCBI taxonomy): Eukaryota > Metazoa > Chordata > Aves > Passeriformes > Corvidae > Oriolus > Oriolus oriolus. The sequence continues at coordinate 337,141 of VXBT01002174.1, read as the reverse complement.
TGTAAAAAAATCCTCATCACATTGGCTATGTTTTGCATTTTTGATATTGATAGCTATTCTGTTATTTGACATTATCTACTATGCACTTACTGGCACTTTGTGTCTGCCAGCACACAATGACAGCATGCTTATCTAAAATTTTATTTGCAATCTGGATTAGTGAAAGTTCTAGAATCAAAACTCACTGAAAACTATGTTCCAGAATGCCTTTTACATCTTGGGTCCCTAATTTAGGACTATTGGCAATTAAATATCTATGGTATAGCTCCCACTGTGTTTGCTTGCCTAGTATTGACAGCTGTGCTCTTGCCTAGTTGGACAGCGGGAAAGTGAGACTGCTTTTCGTCTGCTTCCACTTCAGCATCTGTAAGTTGGCTGTCTTAGTCAGAAAAGGGTGCTCTAGGAAAAACACAGGTACCTATAGGAGGACAGCTGAGCAAGTCAATAGGCATATGATGAACTGTTCTCTTGTATTTCTTGTTTCTCCCCAGGATCTGTGTTGCAGCTGCACCAGTAAAGAGAATAGGGGTAGAATGTGGGCATGACCATTGACCTGCTGTCATCCATATGGCTTAATTACTGCTGTAGTACCTGAAATTCTTTTTTACATTTATGAAGAGAAGAGGGAGTAGTGACTGGTAGGAAATGGATAGGGAGAGAAGGCATGAAATATGACAATAAGGCAACGGATGACTTTATTAAATGTGCCAGGACAGCTTCAAGGTTTTCTTTTCTATAAAGTCCTTAAGTACTTCTAAGTAATAGATGAAAATATAATAAAATAATTTTTAGAAGAAGCATTAGAAACTTCTCCTATCTCCCTGTATATGCAGATATTTACACTGAATAGTCTTCGGATTCTTTTTTGCACATTTGTCAATAGTTTTTAACAGTGAATGGAAATGCATTGGAGTTCTATCCTTTGAAGATAATCTGAAAATAAAAGTAGCACTTTTCATGTTTTGCCTTTTAAGTAGAAGAAATTACTCTTAGCTTCCTGAGTTCTTATCTGTTTTAGCACCTTAGCTGCCACACCTCTGCTGTTTTGCAAAAATAATTTTAGCAACAGCTGGACCCATGATCTCCCTGGAGTTGCCTCTTTTGGAGGACATATCCCACTCTCCTCCTAGGGCTGCCAATACGTGTTACCCAGTAGCCAGTGTCACTTGCCAGAGTGCCAGTGATCATGGTCAGGGAAAGAGGAAGCTCAATTTATTGCATCTTTGAATAGATATCTGAAAGAGGGTAGGAAACAGCCCATGTCCTTGAAGTGTAGCTTCCTCTCTACGAAGTGTGCAAACAGCTCATAGTATTGTCACACGTGACAACATGTCCATTGCAGGCACTGAAAGCTAAATGAGCTGAATCCCAGCTTGACTGCTGTATGGCTCTGCTGTTGCTAGCTGTGAACAGAGGCCCAAGCATTTCACCTTGAAATATTCTTCTTATGCCAAGATCAGGAAATGTACAACATTCGGCTGAGAGCCAAAATTAATTTTGCTTCTGGGAAACTTGAGCATACAATATGCCTCTAACTAAATAACTTTTCTCCTGTTTGGAGGTGCCCATGAAATCTGGAGCTGTCTAGATTTGACACTAATTCTAGCACCTGAGACGTTCCTGCCTGTGAAGTCAAATTAGTCAAATTGGTGTTTATAATTCATCACTGTCTTCCTGAACATGGAATCTCATAAACATTTGATGGTAGTCTTGGAAGTCACCAGGTATATATGACTAGAATAACAGGAGTGGAGAAATCAGGCCTCTGAAATCACTTAGCACTACTATCTTTATCTAAAATAAAAGCAAATTTTGAAGAAGGAATGGACCAGCTTCCAAGTACTTCTGGGCAAGAACTGTGCTTTTTTACCATTACTGTGAGATTAGAATATCATCGTAAAAGTTATGGTCCTTTTATTATGGTAGGCAGACAGGATCTAATGGGGGATCAAGGACTGTCTGTGTTTGACACTGTTCAAGTACATACACAGAAATTATTCACAGAGACTAGGCTGCCTGTCACTTAATATACTTTAGGCATAATTCTGTTGAAATTTAAGACAGCATTGAAGAATTTTAAATATGATTAATTTCATAGGTTGCCTCATGACATTTGTATGTTTTTTGGGAAGGTATTATCCCTCCATTTTGGTGAGCTGGCCAGCCAGTCTTTCTACCCCTGAATGCTACTTCTTATTGCGACCTTTGAAAGTCTGCAATCAGGGTTTTAATTGGAGATGATCACTTGGCAGAGAACAAGATGGGTACTGATGAAATGCTAGAGGATTTAAGGTCGAATAAAATAACCAGTTTCTTCCAAAAATGAAAAGAGAGGAAATGCAAGAATCTATAGGCCAATTAATGATACAATTAACAGATAGATAGAAAGAGAAAAGAGCCTGAATACTTAACATTAGCCATTAAACAAAACCATATAAAACTGCTATAATTTTTATTCAGATGAAAACTCTACTAGTGATGGGAACATAATGACTATTTCCATTACATGTGAAAGGTCAGTAATAGGAGCCAATGGCCAGATTCCATGGTGCTCTGTAACTGTATTCATCATTGCCCTTTTTGTTCCTGCAATACAAGTAAATTTTGCATAAATTTCTTTCATTACTCTAGACCCCGTTAGGATGAAACACAGCTTTGGGAAGAATAACAGAGGGGGACATTTAGATTTGATTGCCACCTTTTAGAGTCACTGCTTTGCAAAGTGCTAGATACCCATTTAGAGCTGAGAGAAGGTAAAAGCTATTTGTTTGCCTACTCAGTCCTGCACTGTGGGTTAGAAACAAAGCCATTGTATTGGGGTTGATAGTTTCGGAGAAGGCTTGCAGAGGGTTCTCCAGGAGATAACTTCACATTCAGCAATGTTTGCTACCCTTTGGAACAAACCTAAAAAAAAAACCAAACCAAAATAACCCCCATTCATTGATCACAACACTGAAATGGAAAATATTTTCAGAGCGGTTAAACTGGGGGAAATACATTATAAAACTGGGACCTGGTCTTAGTTTCTCCAGGAATCTAACAAGCTAAGGCCAATACTGAGGACAAACGTACTGAAACTGTCCCTTTCCCAGTTGTCACATTGCTGTCAGGCAAATGCAACCAAAAGATCCAGTTTAATGAGCTCATGGGAGAAAACTAACCCTTATCTTAATTTTTTTATTTGGACACTCTCCTGCCTCCCCCCTTCATTTCTGGATGTATTTCAAATTTCTGACTCACTTTGTTATCTGTGGTGCAGTAACTACCATGAGAACATCTTTTTGGGGCTTAATATCATCAGGAATGTTGATGTGACATTTGGGTTTTTTTTCAGACCATGCCATCTACTATGATTAATAGTCTTGCAACTGCCTTTATTCAGAATTGGTTGGTTTTTGGTTTGTTTTTTTTTCCCTTGGTTTTTTTTAGTTTGTTTGTGTTTTTATTTTAAATAGGAAATATTCCTTCAGCTGATATAAGCTTCAGACATATAAGTGCTTCAGCCCACCCTGATGCCTGCTGTTATTCTTCCTCAGGTGCAGTTCTTGTCATTTCCCTTATACCGTCTTTCAGATACCTCTTTCCCGTGTGTGGTCAAAGTAAGTGGTCATGGTTGTGTGGGTTGTGCAAAACACGCTTCCTGAAAGGAGCTGTGAACTTCTCCAACATACAGATGGAAAGATGTTCTCAGAATCAGAAGGCTGTATGCTAAAGGTCATGTCATGTCCTCTTTGTTGGCTCTCCAATGCACACCAGACGAATCTCACAAAACAACACAAGGTACTTCTTGGATTTTTAGAGCTGAGGAATGTGACTTTGCTATCAGTGCAGCCACAAGCAGAATGTACAAAAGCCCTGGGAACATCTTGGAGAAATTAATTTATCAAGGGAATATTGAAGTCATAACAGCTCCCAAGGGAGTACCCGTCAACATTAAGGACTTTGTACTGTGATTAGCTGGTAGTGAGGATGGAGTTTAAGCTTTTGCTCTTCCATCCAAAGTGCACAGCCCTTTTAAACAAAATTGGTCTTCATATATGTCACAGGAATATTTCCTTTAGCTTGCTTTTTTTAACTTTCCATTCTTTCTTGGAATGCTGCGTGTTGTAATTGCATAGTTTCTGTGTAACCATATTAGCCCGGTTTACTTGAAATTGATATGGAAAATTACTTAGATGGTTTATCCCTTCCTGAAAAATACCTTTCACAGGATGACCCTAAATAGGCAAAACTGATAGATTCCTCTTCTACCCTATCTGGACCCTATCCATATTTCTGTGAAGTGACTGGAAAGATTCCCATAATTTTTCAGGGCACCTAGACTCTGAAAGAAAAGCTGTAAGACTCTGAAGAAAGCTGTAAGGGAGGTGGACCACTCTCGGACTTCTTCTGCTGTTCTCATAGCAAATGCAGAGACAGATTTCTGTGAATACCGAACATACTGTGCAGAGTCTGTGAGCCTCTTTGGGTCCATTGCTATTTATAATTGTTGTTGATTATACTCCATTTTTCTCCCTGAAGGTCCCAAAGGACATTGCAAGCATCTGGTTGAACAGCAATCCCCAGATCAGTGACTGTTTCAATCCAGCTGCTGCCAAACTAAGGCATGACAACTGCTTAGTGCTTGATGGCAGGGAAAACGATGGTGTCTTTAATCCTCATACCTACCGCTGTCTCCTGTGCATTTTGAAAAATTTGCAATATATTTTCCAGGATTTCATACATCAGATACTTCAGCTGGAAGGGCATTTCTTAAAATCAAAGTGTTCATAAATCACAGAAGAATGGCTGCTGTCCATCAACAACATGAAATAAGGCACCTACCCATGGGCAGCGATTTCATCACTGGTCATCTGCTCACCTGGGACATTATAGTGAGAAAGACTTGATCTTGAAGTATGCATCCAAATGGGCCTGCCTATCCTTGTTGGGGTGGCCTTGCATCCACCATTAGAACTCTGATCTTTTACATGACTCAGAATTTTATCCAGTAACTCTTATATTCACCTTGGAGTCCTTGGTCGAGGCCTTGCTTTTAGAAAGCTGTCCTGTATTGCTTTCAAGTGTTCCAGTAACAAAAACCATCCCACAGCAGCCAACGCATTGTCCCAATAATTCATCGTACCGCCTCTGAGAAGGCACAGCTCATTCTTGCACTAAATTTGGCTAATGTCCTCTTTCAGCCATGAGTGCACTGAGTATGCAATTCTCAGACACCACGTTTATGTGCATAAATCTGCTCCAACAATAAACTTTTGGTATCTGGCTTGCTTTATCTGGGGAAAATACTATAAATCTGTTCTTTTGTGTTCTAATTTATAGTGTGTTCTTGGAGTCCTGGTGTTAAATGAATTTAACACTTTGAAGAAAAAATCTTTCCTAGCTAATGTGATTTTTCAGGATTAACTTGTGTCCATGACTAAAGCTCCTTCCTTTCCTAACATATTTGAACAGATTTATAGCAACTTTGCTATGTCTTTATAAGTGAACTGAAGAGAGTCTGGCCTTGGTCTCAAGCACATTGCATGGCCATGTGTGCTGTTAGATATTTAGCACTCTCCATGGCATGAGTTTGGCTTGAGCAAACTGATCTCCCCCACCAAACAAATGAGGGAATATTGATATTTCAGAAATCTGAGTGTGGGCAAGAGTGGGATGCCCACAGTGCATACTTGTTTTCCAAGTCCCCCAGATGCACTCAGTGAGGCCTCCCTGTCTGGGTGTGTGGTGTCAGCTGTGTGAGGACAGGCAAGGCCCTGTTATTTTACTCACACTCTTACTGTGCTTTTATAAACACAGCTTCTATGCAAGCCTAAGTAGGCATTATGGAAGAAGTCATTAGGAGGAAATTCTTTACTGTGAGGATGGTGAGGCACTGGAGGAGGTTGGCCAGAGAAGCTGTGGATGGCCCATCCCTGGCAGTGTCCAAGGCTGGGTTGGGTGGGGCTTTGAGTAACCTGGTCTAGTGGAAGGTGTCCCTGCCCATGGAAGGAAGGGTTGGAGCTGGAGTGATAGTTAAGGTCCCTTCCAACCCGAACCCTTCTATGATTCTATGACTAAGGCAAACTACAGGTGTGTATTAATAAAACTATTAGGCTTGTTCAGAAGGAATGGGAGGCTCTTGACATCCCCAAGGGGCTGAGGATCTGCAGCCCTTCCAGAACAGCTGAGGAACACCTGGCTGGGGCTGTTGGATGGCTGGTAGGAAACTGTAGATGCACAGATTATTTGTCCACTGAATGAGCAGTTGTCACAGGCCGAGAGGACAGATCCAGCTCCATCCCGGTGTGCTCAGAGTGCTTGACGCGTCTCTGTGGCTGGGAAACCCCAGCTGTATGTGCAGTAGCCATAGGGATGCGTGCAATTGTTACCATCCATAATGTGTGTTGACAGGATGAGTCAAAACATCCATTCTGTTTCAGTGCTGTGTTTTATATATAACACCCTATCAGCTGTGTGCCGGAGACATATCCACAGAGGTATGTAGGTGCTTCACTATTTTTAGAAGCCAGACTCCCCCACTTTCACAGGAAATAAATATCTAAATGCCTTTGTAGTGGGAGTAAAAAGGTCTGGAAGGAGAGTGGCTAATATTTTAAAACTCTTCCTACTCTCTCTTTGTTCTTTCTCTCCTTATTTCTGTTGTGTTCTTCTTACATTACACACAACATTATTTTTTCTGAATTTGAATGAGTATATACATTATGTTACTGTTTTATAATATTATTGCTATGGAGATTATTTTGGCAAGTAAAATTGCCCCCTGCATACCGTGATGAAAATATAGCACATTTTAGAATTCATCTGAGTCAGATTTAATTTCTTGACAAGTTGTACATTTTTAAAAAGTTATTTCATAAAAATTAAACATAGCGCTTATTCAATCATCTGTTGCAACCATCTGCTGCTGATATATTATTTTGATTTATCATCCTAAGCCTGGCAGGACCCCATCCTCTCCCCAAGGAAGTCAACTGCAATTTTATTATTCCCTTCACTCAAAGCAGGATAGAATCTTCATTCAACTTACTACCCAAGGTGAATTATAATGTGATCTTCTTTCACTGCTCTGCAGTTAAGAGTTTAAAGTTTCTGCAGCAATGGCATTGTCATATTGGAATTTATAGCAAGTTCTGTTCAAACATAACATCCCTCTCACAAACATTTTCACAATCTCCTGTAAATTAATCATATTTTAAAATTCACAAGAAAATGTAGCATTTAAGTACAAATATTTTGGAGTGTACTGAGTTACAGGCACTGATCTCCTAAAGATGACACTTATTTGGCAAAACAGCCACCAGATTAATTAATATTTCTCGAGTAGGTGTAGTTGGTTTACATTACATTGAGTTTCCCTGAAGTATATTATCTTTAGTATTCTTATATCAAATAAACCAACTGCATATGACATAGTAATTGGAGTTTCTAGCTGCCACCTTAAAAATGTATCTGTAATGTCTATATGAACTGCAATATTTTCCTTAAATCCTATTATTGCTGTCTGCACTCTAAAATTAGAAATTAAAACCTTGTGTTTGCAAGTGCAACCTGTCCAAACATTTCAGATAAGACGCTTCAAGACTAGCTGCTGATTTTTCTAATAAAACAGCAGCAGGATATTTTCTATTTAAATATTTTTTTTAAAACCCTTATTCATATGCACATACCCTCTTTCTATAGAAAGAAGGATTCTTTTTAAAACAAATGAAGCAGTGCTTCAACTATCCTTTATATGTATGGAATACAGCCATGTTGCAGACACACATCACTGCCTGAATGGATGTTATCATTTGATGTCCATATAAATATTCTTATTTAGACAGCAATATATCGCATTTTTCCACAAAGCACAAATCTTTGGCATTTCCTGCCTTCTGAGACAGCTTTTTGAGGAAAAAAACATTTTTAATCACAAAGACAGTTTCAGCCATGAATACTGAACATCTAGAGGAGCTTGACCATTCCCAGAAATATTTAGGGAAGTGACCAGGGTTAACAGTGAAGAGGCAATACTTTAACTCCCATGCAAATTTCAAAGAACTGGGCCTAGATAAAATCAAAGCCAAGTATAAAAAAAATATGAACATATTAATGCACTTCTCTGCCCCTTAAGATACTAAAAATTACTCTGACTTCAGTATGTCGTACCTTCCTACAGCTGGAAAAATGAAGTTGACAGCTGTGTATAAATTAATGGTTATTCAAGGAGTTATTGTAAGGTACACACAGACGCTGGCTGTGGTTTATGCTCTGAGGTCTAAGGGTACGTGGCTAAAGCTGATGTGGTCTCAAGTGAATTCTGCATGTCAACCCTAGGGCAGGTTACACTAATAACTGTCATCAAGTGGTTATGGCCAAATTATGGATCTCATCTTCACTGACAGGAGCTGAATTCAGCAGGTTGCATCTAGTATTTGTAAAATCCTTGGAAAGAAAGTATCCTACAACAAAGCAGATGCATCCCAGTTAGGATAGGGAGAGTCATTATCTAACAGTGTGGTCTGGGGATCTCACGGAACCTGCTCAGTAACCGCATTTATCGTGCTTAGCCAGACAGTCTGACTGCACTTCCAACTTCCTGACCTATCCCTGGGCAAACTGTATCTATAAGTGAAGTAATTAGAATGAAAAAAACCACAAATGAAAGTAAAAATCATTATGATTTCTGAGTATGTTGATAAATCCAGACAAAGGTCACTGGGCAGAGGAAGGAATAATTATTTCATTCTATACAAGCCTTTGATCCTATGTGGGCTCTATCTGAAAAAAAAAAATGAGAGTTTTATTTACTTTTCCAAGCAAGCACTTTAAAATAAATAAGTCTGTTGCAAAACAAAACAAAACAAAACAAAACAAAACAAAACAAAACAAAACAAAACAAAACAAAACAAAACCAGACCTGCCTGTTCCTCCTATTTAGGAACCTACTTCTCTCCACTGAATACAAAGAGAAGACTGATGATCAGAAGTCTTTGAACCCCAAAGCTGAGGCATCTGCATCTTCACAGAGCATGAAATTAAAGTGTGACACATTCCTAGGTTGTTGGAGATGCTACCTGTTTAATTAGGTTGGAATTAGAGGCATTATTGGGAGATAATGTACTTTGATGTTCACTAATACAAAGGTACCAGTTTTGATTCAGTAAGCCTCTATCCTGAAGCACGCTGAAAACTGGGAATGCATACAAGGGTAGTTATGACTTCCTGCAAACCCCAGCTCTGCATTTTTCCCTGAGCACAAGTTTCTATCCCCTTGAAGCACATTTCTCACAACAGGGAGGAGAGGAAAGTGACTGAAAGAGCATGTGTTTGCTGGGATAAATCATGTCAGACCAACCTGATCGTCTTCTACAGCAATGTGGCTGGGTTAGTGAACGAGGAGAGAGCAGGGATACCCTCACATCAACTTCGGCAAGATTTTCAGAAACGTCTCCCACAGTGTTCCAGTATTCATGTCTGGACACCACAGTCACACTAGGTGGGTAACTATATGGGTAAGAAACTGCATAAGCAAGATAACCAAAAGAAAAATAAATACACACTGCAACAAAAAGCTAGGGAAAGAAATAGCACTTTTATTCGGGTCTTCCTTTTTTTTTGTCCTGCTGGGAGATGAAGGTGTGGCTGAAGCAGTATCTCTCTCAGGAGAGGCTGGGGGAGCTTGGCTTTCACAGCTTAGAGCTGTGGATTTGGGGAGAACATCAGGCACCAGTGCCTATGTGGTCATCAGGGAAATGCAGCTGGGCTCATCACAGCCGTGCAGGGTGGGAGGAAAAGGGACAATGAGCAGTAACTGAAGCAGGAGGGGCTCACTCTCAATATAAGGAGAAACTTTTTCCATGAAAGGAGAGTCAGGCAAAGGCACAGGTTTTGGAGTGTTTGTCCTTGGAGGTTTTCGAGCACTGACTAGGAGTAGCTCTAAGCAGCGTGGACTGGTCCCAGAGCTGAACCTGCTGCAAGCTGGAGTTTGGACCAGGGATCTCCTGAGGTCCCTCTGTGCCCAGATTATCCTGTGATCCCATCATCCTCCACTGTTTGACATACAGAGCAAAGCTAAAAAGACTTTTTCTCTGACTTGGCATCATCATTCCACTATTCTTCACTAACAAATGATGAAGGAAAATTAAGGATAAACATACTTTCTTTAAAGTAATTTCTTCTCCTTGTTGGGTCCCTGATCCATGTATTTTATTCTGCAGCATTCTACCAAAATGCAGAAAAATATAACAATATAACAATGAAATGTATTTTGGGTTAATCACTTTTCTAGGCAGTCCTAAAACAAAAGTTAATTGTTGTAATATGGTTTTCTTACACATCCTGCCAGGTGCTTGTTATTTACCCTAAGAAACTGTGTTAGTAAGAATACCTATAGAATATTAAGAATATTTTTTATTTCTCTCAAGAAAATAATTATATGCATCGCTTCCAAACTGTTAGAGTAGCAACAGGTACAGATAAAAGGCCTGCATGAATAAAATGTCTGATGATCATGTTACCAGTAGCTGAGAAGCAGATACAAGCAACACACTCTTCTTCTGATATCTTTACTCAGAAGCTTTAAGCTTTTTTGAGATCTCTTTACTTCCTCTTTAAAAAAAGAAAACAAACAAAAAACCCAAAAGGAAAAATCCCTCAGGCAAGAGAGTCACTGGCCTGCTGCTTGCATAAAAAAATGTAATTAGAATTTAGCAACTGTGAATGAAGAAGGACAGAAAGAATTGAAGCCTCAAATTGCTATTTCAAATGTCGAGAAAGGCTGGGTGAATCTGAACTTTGGGTACATGAGGTAAATGAGACCTGAGGGCTGTTTAATCTAGGACAGTGGGAACTATAATCATTTTTGTGTAAGTGGATGCAATTTCATTTCCATAAATGAAGCCAGAGCTGTGCTCTTCCCAATCACCCTCTATATTACAGCCTGTGTTAGATTAATGTGCTGCTTTTTATTTCCTGTTTTCTCTGTGGTCTTTGACAAATATTTCACCGTTATGGGTGACATTTATTTCACCTAATTTTGGCTTTTAAAAGTTGGGCATCTGTCACAGAGTTGGGTATCTGTCATAAAATGCATTCATTGTATAGACAACACAGATTATAAATTGAGCAATTGCTTTCTTTCCTCTTGCAGTAGAATGTAACTCTGGGACTGCTGGGGAGCAGCAAGGGCTCAAGCAAGCTGCCCTGGACCTTCCAGTCTGACCTCCTCCCACCAGACCCTCCTACTCCAGTTCCTGGCTGACCTGGCCTCACTGCCAGTTGTTCCCTATACTGATGTTCCAGTTCTCAGCAAGAAAGCTGAGCACTAACATTTAAATTTGTTTTCAGCTTCTTCTGTCTCTCAGCCCACAGAATATGTTTTAACAGCTTTCCCATTGCCTTCCCAGATGGATACTCTTGCCCTTACTGCCCAAACTCCAGATTTTCCTTCCCAAAAGTGTTATCTTACTCCAGACACTTTTAGAGATAGGTTTAGATTTCAAAGCATCATGGCAATCAGGACCTTTCACTTCAGCATAGAATTATAGAATTAAAAAATAATTTGGGTTAGAAGGGACCTTTAAAGGTCATCTGGTCCAACCTTGTTGCCATGAGCACATCTTCAACTAGATCAGGTTTTCCAGAGCCCTATCCAACCTGACCTTGACTATTTCCAAGGATGGAGTATCTTAACAACTCTCTTGGCAACGCTTCCAGGGTTCCACCAGCCTCATTGTAAAAAAATCTTCTCCTTATATCCAATCTAAATCGACCCTCCTTCAGTTTAAAATCATTGCCCTTTGTCCTATTGCAACAGGCCCTGCAAAAAGGTCTGTCCCCATCTTTCTTTTAAGTCCCCTTTATATATGTGCTATTCCTAATTTAATAGGAAAGCACCTCTGAAATACATCAAAACTCTCACAGAATAAATATTTATCAGGCTTGACCACAGATCCTTCAGATTTATCTCCCTTTCTCTGTATCTGGTGTTAACAAAGGAGAAAAATTTATGTCCTCCTTTCCCTACTGAAAGCCTGAGAGTCCATAACAGAAGGCAAAGAAACACTGCAGACAATCTGTTGGGAGTCTGTTATGGACTCCCTCATGTTAAGAATGAAGTGGATGAAACTTTTCCATGAACAACTTGGAGAAGTTTCCCAGGGGCAGGCTCTGTTCCTCAGAGTAGATTTCAACAACATGGACATCTACAAGTCAGAAAGTGCAGGATGGTGCAAGCAACACAGGAAGCTGCTTTTCTTTCCTTATGCAAACCCCAGAGGGGACGATCAGAGTAATGCTCTACCTGACCCCTGCTCATAAGCAAGGGATAGCTGCTGAGCCTCGTGGAAGCCAATGGCACAGTATTCAGATGATAACTAGAGAAATGTACTAACACAGTTGAAATCTGGGTTGGAAAAGACACGGAGTCGGTTCCCACCTGCCATGTCAAAGTAGAACCACTTGACCAGGATTAGTCAGCACATGAGATACTCCAAGGCAGTCATGTCACTGAAAATCGCTGCATGTTTTTTTTTCATTAGCAGGCGTTTAGCCAGGCTCAGTGGCACCGGCCTGTCTCTGAGTTAAGCACAGCATTTTTCCCCGGTGGTGTGAGGCAGTCACACAGTGATGCAGTTACTAAAGTCACAAACCTTTCTCTGAGTCAGAGACTGCCTTTCTCTCCACGATAACTAGCAAGGTCAGACACCAGTCTGTTTGCATTTAGGGAACATCAGAGATGTGTGCTACATATGTGTACCATACATTGTCAAACAGTTATTCCTCTAAAGCTTTTTTTTAAAAATGTTTTTAAAGCATTTTTTTTTCTTTCATGTTGTTTCAGTGATTTAAGGTTTTAGAAGTATGAAAAATCAAATATACACAATTACATTTTTATAAACATTTTCCTGTAAAAGATATCTATACCTATCTATATCTATATCTATATCTATATCTATATCTATATCTATATCTATATATCTATATCTATATCTATATCTATATCATCTATATCTATATGCAGAGTACCATTAGGCTATTACCCTTTGTGCATCGCAGTTTGTGCCTTTTAAGTGTACTTTCACAGTGATTGAAGTCAATGATTGAATCTTCTGCTTTAATTACATGTGTCAGAAGTAATTTATCAACAGAGAAGTAATTAATCTGTGCTTTAATAAGCAATAGCTCATATGATCTGTAAAGGAATTTTTAATCTGCTTTTCTGGCCCTTGGAATTCCCAAGGATATTTTAGAGGAGATTGAGTGAGAACCATATTTTCTTAAGTTATTCACTACAAGTTGTTTTCTGATGTAGCTAATTAAAAGTGGCAAGAAATCAAGATATTTGAATAAAAGTTGGATATAGATACCTTTCCTCAGAACACACACACACACACACATACACACACACATAGTGTTTTAAATTTTTGAATACCCATCAACCGCCAAAGTTTTCAGCAGAGCAATTTTACCTGCAAAACTACCAACAACACTGTTTAGTGTTACAGTAATTTTTATTAGCAGAAGTGAAATAAGAAATTCATCCCTTCAAATCCAAGACTATTCCAAGCTATAGGTTGGTCTGATTCACTAATAAGGTTAGTGATAACATTGCGTTGATGACACACGGCATCCAGTGAACGCCAAGAAAATGGCCAAGTTTAGCAGGATTACACCTTTGTTTCACCAAAAACAAATAGGACTTTTGAACTGTAAAAGACTAATAAATTAAGGGTTGCTGTAACTCACATATGCCTTTAAAATAGAACGCTATCCTGCTAGGAAATTCAATAGAGCTGGCTAACCAATAGGTGTAATGAATATATCAGGGATAATGAGTAATGCTCTGCGAACCAGTAGATGCATTTCTTAGAATAGCAGCCTACATGTTTGCTTAAATATTTCAGTGTCACCTTAAAATAAAACCTTAGATTTGGCTGAAGGAGTATTTTGACAAAGCATTTCTAACACTCAGCCAAACTATAGAACATTGTTTTATACCACTTGTTTGCAAAAAGCACTTATAAAATGTGCCTTCCTTGAAACTGCCTGTTGAAACATGATAGTGAAATTAAAAGGACACCCACTGTATGGACATACATGAAAGAAAGATGATGATGGAAAACACAATTTTGGAAACGCATACTTCAAATTTGTGGAAAAAATATTTAGAGGAAATCCGACAAAACAAATATAGTTGTCCTAATGTCCTCTTAATTGAGCATACCGAGTTCTACACATGGCTTTTCATGGTGTAATAATACTTTTTTTTCCCGAGTGGTCAGATGACCACGAATTAATTTGTAATTGCTTGCATGACAACTAAACATTTAATGAAGTTTAACATTAACGGTTGCTTACACTGAGATAGGGCTGGAAGTAATTCACTGTTTTTCATGCACTAGTCTCATCCTTTAAATGTGAGTCACCAGTCATAAGCAGAAATGCCATGCCATTCAGAGGGTGAAACACAATGAGCAGGCAGCAAGTAGTCACTATTCCTCTAGAAGTGGAAAAAGCGAGAAATTAAAGGAAATGTATCTGTGAACAGGAAAATCAAACATAAAAGAATGACCACATCCTCCCCCGGAGAAAACTGCTGTGGGTGAGAAGAGGGTAAAATCAGATTCTGGTGTAGAAAGCTCTGGGGTGCAAACCAAGGCTCAGCACGGTAGTGAGTTCTGCTGTGAGACCGGGGCTGACTGCTGTAGGATTTGTCCCATGCATTCCAGCCTATCCTCACGCTGTGGCAGATCATACCACATTGTGTCTCTTTATCAAAACAGCACCTGATGTTTATAGCAGACACTGTTGTGACAAGCTCTTGTGCACAGTTTGCTGCCTAAACAACCTCATCATTTTATAACGTGCTGCCACATGTTGTGGCATGCATGGACCAGGCTGTTCCCTCACCACAGAGACCTTTCTAGCCAAGACTGAAGAGTCATGGAAAGCTCATTCACCACATGTGGGGTTTTTCATGGGGATTCAGAGATCCATAGCATGCTCTGTTTGGCTTCTAGAGCAAGATGCTTCTTGGGCAAGGACAGAAGACAAATCGTCTTCCTCAGGAATCTGACATTGGGGTTCTTCCTCTCTTTTCCTTTTGGCAGCCAGGCTCTGCTGCATGCAGCCTAGAAATTTTAGATTAAATAAGTTGGTTCTCTTTACTATGTCTTCCACAGTAAAGAGTTGAAACTGTGTTTTGCACAGACACATCACTGATTCCTGTTACATAAACAGAGTCTGACTACCTTCAAGAAAAGAGATGGATATCCAGAGGAGGCATGGTCTGTTAGAGACTTCAATTGGTTCCTTCATGATGTAAGACAGTCTTTGTCCAGCCTGCCCTAGCCCTGTGTCTGTACACGCCCTCACGCAGATAAGAAGGCAGCCTTTGACTCTGGGTTTCTCCCAGTTTGTAGACACTGAAGTTGTTTCTCTCAAATCCTACCCAACACCCTCATTTACTCCAGGGTTTTCCTTTTCTTGTCACACAGAAGCACTGAAGTCAATGACTGCATGAAGCATTGATAAATATCACCCCTTTTGAAACCCTGCTGAAATCTCCGAGGATTTCAACGTCCTTTCAAGGTTGTCTTGAACAACCTTATCTTAATCTAAAAACAATCCTGACCAGGGGGTGGACCATACAGTAGCCAGGTCCCTTTGAACCCAGATTTTCCTCTGATCCTGTGAAGAGTAGTTTTCCTAGCAGCTCTCAATATAATTTTCATGTGTATTGCTCTGCTATTTTAGCCTCTTCTCCTCCAAGATGTTTCACTAGGATTTTCAAAAACATGCACAATATATTTTCCTTCATTAACTTCTATTGTGCCCGGATGGGGTGGAAAGGGAAAGTTCAGAACTCACCTATCATTTAAAAATTCAAGCCACGAGATATGGCAAAATAATGTGCAAAGCACTGAAACTGAGAATATTTTCTGCTCAAGTTTACACATTTCTAATATTTAATGCTACTCTTCTGTAGTTTAGCTGGACATTATAAAGTGCTTGCTGCCTAAACTGGGGAATTATTTAGATGCATGAAAAATGCTGCTGTTCAGCTTGGTGCCAGGTGGCAAAAGTTCTGCTCATATCCAATCCAAGAGTCATTGTTCTAGTTTTATATGTCCTCAGGTGACAGTAGCATCACTTGGTGGCTGGTGCCCCTACTGCTTAGATAGAAAAGCTTTCCTCTCCAAGTGCTCCAGTAGGGAGGTTTATAT
Organism: Oriolus oriolus; assembly: GCA_013400235.1. NCBI lineage: Eukaryota > Metazoa > Chordata > Aves > Passeriformes > Corvidae > Oriolus > Oriolus oriolus. The sequence goes on along the minus strand of VXBT01002174.1, from coordinate 320,930 downwards.
GCACAGTAAGCCAAGCAATGGAGAAGACTGCTTAAGGAGGCTGCATAATCTCTGTGCTTGGAGGTTTTAAAGCCCTGAATGGGTGAAGCCCTGAACTGTCAGGTTCAACCTGAAGCTGAACCTGCAATGAGCAGGAGATTGGACCAGAGACCACCAGTGCTCCTTTCCAGCCTAATTATTCTGTGATCCCAGCCCTGCTCATTTGCTAATATATCCTCTATGCAGAGCCACAGTTTCTGTGTGTTTGACAAGGAGAAACACCTTCTAAGAGACATCCCTCTGGCATAGATGACTACTGAGTGATACAGAAAGGAAGAACAATGAAATCTGTTCCCCACCTTTTCATTTTGCCACTTCATCAAATGCTGCCTCAGGACCAGATTCAAAACACCTTGCAGCTAGAGAAAAAACCTGACATTTGGATTGGAGTCTTGTGCATTCTGCTTCAGAGTGTGTCAGGGGACAGACCAGCCCTGGAATTGCTTCAGCGCTGTGAGGAGGAACATCTTTACCAGGGCTTGTCTGATGTGTGATCTGAAATACTGCTGTACTCACATTTGGCACCCAAATAAAGGGAGGAGGTTTTGGAGGAAAGGCTGCTTTTTTAAGGCACCCAAAAGACCTTGGTGCACTAGTTCTTGTCCTGTCCTGTCTGAGCAGAGTTGGCTGCTGGATTTTGCTGCTGTTGCCATCACACCATCACTCCCTGCTAGTCTGTTATCATACTGCTGATAATATGCTTCAGTTTTTCACACTTATGCACTGAAAAAGAAACAACATGTAACATGACAAACAATATAAAGCTTCACACATATTTAAGATAAAGCAAACAGTGCTTGGTTTAACTGTCTTTTCTCACTTACTGCTTATGACTTTTGTACCACAAGACTGCAAATTGCTGCTTTGGGCAAAGATGACAATTCATACTGGCCAGACTTAGACATGGTTGGTTGCTGCCAGACTTCTTCACATCCTTAAGTTATAAACTTTTTTCTATTTTATGACACATTCAACAGAAATACCATTCAAAGCTGTATATATGTATATATAAAAATATATATACAAGCTGAACATCTTTCCAGATTCTTGTTGGTTTGTTTCCTTTATCTCTTTTTCTTTCCACCATATTTGGATGGACTACACATCTTCAGCCTTCCCTTCTTGCTGAAACTATCTGAGAATGTTACTTAGAGGAAAGATGTCTCCTTTTTTAGATCATTAGGAGCTAAAAAAACAGGCTGGAAGGAGGAAAAAGAGTAGATTGTCACAGGCAGAGTAGAAATAATGGAAATGGGAAGAGAAGTAGAGGACAAGGGATGCTGGGATCATGAATGGAAAGAGAGTTTAGGAAGAAGTGAAAGTAAAAAATTGTCTGGAAGATTGGATTTTAATTGTCAGCTCAGATACAAATCGGCTTTGGGGCAAAGGCAACTCAAGGGAATAAGTGAAATGGGAAAAGGGTAAAAGTGAGTTTTTCCACTGTGGGAAGAAAGGAAGGAATAGGACTAGGGAGAAGATTTACCATGTTGGAAATGGGGAGGCTGCCTGAGAAAAGGAATGGACAAGGAACTGGAACTTGAGTAAGAATCCTGAGATGGTGGAGGGACTGGGGAACATCTGGGACAGGGGGAAAGGGTAGGGATGCAATGGTGGGGGGGCTGCACAGCAGAACTGATGAGCTGGGAAGAAGTATGGAGGTGAAAAGAGCAATATACTGACAATGTCAGCCAGAAGAGGGGGGGATCAAGACTAGCTGACAAGGCAACCATAGATATCTGTTTAATTAATGCAAATTGCAGTCCTACCCCTTCCACAGAATGTATGTTTGGATATTCTGGATGCTGCTTTTTTTTTGTGCCAGCAGTTTCACTTGTCTTTCTTTATATTTTTTAATGGGAGTTAAAATTAAGTTATAATTTCACATAATTAATGAGAGAAAATAGATTCACAGTTTACAAGACACAATGTTTTCTAAAAATAGAAAGAATATAAATAAAGACTATCTCTCTTGCCTAGACATTGTTCTGTAATTCAGAGCTGGTTGCTCTGGTAACTTCCAAAGATACTTTTTCCTCCTGAACAGAGAAATGAGCTGACTTGTAAAGCCACACAGGCAAATAGTTCAAGCAGATGGTGAGTGACCTCAGAAAACAGAAAAAGAGAAAGGATTACCAAAATTGTCCCGTATTAGGGCTATAGCATCTGTCTTCCAAAGGAAATTTCTGAAGTGCTTCTTTTATACAATCCACTTAACACTTTTCCTCCTAAGTCTGTTATTTAGGTCAGGGAAAAAAGGATCCTTCAACATCTTGAAATGGTCTCATCTCAAATGTCTGACACAATCACGTTGCAATTTCCCTGCACAGTGCAAACTATGGTTGTTTTCACCTTTGTGAATAGAATAGCCTGTTCTTTTTGTGGAGAGGAGAGGAGAGGAGAGGAGAGGAGAGGAGAGGAGAGT
>VXBT01002174.1:244481-318117 GCA_013400235.1 Oriolus oriolus | reverse complement strand
AGAGGAGAGGAGAGGAGAGGAGAGGAGAGGAGAGGAGAGGAGCATTTAAATGTATTTCAAAGAAGATAGAAGACAAAATGATTCCTCATGTAGCTCCAGTGTGTTTATGAAAGATACATCAAGGAAGAAAAATAATATGCAGTTCACTTATTTTCATGTTAATGGACATTGCAATCCTACAAAGGATAAAGCCAAATTCATAAAAATCTTTTTATTTACTGTTAATGGAATTGGAAAGTTACAAAAAATATTTATATGGTGCTTATTTAATAAACTTGCAGAAAATTAGAAAAGTATGCATGTTCAGCTTTGGATGACTGTCATGTTCCCTCATGATTTGGTATTTGAGGTAGAAGTAATATACAAGTAATTTGGTATTTGGGGTAGAAGTCTAAGACTTCTCCCTACTAGAAGGATGAAGAACTTTATAGGAATGAGAAGCAGGAACAAGATGATATTCAGAATTAAGACTGATCTTTGGATAGGGCAACCGCATCATGAAAACTGCAGAGCACTCTGACAGACAGGAAGTTAAAATATACCAGTATGTGGATGCATGAATATGTACTTGCATATAAATATATACGTATTTATAGCTACAACTAATCAGTTCATCCAGAGCCTTGTAATGTGCATGAACTTTTCAGTTTGAATGATGCAAAGATGTGTCCTTTGCCAAGGTTGAATTTTGTCTGCTCTCAGTCACCAGTCTTGGTGATTTCCCTTCTATTTCTCTTTTCATCTGTCTCCACAGACAGAGTTCAGTCTATGATTGCACACTACCACCCCATGACTATCCAATTTCCTTAAGAGTCTCTTTCAGGGCTTTTGATTTTTCTCTTTTCTGTGTTTAAATAATGTGTGAGCTTGAACAGCTTCTGATGGCCTACTCCAGACTTCAGGCAGAATAAACTGGCAGAGTAGTTTCTTGGGCTAGCTTCTCTTCCAGAAGTCATTCTGACTTGTCTCCATCTCCAAAAGATCTAAGAGTCTTCCATCCTTGTGTTTAATGTAATCTAAGACTCTATCAACAAGGCTGAAGAACCTTTATATAGTTATGAAATAAAGGTCTGAGTGTGGGGTCTGATTTTATAGTCTAACTGCATTCTGGAAGAGAAAGACACAGACATTTTGCTTTCTCTGTGGAAGCATACTATAGAGTATTTGACAATTATATTGATATCAATTTATTGTTTAGTGTACAAGGACCAGATACAGCTCCCAGAATTTAGAGGGAGTAGGAACCTTCCCTGCACTCATCCTGTGGAGACTGTCAGCAGCAAACTCCAGCTCAGTGTATGTAATGATGATAGAATCAAGGTAGGGTTGGTACATTCCAGCCTGGCAATTGATTGGTACAATTGCCAGTCTGGCAACTGATTTAATATAATGTTGGAGAAGTCAGAGATCTCACACTTTGTTAGGTCCCAACTGTCCAATGGGCTGTTCCAGTCCTTAAGAAAGCCATGCTTAAAGCTTCACAAAAACATCTCTTCTGCTTTCCATTTGGTGACCTGGAGAAGGGCTGAGTTTCTACAGAAAATCCCATCTGTCCCTGTCTAGTGAGATATAGAAAAATACATTTCTCAAACTGAAAGCCATGTGTTCTCAAGAACTATATGAAGTCATCTTTTTTGTGATTCTCTGATTGCTGTGGACAAACTCCTTTTTCTTTTCAACAGGAAAATAGTGATCCAGGTACAGTAGCAGAGGAGCTTTTCTATGTTCTTTCACATCTTACCAGTGAATAACTTATTTTCCAAAGTGTGCAAGATATAGTAAAATTTATTCATCAAGAGACAAAGCATATTTCAAGCAGAGAAAGATTTTTTGACATCACTAATTTCCACTGTACGGTAATTGATATAAAGCTTATTTTAAAATAATCAGGAATCTCTGAAGCAGTGTATCCAAATTATGCTCCTTCACAGGAAAATTTAAAAATGGCTTACTGAAACTAATAGCATTATACCATTAGTGGTCCTGGCTTAATAACTGGAAAAAGTTATTTAAGAACTTTCAAAAGAATTCTCAATAAGACAAAAGTTGATTAAGACCCTTTAAAAAGAACTCTTAGCAGTTTAACAGTTCAGCCATATCTACAGATTTTTTTGTTCATTTCTCCTGCAGATAGTTTTTGGCCTCCCAACTTCTTGGAGAGAAGCTAGTCCTTCTGGGGATATTCTTTTTCTTGTGGACTGGCACGTATTAGGTTTTTCAAGCACCAAAACAGGATAAATGTTAAAATTTAAACTACTAATTTCAGAAGAAGAATTGAGCAAAACCATCCATAACCTGTGTTGCCAGGGAATCTACTAAAGAAGATTAAAATCTTTGACCATTTTGTATTAGATTAATCCTGTGTGAATGCTGTGTAATGGGAAAGAAACATGTCTTTAAGATTGGGAATTTGAAAGCAACAGCCTAATTTTCTTGTTGTGCACATGAAGGGAAAAGATTCACCATGATAGTGATCTATTAACTGCAAATATCCTGTCCTGATCTAGTAGATTGGTGAAAACTACTCAGCTCACCCCCATGCTCACACAGTCTACTAGTTTAACCCCTGGTAAGGTTGGTAATTCAGAGAAGTCCCTCACATCAGGAGAGTAGGACTGTTTCCTCTAGACCACAAGGGCTTGAAATCAGACCTCAGGGGCACACAGCTATGTCTCATTGGCTGAGATTGCATCAGCCTTGTATAATGCACTGAGTCAATACAAGATTGACAATTTCAGCATTTGGATGCAGTGTTCACACCTATTACTTTGTACCACAGGTTTAATGGTAGTTAAAAGTGTTCCTTGTGATTAAGAAGTTGGTATTGTTCCATTAAAATTCACGTGGAACCAGTCTTATATGGGCAACATGGAAGTATTAACGTTGCCACTCATGCTTATGAACACCGTTTCAGGTACAAATATTTCTCAGAAGTGTTGTAACAGAGTTGTTACAAACCTCAGTGTAATTCAAAATCAATTAAAAAAGAGTGAACAACTCTACTTTTACTTCCTAAGGACTCCCTGCTCTCCCATGTTCCAGTGCAGTATACAATCAACAGAACAGATCTTATACCACATTCTTCCCTCCTCCATAAACAGGTCATGTCCGGAAAAATGGAAGAGCAAGGCATGACTCTGTCTTTTTACCATCTGACACATTATCATCTCCCCAAACTATATTTAGCCTGTCTCAGCAACTAGGTATCCATTTGGCTTAAAAAGGGGGAAAAAACAAACCAATATTAAACTGCTTTTAATCTTTGTCTTAAAGCTAAACTTAGAATGAGATTATAGATTTCAGCTGAATCACCTCCAGAAATCACATCAAAAAGGCACAGCTATAACTTGTCAGAAAAGGAGTATTTCTGTCCCCTCTGCCTGACCAGAAAGACTATGAGTCTGTTAGAGCTCTTAGCTGGGAGGGTGGTTCCTCAGTTTCTTTAATCTCTGGTATCATCCACGACTTTGCACGAAAATGCAGGCAGGAGGAAAGGCATGTAAACATCATTTTACTGCTCTGATAGCATAAACTAAGCAGGCTTGGCCTCTAGGGAACACTGTGGAGTAAGATAATTGGAAATTATGGAGTATCTACACTGAACCTCTTTTTGCAAAATGCTGTATCAACAGGCAAGGTCAGAGCTTGCTGTCCCTCAGCCTGTTCCTGTTTGTGAAACATCTCCTCAGGTTCGTGGGGAGGAGGAAGGGTGACAGAAGTTAGCTGGAGTGCTTCCTACTGACAGCTCAGAGACATCTAGGCACTGAAGCCCTCTGTGTGCTGCAAATCTGTGTACAGGTAGTGTCCACCTACTACTCTTACTTTGAGGACACCTAGCACACCTCCTTCAGGTCCTTTGATGGAGCACAGAATAACAAAGACCTGCAGTCACAGACAGCTCGTCACATCATTCTGGGCATGACTGTCCCTCACACTCCTTCTAAAATATACTTTAAAGTACAAATACCATAACTAGACACAGTATCTCCACTGCCAGGCATGCTTAGCCACAGAGACATACATCATACGCAAAGACAGCAGCGTATGGACAATGCCACATGTAGAGAAAATCAGGTTCAAGACCATCTAAGGAACCTGAAATTGCAAGGGTCCATGGGATCTGATGAGATACATCCATGGGTACTGAGGGAGCTGGCGGATGAAGTGGATAAGTCATCATCCATATTTCAGAAGTCATGCCAGCCCAGTGAAGTTCCTACTGACTGGAAAAGGATCTTAACCCTTTGAACCTGGCAGTTCAGTTTTTCAGTCCACTCACTGTTCGCTACACTAGGGTGCACTTCATTAGTTCCTTGATGAAGTTGTTACACAAGTGTCAAATCAAACAACTTTTCCTGTTCTCCCTTCATCAACAAGCCAGTTGTCTCATTATAGGCAGCTTTCACATTGTTTAAGCCTGATTTTCCTCTTGAATATCCATGCTGGCTCTTCCCACTAAACTTTTTATCTATATGTCTGGAAACAGCTTCCAGTTGCTGTCAGCTCATGCTTGAAGACTCCTGGAATGCTTATGCACTGTAGTGTTTTCCTTCCAGCAGATTTCATGCCAACAGGAAATTATCTCTCTAACCAGTTCTGCTTAAAGAGCTTCCCTTCACCCTTACCCATACCATTGTACTAGGATTTTCCATTACGGTGTCTTAGTCCTTTCAGATCCTTTGCTTTCCCTAGTCCACCCCCTGACTGGGCTCTTCTCATAATTTTTTCCCATCTGAGATTTTATGCATAATGCGTATTTTCTTCCTAATTTTTACTGGTAAAAATGCTGAGCATCATGAGACTTTATCTTCAGCCTTGCACACCTTCACTAGAAGAAAACCTCCATTCAATGTACAAAGTTTCATTTTTCATAAACTTCCATCTTTTGGCATTTTCTCATTAAGATTTCTGAACATTTAATATCTGGTTCATGATACTAAGCACTTTTAAATCTTGCTTTATGCCAATGAAAACTCTAGTAAGTTTGCTGTATTTGTGTAGGTTTTACTGACTAAAACTGTTTACCTATTTTTTGCTGCATTTTCAGTTTGCTCAATAAAATTTATTTTCTGTAATTCCATGCTTGCTGACATGCCTTATATTCCCCATACATAAGATGTAGTTTATTGAAAACCTTATCACATTTTTTCATTACTTCCATTACTTTGGCAGTAGCTCCAGTTAGCAGAAGAATCAGAGAGTATTTCAGGCTGGTGGCTGTGGATGTGAAAGCATTGCCTACATCAGATAATTGCAATGGATTAAATATGTTAGATTTGATTTCTCCCACAGCTAATGGCTCAGCTGCAATGGAAGCACTATCAGGAGCCCTCGTATGAAAATGGACTGCACAGCAAAGACCATGTCAAGTCATCTGAATCTATTAAATTATTATGAGTGTTTAAGACCATGGAGAACAAGAGACCACCTGGAAATTGCAATTTTATATGAACTGCAATTGAAAACTAGGTGTAGAAAGAAACTGGAAAGATCACAAATGCTAATTCGGAAAAGCTGGGCACTGCTCAATCTTGCTGTACCTATATACAGTTGTATTGGGTCTGGCTGATATGGACTATATTTTCCCCAAAGCAGCCCCCCACGGTGCTGTGCTTTGCACTGGTGGCTAGAAAGGTGTTGATGACACAGCAGTGTTGTGGCTGCTGCTGAGCAGTGCTGGCACAGCTTCAGGGCTGTCTCTCCAACATCCCCCCTCACCAGAAGACTTGGGACAGTCAAGATCTTGGGAGGGAACATGGCTGGGAATGCTGACCCAAACTGACTGAAGGGATATTCTGTATCATATGACATCTGTTCAGCAATAAAAGCAAAGAGAAAGGAGGAGGAGAACGGGGGATTGGTTGTCATTGTATTTGTCTCCTGGAGCAACCCCTGTGTGTACCGAAGCCCCACTTCCAGGGAAGTGGCTGGACATCACATGCTGATGGGGAGTAGAGAATAAAACTTTTGTTTTCTTCTTCTTCTGCACACAGCCTTAGCTTTTGCTTTATTACACTGCCTTTATCTTGACCCGTGAAGGAGTTTTCCATCTTATTTTCTCCCTCACCATCCAGCTGAGGAGGTGAGTGATAGGGCAGTGTGGTGAGTACCTGGCATCCTCCAGCCTGGGTCAACCCACCACAAGAGCCAAAAGATCAATAAAACAGAAGAGAGGAAATTCTTCTTTATTTTCCCTGCCATTCACTGGATCCCATTCTTCCTCACCACCAAACCACCACTTCTTCTGACCCTAGCATTCAAAAGCACAACAGATATATCCCCAGAGGTGGGAGTAGTTGTGGCACCTTGATAACCACAAGAATAAAAGGGACATTCCTTTCAAGAACATCTGATGGTCCCTGGATCAGGAGCAGCCTACCAACCACCTGAAATGTGCGGCACTTTATTTGACCTAGTAAACACTTCCCTGCAGGGAATGACCATTTTATTAATTCTGCCTCACTACAGGCAGTTGCAGCATTTTTCTGGTGTTTACTTAAACCTCAGGCAGTTTGTCAACATTCAGCTTTCTGGCATCTGATTTATTGTAGCTTTTGATTTTATTTGCAAGTCTCCTTTATGTCTCAAGTCTGCATTAGCTATAAAAACTGAAAAACTGAAAAAATATAAAATTGGAAACACACTCTGTTTTCTTCAAGAATATTACTCTGACTAGATAGCTGCCCACATTATTGTTGGTGAGCTATATTTCCCTGGAAAAGAAGGGCAAAAGAGGAATGACTGTTTGTCACCATTGTCTAAATTGCTCCTAGCTTGCAGTCACAGCTGGTGTATGTGTCTGATGATATTAGATACAATCCACATTTAACTCTCGCACCAGAAATGCTTCAAAGTGATCTGATTGTCTCAGAATGGTAGTTAATTTACTTCTAGGTTACCCCAAGTAGGACTCTGAAATACTATCTAACTTTAAGTGCATTGTAGTTTGGATCAGGAGTGCAGTCTGGAAGAAAATAGCTTTGTGTGGTTAGCTCACAGAGCACAAATGGGTTCTTCTAGATGAAGCTAAACCAGAAGGGGACCCCACCTTGATCCTCTGGCCAGTAGTGGGTCCTGAACTCACAGGGCCAGACGAGATCCAGTTAGTCCAGGTGAAACCGCCTTGGAAGCAGAGACTTTGGGCCCTCAAAGCTGTTTGCTTCTACAAGTGGTTGCCATTATGCTGCGCTACCTTCTAGCCTCAGCTTGGTATTTGACAACTTCCAGAACCTTAAAAAGCTTGAGGGAGTACTCTTCTCAGAAGGGAGGGGAAGAAAAATTTCAAACAAAGGGGAATAGATTGCCTCCAAAGACCTATTCTAATTTTGCCACTTCGGCATTGTCAGGCATGGTCCTCTAATCGCTAACTCAAATCTGAGAGCACATGGAGCAATTCCCATCTCTCTGTGACTGTGTGCTTGGATGACAGCCATCATTCATGTCACTGGGAGGCTTAAACAGGCTCTACCAGGCCGGAGGGGAGCAGCAGTGCACTCATATACTCCACCCTGTTTGTTTGACTGGGTGCACCACCACAGCAGGACGTGCATAGCCTTTAGACACACTGTCAGAAAGACACAGCCTCTTGAGGACGTGTGTACATTTCCCACTGACACCAGCATATTAACATTTCACTACAGTTAGCGTGATACCCAAGTGTGAATGTGTTGTCAGTAGCAATTAACTATGTTTTGCAAGTAGGTATTTGGCTTGTTGTTAAGTACCAGCAGCAGTTCCATGTCAGCCTACTGAAAGGATTCAAACACTGCCAATGTTATTGGTGCTGCTCTGATGTCACAAAGAGTGGGGAACTCACCCTTAAATAAATTACAGCCTCAGAGTGTCCTTGAGGTCTTTCATAGTGCAGTGCAATCTCTTAGCCCAATGAGATCTAACCCTCACTGTGGGATGTGTGACTCTTCCACACACAGGACCAACCTGCTGCAGACCTAGCTCAGGGAATGATCTTTTTCTTGCAGAGGTTTGTGCTCTTCTCTGGACATTCCTGCTCAATCTTTGCTGGCAACAAAAATAATGGTTGTTGTATTGTCAACTGTAAGGTCAATATTCATAAGTGCTTCAAATTATACTGCTGTAAATCAGTCCAAAGGAGCATCAGATGTGTTTTGATAGAAATCACATGTTAGAGAAGCAAAATGGCAGGACTGAAGAAAAGGAATTGAACCAAGTAAGATAAGGGGGCTGTTATCCTATGGAAGATCAAGGTATAAATCCTTGAATAAAGACTACCGTATGTAGTCAAAAATTACATGTGTCCTGTCCAATCACTTGATTATTAATAAAGAAATAGATGATCTTTATCAAGTTAGACCTTTCTCCCATTCAACTTTTCTTCATCTTCTCTTTCAAGGAACGACTTTCAACTACTTAATATACTCCATATCAAATTCCTTCTTTACCTCAACTGCTGACCTCTCTATATTCAATAGTAATTTGCTAGTGTCCTTATAAAACACGTACTGCCTCATGTCTGCATTCCGATGTAGCATTTTCCTATACAGAAGAGAATAATAAAATTACTTTTTCTACAAAATATATCAAAACAGGAGTATCTGGTATAGGCAGTTTTCCTCTGAAGCGTTTGTTCCAGAGCTAAGATTTTATCCCACTCCCTCAACAGCATCAGGCTAACACAGACAGTGAGAGCTGTTTGCACACATCTTCCTCTTTGTATAGAATACAGAAAAGAGCAGAGAGCTCTGGATGTCACATTACACTGAAGAGTCAAATTCAAATCTTCATCACCGCTTTGCCTTTTGTTCTCTTAATCTCCTGAGTGAGAGCAAGCATACTCTGGAGTGCATTAATTAAAATTTCAGAGCCACATGTGTGCATGTTTGGATATGTCACTTAGAAACCCAGCTGCTGGCACACGGTACCCAGGGTTTCCAGCAATGTTTGTTTGTACTTTGAAAGGGAAAAAAATAAACCTGTCTTTAGCACCTCACAACACATATTTAGCTTAGCTCAGTACCCCAGTCCTGGCAGCACTGCAAGCTTTTTTTCTCCAATGCAATTCTGTCAATATTCTGGTTATCAGAAAGAGCAAAATCCTGAGGAAAAAGCACCAAAAAAATCTGAGTTAATATTTTACAGAATTCATAAATATTCTTTTCAACATTGTGAGCTCATTACAAGGTTATTTTATGCAGAGAGACAAAGCAGGTCTTAATCTATGAGCTTCATTTCCTATTCTAGATAATACAGGCTATTTCTCTCTTGAATGTAAACAGGAAAGCTTGACACTACGCAGGTTTACAGTTTTTAATCAAGTAAAAATGGAAGGAATAAATCTTATTTAAATATTATTACATTTGTTGCATAAATTATATTATACATAGTTAATTCTTGTTAATTAAAAATTTTAACTAAAATAGATGTCTATGATTATGTTTAGCTGTAAACTTTAAAGAAGGAAAGTTGTTAGTCCTTTACAAGTGTCCTTCCTAAGGATTTCCTGGCTTCAGAAGTCATTTTATCAATACCAAATGCAACATTGTGCAGGGAATTTCCATACAAAGATTTCTTTGTTGATCTCATTTATATTGGCAAGGGTAGTATGTCCCTTTTATGTATACAGAATTTATTGACATTGTCTAGAATCATGACAAGCATAATTTTATGCTATTGTACTAATCCATGTCTGAGAAGTTGGGTTTGCTAATATGTTTGCAGACATTTCAATTTAAACTCATGTACTGGCTATGCTTCCAAATTTTTCCTACAAACAAACAAAAAAAAGACACAGCATATTTTATCTCCTGGCTGTATGAGCAGTTTTGGAATCCCAGGCTTCATTAAAGCTCCTCAAAGTCCAGATGATTCTTTCATTTTACCTGTAAAGGTGCAGACAAAGGTTTGATCATCTCCCTTGACTTCACATCTTTCCGGGGATGCTGTTAGACAAGCTTACTTTAATGTTTTAACCATGATATATGGACAGAAGGGGATGAATCTTGCCTTTAAATTCCTTTGGACTTTCAGAAAGTAGAGGAACAAACAGAAAATCCTGGTCAGAAACTTCTTCCATGGCAGATGTGACCAAGGATGTGGCAGAGGGGTTTGTCATTCCTTTAGTCTGGCAACTGCTTCATCAGGGAACATCAGAAACCTGGAGATCAGTGGAGTTTTGGGTTATGTCTGGGATGCCTCTGTGCATGTGATTGTTGACTGAAGTCAGTTTGGATCACCTTTATTTTTATTTCTCGTCCCGCCTCATCAGTTCAATTGGCCACAAATACAGTTTTCCGGCCAGTGGGTGCTAAGTGTTATACTGAAATGTACCAGAGTGGGGAGAAATTGCTCTAAAATTTGCTTTGAAGTTGCCATGGAAACCATCTGCCTCTTATCGTCTTGGTTCAGTGTAGCTTTACAACACAGCTTTAGCTGCCAGATGTCTATACAAGAAACTTTTCAGTGTCAGGAGAAGAACAGAAGAGAAAGAAGAAAAGGTTTATCTACCACCAGCATATAAATGATAACTGCTCCTGGGTGACTTCAAAGTTGAAGTTATGGTGTGAATCACCAGGCTCTACCCTTGGATTAGACACATATCTATTGTTCGACCCATGCTTTTACCTCCAGCTCATCCAAAAATATTTGTGAGCTGGAATTCCAGAAGATCTTTTTTTTTTCTTTTTCTTCTCTCCAGGCCAGCAAGGAGCTTTCTATTTCAAAACACAAAAAGTGTTCATTGCTTTAGAGTTTCACTTCTGCAAGTTTCTGCCCGAATTCAGGAACTGGAGATGATAGGTTAATTTCCACAGTCCCTTCAGTTTCTCTGCAAGAGAAGTGCAAGGAAAAGGAGTAGGACAATCAAAGGAGAGTCATCTCAAGCACTTCTAATAAGCTACAAACCTGTTCTAGTTGAAGAGCTGGATCCTTTCTGAAGCACCTGTGCTAGGTAGAAGAAAGCAGGCATTTAGGAATTCACCAGAAAAGCTGAGGACTGGAGAAGTCAGATTTCTTTTCAGATGGCAGTAAAAGAGAATGCAAAGCCAAGGGCTTGCGGGTTGTTAAAAAAACACTTCTTCTGGAAGTCTGACCTTGATACCAGTGAATGTGTGAAATACTATCATGACCCATAAAAGACAGGAGGAAATTTGACCTAGAATGAGACACACAAAGCTAGAGGCATGCCTCTGAGCAGAGCCCTAGAGCTGCACCCTCACAGAAACATAGGTCCTGCAATTCCCACTTTCTGGGTATCACACACCATCTCCTAGGCATCATATGCTGATCCCTCAGCCCTGATTGTACTGATCAGCATAAGGAAATAATAATTTAGTTCTTCAGCAGACCTGCCTGGCACATTCATAACACTGTGATCCAGGAGGGAAGAGTGATTCATGTGATGAATTTGTCCTATGAAAAACATATCTCTATACCTCAACAGCAGTGAAAAAAAACCCACCAGCTTTAGACTTGTTGTTTATGTACTGGTCCAACAAATATTCAGAACCTTTTTTTTCTCCCACTTGAATGCCTGTATCTCCACATTGTAAATTGTCAGGGCCTGAAGTGTTTAGTTCAGTGGCTAGCCAAAAAGAAATACTACTACTACTCAAGATTCCAACCTATTACAAATAATACATTACTCTTTCTATTTTTAGTGGTAGCCAGGAATTTTAAACAATGGCTATTGTACTGGAAAAACAAGAGCTACTGTGCTAGACACCAGGGGGGGGAAAAAGCCACAGTGAGTCCTGCCGTATATGCTGCTGGAAGGTGATAAGGTCAGGCAGAAAGAAATAGATAAATGTTGGACAGAAGGTGGGAAGATTTGCACATATCAGTTGCAACACAGAGCACAAATGTCATGTTCTACAGATGTCCCGTTGCTTCCCTCTAGGAAATCATGCTCCTTCACACTGGTGCGCCTCCTCTTTTGGTGGTAGGCTACAGGTGTTGGCCTGTAGGCTTAAGGAAATGCTAGAAGAAACTGCTTATTATTTCACAAAAGGTGTCATTCTGATGAGTCTTCATTCATTAAAAACATGCTGCTTTCGTCAGCATGCAAGGAAAGGCCAGGAAAGGTGCAAGGAAAGGTGCAAGTGTTTTCCCAAGGTCATTTTTGCTGCAAAACTGACAAAAGCAACAAAGAAATGCAAATGAGCAAGCATATACAGAAATGTCCCCCAGGGCTTCTGATCTCCTTTCCTGAAATCAAAGCAAAAAAAGCTTTGCTGAAGGGGAAGGCTATTCCTGACAACCCACAGCAGATATCATGGCCTGAACTGTTAGTGTCCAGCTACAGGAAAAATCAGGGACTCAAGCATGTGTATAATCTCTGTACAGCCTATACCAAAGTCCAGAGGTGTGGTTCAGTTGCTGTGGGGACAGAAACTTTGTACAAGCACTCACATATTCTCTGAGAAAGAGTAAAAGAGAAACTTTAGTTCTGCACTGTCCAATAATGTGGACAGAGCTAAGTACTCTGCTGGAGTTCGTCTGGGACAGCTGTGCTCAGTTTGACCACCACATATCTCACCTACCTCCATCACATTATTACGTGGCTGTCAGGTAAACAGGACAATCCTGAATCCATTCTTTTATAGCCCTAGAAGGGCTACCTGGGTTTGTGTGATTGGGAAGGGAATGGTTTTTGGTGCAGGTAACAAGGATTCATTCATTTGTCTGTATTTGGGAGCATGCTAAGATGTGGGCTAAGTTCTGTCTGGACCAAAGGGAGTGCACTGAAGTTAGTTCCTAAGATTAATTAGTTAGTTTATTAGAGTTATATTCTTTTCCTGGAACGGTAATGGTTTAAAACAGTGCTAAAGCAATAAACAGTGGCAACTCAAATGCAGGTATTATGGCTAAGGAAGGCCACCTTTATGTTTCCTGCAATTTGTCTCACAATACTGAGATTTATTCAAATGGGTTTGACTAAACTGACTTTCCACACAAAAGACTTCGAGTGATGTGAACTATTGTCACTTAAAAATTCCTTTCATACCATTATATTAAATTAAACAAAGGAGAACTACATTAGACTTCGGGGACCACTGTATCTGGTCTCCTGTTTTTGCAGATGAGAGTTTACATGAGCTGTTCTGTCTTAATATAAACTAGTGAAGAGATAGGATGCAAGCCCCAACAAAAAGACAACTACAGAACTTTTTTTTAAAAAAGTAGTATCGTTATACAAGAAAAACATCTAAATCACAACAACAATACAGTTGCAGTTGTTTTCATATATTTCCATGTACAGCACCCCTTTTGCTGGTGCTATGGTCATGCTGCCATGGCCCCTCCGCCTCGCAGGTGGGTGGTGTCAGTCTGATGGGGGTGGAGAAGGTTCATCATGCTGTCAGCATCCACAGGCCTTCACCAGGAGGAGTGATGATGGTTTCTCTTTCTTCACTCTAGGATCCAGGTGGGGTAATTTTCATGATTGTGTATACACTTCCTTTTTCTTCATTGGTCTACAGTACCATGTTACATGAGAAATTACTATATATGGTGCATTTTAGATATCTCACTTCTTTCCACCTTTGTTATTCCTAAACACACTTTTGTCTTCATTGATCTACATCTGAATTTCTTTAGGTAGCTGCTGGTAAGAGACCCCACTGCACTAGAACCATGGGGTCTGTAGTGCAAGGCATGTACCCCAGCTCTTATCATTTCCTGCTTTCAGTCTTCTCCACTGCAATCTGCTAACCCATTTTTCCAGGTCTCTGCTATCTGACAGACTGGAATTTCTCCACACCAGATTATTAAGTCACAATCATAAATATTTCGTTCTACAGGGTACATCTACTTGCTACTACCATGTATATAAAAAACACAGTTTCATCATATACAGATAAGCAAGAGTAAAACAAGCTAGGCATGACTGGCTGATCATCAGAAAAAATGCAGTTGTGATTAAATGAGAACAAAACCCTAGGCAGGTCAAAAAAATTTAAAAAAACCTTTCCAAATCAGTACACACCCTGAGACCTATTACTAGTAATGGCAATACTTTATTAATAATCCATGGGAGTAGAGATGAGACAATCAAGCTGTGACTTCAGGGTGGGCCTCTGAGCTTTTATTCATTTGGCATTTCAGATAATTGCACTGTTCTCTACCTTGGCTGTGAATACTTTAGCTGTTTTTTCCCATTGATCCAATTGTTTGGGGTTTTTACTTTCATGGCGTTGAACATACGTACAGATATAAAATGAATACCTGAATAATGGAAAAGTTTTTGAAGTGGGGACAAATTAATCCATTGGCAGTGAAAGAGTTGCATTGGGAAAGAGTTCTTCTGAAGAGGTTTTAAGTTTAGAATAATTTCTTTCATATTAGGTCCCACTGAAAATAACATTAAAGTGAAAATGGAGTAATGGATCTTGTAGAAAGATCTAGGGGGGAAATATAATTGAATTAAGGACAAATTTATTGGTCCTGTTTTGATGAAAGCATGAACTTAATGTGATGAGCAAAGATCAGAGGCTTAATTCAGTGCTTTCATTTGAGAACTAGAGAAAGGCTTCAAGCTACTTTACATGCAAGTCAATCCAATCTGCTTATGGAAATAAAAAGTTATCCCATTCTGTCCATTTCCTGAAGGAATGGAAAGCGTTTACTGTATGTGTACATCTCAGTCATAAGACACAGAGAATGGAAAATGTAGATAAGCAATTTATCTGGGTTTAGGTGGTTAGGTATATTAATTTATATGAGGTGGAAGAAGAGAGGATGAATAGAAAAGTTTTGTTTCTGCTTCCAAGCCTTTGACCTGGAGGGGTGAGAGCCCAGTCTCTGTGGGCATGTCAGGAGGAGCTAGGAAGAGCAGCAGATCTACTGGGCTTAGATAATGGCAGTTTGGTCCTCAACTGTTGTTCCTAGCCCTGACTGATTATCAACTCAGGTTTCAGTGCTTTCTACTACCTGCAAAAAAAAGGTGATATTCGAGCTATACCAGCATCCTTAGAATTAAGCGCAAAAGAACCCAAACACTTTCTACTACAAAAATAAAACCAAACCCAAAGCAAAAAAAAAACCCAACAAAAAACCACACCAAACAAAAAAGCCCCACAAAAACAAAAAAAAATACAAACCAAAAAACCCCATAGTATATCTTTACCAGATGGCCTCAAGTCGTGGTTATGTGAAGATTTAGGTTCCATAATGAAACATAGATATGCTCCCACAAGTGTTTCCTAATAGACAACAAGCTCTTCGGCAGCTTCCTCTTTACTTCAGTTACCAGTTGTCCAAATAAATTATCAGAACCTCAGTTTTATTATCACTGACAGAGCAGGCTGTTGTGTCATCTTGTCAGATCACAGAATCATTTTATTGTTGCAGTCCTAGACTGGTTTGGGTTGGAAAGAACCTCCAAGACCATTTAGTTCCAGTCCCCACTGCCATGGGCAAGGACACCTTCCACTAGACCAGGCTGCTCAGAGCTCCATCCAAACTAGTCTTGAACACTTCCAGGGATGAAGCATCCACAGCTCTCTAGCCAGCCTCTTCCAGTGTCTTGCCATCCTCACAATCAGCCTGGTTAGGCATGATTTATCCTTGGCAGATCTATGCTGAACTGTTCCCAGTATCTTGTCCTCCATGTGCCCAGCATGTCTTCCAGGAGGTCTCACTCTGATTTTTCGATGGACTGAAGCAAGGCAGAAATACCTGTAGTTCCTGAGGGTGATCTGTTGGCTCATTTGGAATAGGAGTGCAAGGTGCACTTTCCTCCAGTCATTGGAGACCCTTCTCCTACATCCATGAGTTTTAGAGATGATAGAGAGCAGACTTGCAAGGACTTTATTAGTTCTCTCAGCAGCCTTGGGTGCAGCCTGAATCAAATGAACCCAAGCAGGTCAAGTCCGTGCAAGCATTCCCAGTCTTCATTTACTGCTAGTCATACTCCTCGTCCCTGAACCCCTTCGCAGGAGAGTTCAAATAAGCAAATGGAAAGAAAACAATGAGTGTTTCAGATTTAAAATGTTGGTTAAACATACACTGTAAGGATGTTGTGTGTTCCTCTCTTGTTAGTTGTGAAAACACTCAGGATATCTTCAGTAAACATCATCTTTTCAAGACAATCAACTTTGCATGATGTTAGCTCCTGCATACAAATCGTATAGATCTTTCACTTCCTAAGTAGTAAGTCTGGCAGGAGAATAGATAATGAGTTTAAAAGAAGCATTGCAAGGTTCAGGCACATCTGCCAATATAATCTATTTTCTCAGGCATGCATTTTGCAGCACAAGGAATCAGCATCAGAGAATCACAGAATGGTGGAAACTGAAAGGCGCCTCTGCAGATGATCCAGTCCAGTCACCCTGCTCAAACTAAGGTCACTTAGAGCAGGTTGCTCAGGGCTAGGCCCGTGTGCATTTTGAATGTGTCCAAGGATGGAGACTCCACACCTCTCTGGAAAGCCTGTTACATTGTTTGATCACTCAGAGTAAAAAAAGCTTTTTGTCTTATGTTTAAATTAAAAAAGATTGAATTAATTTTAGTCTCACTTGATGTGATTCTTGTTAGCTAATTTTTGGCTGTGAGAGGCGAACATTGATTAAGATTCATTTGACCTGTGATTGAATAAAATTAATCTCCTTTCAAAACCCATCTTTTTACCTATTATGGAATGACATAGACAGATAAGCTTAAACCTACAAGACATGAATCCTACCTATGTAAAGTTTTCTTCCACAGAATCACACAAAGTCAAAAATTAAACAGGAAGGAAGACGCCAGCCAAAAGAAAAAAAAAAAAGAAAAAAAGGCAAAAGAACTGTAATTCTCTGCTTTGAAAACAATTATTTCCAGTAGCTAGGATTAAAAATATACAGCTATTCCTGTTTTCTTCTTTGCTTTGCTATGCTTTGCTTGTCCTGTCTCCTAATGGAAGCTGTATTTATGGGATCCATTGTGCTATAGGAATACAATACCTTTTTCCTACTCCACTTGTAACCTCTAAACCTGTTGGTTAACTTCACCTACTATAAAACAGGGAAAGGCAATACATGAGAGTCCAGAGCCAACAAGTCTCATGAAAATCAACAAATGGTTGATAATGATGAAAAGGAGAGTAGAATTGAGTGCTTATCTATTTTGAGAATTAAAAGCTAATGCACCTGACATGAGTACCAGATGGCCAGTCAGTGCACTTGTAATTCTAGCCTTGCTACAGGACCTGTTTTTTTCTTGCCTTGAAAACAGAAAACATACAGGGAACACAGTAGCAAGGGAATGATTTGGGAGTAGAGGAAGCAAGAGAGATATTGGGCATGTGATGATCTAGATAGTATCATGGGAATTCAGGTAACACAAAGAATCTGGGGATGCTGCAGAGGGAGCAAGTGGGGGATGGATATAAGTCATAATCTGTGAGAAGTGAGTTTCAGTAGCTCTTAATCCACACACTACCTCATACAGTCAGGAACTGGAGTGCAATTGGACAGTAAATGCCCTAATAACCAGTTTCTGCCCTCAGTTATAAAGCTATAAAAGTAGAATAACTCCCCCATTTGTTATTTTATTCCTAGTTATCATAAGGTGACCCATCTGTTTATATTTTCTGATGCAACGCATGGTGATGGCAAATTGAAATTCCCATCAAATGACAATATTTTACATATACTTAGCAGCATCAAGAAACCAAGAGTTTCGCAATGTCATATCCTGACCTGTCAAATAGAAAACTACCATCTGATTAACATTTTAAGTGTCAGAGTTGCTTGGATGACACATTTAGCAAGACACAAAATAACTGCAGCCATATGCTTTAAAATACGATTAGATAATAAAGAGAATTAAGCATAAGTAGAAGCCTAATCCATGGCCCAGACTAAAATGATGGCTGCCTACCTGCAGGCTCTGAAAAGTCTAACTAATCATTTTCTCAAATGAATCAGCATTCAAAAGAGCTGGCAAATCTGAAATACTCCAGATCATCGCAACTGCAAATTTAGTGCAAGGAAAGCAATCTGATTTGGGATCAGAAACCTTTCTTGAGATGATTTGGTGGGTGTTGACACATGTAACCCATGTCACCCCTTTGCTTTTCATCAGGTGAGAGAGAAAAGTCTTAGATCTTTTACCAGCCTGTGAATCATTAAGTGGGAACACATCCAATAAGAAGTACACAAATCAAATTCACTAAAAATTCACTAAATAATATTCACTAAATGCCAAAAACTATCTGCTCCATGCATATCACAGTCAGTTGGTCTGTGGGGATGTTATGGTAAATTCCAGAAACCTTGCTAGTGTCAAAGCAATGTCCACTGCTTTCACCTCATCTACCAAGTTACTAATTTCACAGTGGGAGATGAAGGTGTTCCTAAGGCCCAATTTATCCTGTGTCTCCATGCTGACTACTCCCAATCACCTTCCTGTCTTTCATAAGTCTGGAAACAGTCTCCAGGAACCAGGATTGAGGTGGGGCCGGGCAGTCTATAGTTCCCAGGATAGTCTTTCTTGCCTTTCTTGAATGTCGGAGCAGCATTTGCTTTCTGCCCATTCCAAAAATCCTCCTGTGATTGCTACAATCTTTCAAAGGTAATTGAGAGCAGCCTCATATCAGCCAGCCCCAACAGCAGTTTTGGGTGTATCCCATCAGATCTCAATAGATAGCATATGTCAGATTTTGTTTAAATCTTCCCTAACCTAATTTCTTGCTTCAGACTTCCCCATTGATTTCAGGGGTCTGGGATTCCTGAAGGCAAATATTAACAATAAAGACCAAAGCAAAGAAGGCATTGAGTGTCTTGGCATTTTCCATGTCCTGTGGCATCAGATCTTCTTCCCCTTTCAGCATCAGGCTCACATTTTCCCTCATCTTCCTTTTGCTCCTAAGATACCTGTAGAAACATTTCTCATTGATCTTCATGTCCCTTAAAGTTTCAGTTCCAGGTGGGCTTGGGCTTTCCTAAGTGTGCACTCATGAACAGTGTCTCTATATCCCTTTTGGATCACCTCTTCCTGCTTCCAAATCCTGTACACTTTCTTTTTCGTGTTTGAGTTTTGCCAAGAGACCCCTGCTCATGAGGGCAGAACTGCTGCTGTCTTTTCTTGACTTTGTACACTTTGGGATGGAGACACTGCATCCAAGTTTCCTAAGACAAGCTAAACTTGTCTCGCTTGATGCCTAGTATAATGTGACTCCCCCTCAACCTCTATTCCTTCTGCTAGAGAAGGGCACAGGGATACAGTCATTCTTCCCTGTGTTACATGCAAAAAACTAAACACAGGGAGTCATAATTTCCTAGGCTTTTAGCAATCCAGCCATGTATGATCAGGTCTATTGAGCTCTTTGAAAAACAAATACATAAATCTCACCATGTACTTGTGTAATACATAGGAAAATGTTCCGGTGTTTCAGGGTAAGTCAAATGGCATATTTGACAACGCTGTTTCTGCAGATGTGTAATACAATGTGCTTTTTCAGGCATTTGAGAAGTAATATCCTTTACAGTGTTCTTCAGATTTTTAAAAGGTTGTACTTTTTCTTTTTGTTGTCATGTATTTAAGCATCCATAAATATAATAGACCTGTTGCATCATATTACCAACATTTCACATTACTACTTAATAAGAAGCCAAAAGAGAAATGTCAGCAGGATGATTATACTTTCACTTTTCACTGTACTAGTGAGGAACAATTAGACTGCAAGCCAATAGAAAAGAAGTGCTACAATACGGAGTTGAAAATACAAGGCGACAGCCTAGGGGAAAAAAACCCTTTATTGCTTTTATGCAATGGAAATTTCTTGTTCTCTCAAAAAAGTGAATTAGATGTATCATAGATCTGAAAGGGAAAGTTAAATCTATAAGCAAAGTTGAAATTCAAACTGATGTGCTTCTGCTTTTGTGATAATAAAAGTGAGTCTTTTGCACAGATGGGGAAAAAAGAGACCAAGGGACAGACCAGTACGAATTAGGTTAAAAAGGAAAAGAAAAATGTGACTGAATGCTCTACAATTGGAAGGCAGAAAGGATGAAAATAACAAATTAGTAAATAAGGACATAATTTATTCACCTGTGGAAGAAGAGTTCTGGGGAAGAAGAGATGCAAAGCAGGATATTTCTACAAATATACCAGCTTTTAAAAGTAACAAGACAGCAGACTGTTCAGATAAATGCAAGTGCAAAGAATTAATGCAATCTTGCAAGTGTGAAAGAAATATTTAAGATTTTTTCCCCTCCCTTTTTTGTTTCACTTTTTGTTCATTCTTTGGTTTTTCATATATACAGATCTACTTACATCTCTGGTTTATATAAGTGATAGCTGCTTGAAGCTGGGACTCTTCTGCAAAGTCTGCAGACACTGCTGAGCACAGTAATGACCATTCTCTGCCTGGGACTTCCCAATGTTACCAACCACCCCCCACTCCCACCCCCCCTTAGCTTTTGCTCAGATAAAGCAGTGTACGTTGCAGGGAAAAGTGATTTTTAGAGTGATTTATGTCAGCATTGAGTAAATAAATGTCAGACACGTTGCAGATTACCAGATTCAGACACCATCTGAAGATTTAGGCACTTGAATTTACGTGTCGGTGTGAGCTGGAAATTTAACCTTTGATGGCAGCCAGTGGGAATCCGGCTGGTGCAAATTGGATGCTGGAGAGCCATTTATCTCCTCTAAAAGCAAACACCTGCATCTGGACAGGTAAATAGCTCTTTATACTCCATTGGCTGACTTTACTAAATCTCCCTTGATTTAAATGGGAGTTTATTTGCCCGGCTCAGAGGTTAAAGGTGTTAATAAGAGTCTTTGCATTATAATTAGAGAGAGACCAGCACTCATATGTGGCAGAACTGGAAAATCCTCAGCTGCTTTGATGGCTTTTCTAAAATAGACTGACATTGTGTCACGTATCTGTAGATGTCTGAACCCTTATCTAAGTCCTGCCCTTAAATCCAGAATGCTCAATACTCTGTTAAAAAAATTTATTATTTAAGAATTTCAAAAATAAATCAAATCCACCAATAAATCAACACCTCCAGTTCATTATGGCCATGACTTACAGTATTGACTTCTGGAGAAAGGAGAAGGGGAAAGGGAACATGAACTGTGAAAAAGAAAGGCCTTTCTAGATCCACAGTTATTATCAGAACTGGTAAGGCAAAATCATTCTTCTGTGTGGATTTTCGGGGAGGAATGGGTGTTGATTCTCCAGTTTTATCCATTTTTATATGTGTCTCGTAACGACTACCTGATACAAAACTGTCAATACTACAGGATTCTAGTACCTGGCATAATTTTGCTGATTAGCCACAGGTTTGACTGACACATAGTTTGATTAGAGCTCAAGAAAAGCATAATTTTAAGTCAGACACAAAAAACACATACATTTCCAGTTCAGCCACAAATCGCTTCAGAAGAGCTACTAAAGAAATTCAGAACAGTCCATTTTTACCATGCTGTAGTGCCTCCTTCCTTAATTGTCATGCAAAGACTGCAGTGAATTTCTTTCAAGTTACTCTGAGTCAACTGGAAGACTTTTTAAAGCAATCTCTGCTTTAAAGAAGCTTCAATAAACTGCTATAATTATTTTTCTAGCTGAAACAATTAGTAAATAATTGAATTTTTTTTTTATGGCTTTCATAATTTCAATTATAAACTCAAAAGTGCATTGTTAGTTCTGGCAGCTCATGATTTTTTTCCCTGAAAGGGTTAGTGCTCCAGTAGGCACTGCATGTTAACTAGGTGTGAGCAATTGAGAACATTAATTTGTCAAAAAAGAGAATATATGAGCGTGGAGAGCTCTAGGTATTTATGACTGGTGTGAAAACACAAAGCTCTGAGTGTCAGTCTTCTCCCTGGCCAGTCACAAACTGGGTGCTGTTTGAGCCAGGCCAGCTTCACCAGAAGACCTGCTGGTCATCAGGGCCTTGTCATGGAGACATAAGTGACCAGGCATGGGGATGAAATCAGATGATGGGATACAATACAGTGGTGAACACTGTACATCACAGCTGTGACCTAACTGTAGTCATGTCAAACTGAATACTGACAGAGGAGACGTTGTTTGAGGGAAAAGACCTCCTGATAGATCAAGCTGAGTTGTGTCGTTTTCACTAACAAGAATACTTTCTTCTTTTCAGTTCAATACATGACCTAAGAAGATTCAGAAGATTGTTTCTAATGTAGGTAGATGAGGTAGTCACTCATCTGGGAAGCAAGGTTTCATTGACAGTAAAAACAAAAAAAAAAGGTACCTTTACACCCTGAATAAGCATTTTAAACTCAGTCTTGCAACAAAACTGTAGTGAGCCACCAAATTATTTATTTACTTAAGGTTTTTGTTTCAGTAAGAAGACAGTGAGATCAAGGTCCAGCTTGCATACCAACGGTTTGAAAGTCAGTATTGTGTCAGAAGTATCTCTGCTCAGAAATAAATCTGTCTATTGTATTTTATGGTTTATTCCATAAGAGCCAATATCAATAAATTAGTCCCTGAAAGGAGTTTCCTTTCTGGTTTCATGGAGCAAATCAGAATCAGAGAATTGCAGAAATATTTGGCCTTCCTGATTGATTCTTCTGGATCTAAGGATATCCTACTTTGAAATTCAGAGGAAATACTTTGGGAAAATCCCCGTTAAGCAGAATTGAATTGCAAGCATAACTGTTATCATGAGAACTCAATTCAAAGGGGATTTTACTGTGTCTTACTTTATATGTCTGTCTTCTGTGTTCTCCCAGTTATGGAAGAACTCTCATGAATCAAGAAAAACTTTTCACGTAATTTTCAAGTAAGACAGAACCAAAATATCCTTGGAGACAAAGGGAAAAAGGCCTCCCAGTTCAGCAGATCCATAAGTTTCAAGCCACCGGAGTAATCACTGAGAAGACATCAACATCCAAATGGATAAGGTTCTAGACCTTCATATTACTGAGCCATTGGCATACTTTATTTATTTCATCTTCATAGCCTACTTGTCAATGTAATGTCAATGTCAACACCTAACTTAGCATAAAGCAGCACTTCCAGTGAAAAATTTGGTAAATTAATAAAAGATGCTTAATTATTAAAGAAAAACTGGTTTCTCAGCTAGTGTAGCTGGACCTCTGTCTCCCAACGTCCTTTCCACAACACAGAGTTTGCCATTTTCAAAACAATCCCTACATGTTTTTCTGGAGTAACCTCAGGGTCTGGTCAGCTGGCTTTTCCCTCTCGGTAAACCCTCAGCCAACCAGCCTCACAAGTGTGCAGCTCATGTCTCCAGTGTGTGAGGTACATAGGAGGCAGCTCTCTCTAGGAAGCCAACTCAGAAGATTCCAAAAGCATGACTCATTAGTTCCTCCTTCCAATTTTTAGGGATAGGGTTTTTTTCCAATTTTTTTGGTTGGCTTTTCCTGTGTGAAAAATAGTACCTTCTAATCCATGCTGCAAACATTTACATAGGTTACTTGTTTGGTAGGGAGTCTTAGGAGGAACTCAGAAGTATCTGAAGAGCAAAGAATTACAAAAAGTGGGCTGCAACTTCCTTATTACCAGCAGAAGAGGTTTTCACTGATTCCCTGCTGTTTTCAAATATCCAAGAGAAAATAGGGCATAGTGGGGCACCAGAGAAGGACTAGTTCAGAAGGCACCATCAGAAGACTTTGCAGGGAGGTGCCCAGTAGTGCCTCCAGTAACTTCTGTCAACCTCTACCCCCTACCCAAGGAAAAGAGTCTTGATGGATCACAGAGGTAGCATCTTGCAGAGTTGCACGGTGCTAATCAGCAGAGCTTGTTGTGAGGGCCGTGCTACTGATGTGAAGGCTATCCTCGTCAGCTCCACTTTGGCTGGTGCCTGCTCCTCCTGGGAGCTTCTCTTACGTTGTCGAGAACAGGCACGGTGCCACCCAACAGATGGTCATGTGTGTAGGCATGTTGGAAACCTGGTATGTGTGGATCTAAAGCCAGATTTCTCTTCCAAATAGGAAAAACGTGTAGAGCTCCTGCATTCTTTGCTGTCTAAAGTTGTCTCTACTTTTAATACTCCTGGATACTTTCTGGCATAGTGAGCGTGACTTTTGGTCCCTAGTACAGAAAGATGAATTATTCCTGAGAGTGAAGAAAGAGATTGTGAGGGATGTCTCTGTGCAACAAAATTGATCTCTATAAAATGTGGGATGTTGAGTGAAAAATGAATGGGTTAAAAGTCCCTCTAGAGGAAAAGTATACCTTGAGTGGATAAAAGGGTATATTCTTCACTAGTGGGAAATGTCTCAGTTATCTCCAGATTTCATCCCTGTTGTTATTATACATTCCACTAGTCTCCTTGCTATACAGTACGGCAGGAGGCTTGCTCCTCTCAGATTGAATATGATATTAAACAGGATTTTCTTCTCATGGCTCAGTAGCTGGAATCTAATTTATGCAACGCGAAAGAGAAAAAATTATGTTATTTGCCCAATAAAATCTACACACCACGTTTTTTTCAATATGAACAGCCACTGCAGGGTAACACATGTATCTGTTCCACTGTTAACATTTCACTTAGAAAGAAATATTTTCTAGGAAACTAATATAAACTCTGTCCTTCTGTCCCTGGCCTTGCTTTCTGTTTTTCCTCAGCAACTCTTTGCAGAGAAAGTGATTTTCCCGTTCATTGCTTACTGTCATCAGCCTTGGCTGTTTTATTGCTTTTCATGTCTCCTTATCTCAGTACCAGTATAACACAGCTGCTTCAAAAACAATCACAGTAACACAAGCTTGTTTTGTTTTCAGCTGGAATTCTCTTTTTGTTCTGTTAGCTGTCTGTGCTTCACAGCGCACATTGCCCCTTCCTCAGATGGATCTCTGTGATGTGATTTTCTCTGCTTTACCACTCGTCTTTATAACTGGTCTAATCTAACATCAGGTTCCCTTGGTGCTAAATCAGTTCTGTCGGGCTGCTTTCTAGGGGTTTTGAAGAAACTGACGTGAGTCAAAATTGAGATAGTGGAAATCAGGACTTCCAAATATTTAGATCCCAAATTGCTGTTTCATTTCATTTTAAGGCAGAAGAGATGGAGCCTCTGTTTCTAGTAGGAGAATCTAGACTCCATGCTCCAGTTTTAATATTTGTTATTGAAAGTATGCTTTCAGCTTGGTCAGCTTATCTACATAAATGAGGGCAAAGCAAAGACACTTTCCTATATTCCTTGATCAGCATTCTCAGCTCCCTGACCTGTTCAGTATCTAGAGCTTCTAAATAGTTTGAACATGGTGAGAAAAACAAAAAAAGGACCCAAATAAAAAAAAACAAACAAAGAAACCAAACCAACAAACAAAACCCCTAAACCAAACCAAAAACTCAAACAAACAAACAGTCAAAAAGCTGTTTTTAAAGGGTACTTCTAGAAGGTGTTAAAAATCCTAAACTGAGTAGCAGCAAGTGAGTCTAGGAGCAGACAATTTCAGTGGCATTTCATCTGCCTGAACAACTAAAGAAAAGTTCTTCCGTCCTTTTTGTATTAACAGAGTCACATCCAGGGGCCTTGAAAGCAAAGTTTCTTTCAGACTGACTAATGGGCCTGATCATCCAGTCCCTCTGCTTCTGTCATTTGGGTTGGCAATTTCTGGTACAGACGCAACTTCAAATTAGAAATGGCTGCACAGCTGCACATGACGAACCGGTGGTATCAAAAGACAAAGCCCTTTTCCCTCCTGCAGTGTATCCATGATAGAAACACTTTAGAATGTCTCTACACAAAGACTTGTGCTAGCTTACACCAGGCATAGGCATGAAGTTGCAAAGAACAATATATGGAAGGTTATGCCTTTAGTTGTGGAAGAATTAATGCATGGTGATTTTGCATGTGAATATAGTAACTGACCATGTCCAGTGTGAAAAATATTTTCTGTTGACTAGTATGTATTTGATTGAGGTTAGAGAGAGGGCTCTGTGGTGATGCCATGATGATTTTTGCTTTTTTTTTTTATACCCCTTTTTATATAGTCTTTCATGTAGCTTTTATGTATTCTTAGTGCTTTTAGCCTACATAATCCTTTAAGTTTGATAACTTCCCTTAGACCCAGTATTCCATTAAGCCAAGAGACCGAACATTCTGGAAACCCCAGAAAGCAAGGTCTTCTCCAGAACACATTCTGTAAACAAAGATAGGCCCATCCAGGGGGAAGGTTTCTCAGATGAGGGGTCTCGCTCGAGTCCCTCATTGGGGAATCTTTGATAGATATGCTAATTTTTGCAAGGCATATAATTGCATACACATCACATTGTGTGTGGCCATTTTCTTCGGTGGAATTTCAGGGTGCATTTCGATTTGCATTTCAGTGCACCTGAGGATCCTTAAATAAATACCAAGGTAAAACCCTTTTTTCCTCTTAACCATGTTTAGCTCTTAATTTTAAGACCAGGAAAAGGTGTCAGTGGTGGGCTTGATATTTTTTGGCTACCAGAGCCCCACTCAGATTCTCCCCTTCCTCATCAGGCCAGGAAGAGGAAATAGATGGAAAAAAGCTTGTGATTAGAGATTATATAAAGAGAGGGAATTCCCTTACTGATTACTGAGGAAATTGATTTATTACCATTTAATAACAGGTTATTAGTCCTGCCAGCAAGCCTGCTCCAGCATGGGCTCCCTCTCTCCACGGGGCCACAAGTCCTACCAGGAGCCTACTCCAGCATGGGACCTTCCATGGGCTGCAGGTGGATGTCTGCTCCACAGTTAACCTCCAAGGGGTAATTTCAAAACAATTCCATGCTTTTTTTCCAAAATATATACAACTGGATCTTTATGTTCTTAAAATACTACATAGTACTACTACAAAACTCTCATAGCTGTTTCTGTTAGATACTTTAAATTATTTTTCTTTCCCTCCTTCCCTTAAGGTCGTATTGACAGCCTTATGCTGTACTCTATCATGGATGATCAAGCCATAAATGCTTGAACATGATTCTTGAGAAATTTTCTGCACTAAGTGCAAAACCCTTTGAATGGGGCTACCCTTCCTTTGATGGTCGTACGTTTCTCAGAGTTTTTATTTACAGGTAAAATTCCAAATTTTGAAAAGCTTTACAAACTTAAATACCGTCTTTTCTGGTTTTCTGTGTGGTGGGATGGGAGATGGAATGGAGAGAAGATGCTTTTATAGACAACATCTGAATTAATGTTTTCTACATGATAATCTGAAAATGCAGGAGACTGAGCTGGAAATCAATTTAACTCCTTTTCATTTATTCCTTTCTCCATCTGTGAGTTGTATTATTTGTGGGTGAACCAGTGAAAAATAGGAAATGGATGAAGTTGGTAGGTCTGCTTACTTAAGGAGAAATATAACATCTCCAGCTCAAGAAAACAAAAAATTGAAGTTTCAGCATGCACAAGAAAAAAACATTATCACAGAACAAGAATGATATAAAAGAATAGACAGAATTCTACCTACAAAATCTGTCCACAAAATGTGAAACATGATAAAGTTATTTATTCTATTTAGAACATGACAATAGGACAAAGAATTTTAGAATGCAGGGCAGACTATATAGGCAAGTGAAGTGTGAAGCTGGTAAGTACAGAAAATCCCCCTAAACTACTTGTTCTTCAACAGTTGAATTAGAAATCTGTTGGTTTTGCCACCTGAGTAAAGAAAGCTGTATATCATTACAGGTTAATCACTGGAACACCTACTTTATGCATCACAGTGATGGAAAAAAGCAAATGATATGTCAGAATGCGCACAAAAATGGGTTGAGGAGAATAGTGCGAAACTAATGCAATTATGTTGCTAGTTATACAACCCCAGCCACTACTTCTTGAGAAAAATGGCACAGAATTATAGAGGGCTTCAGAGAAGGGCATAATTATTAATAACACAGAAAAACACTTAAGGGGGGACTAAAAAGAGTGCAATTGTTTCCTTTAGAAAGGAGATTAATAAGAGGAGATGAGAAATAACTACACTAAATAAAAGAATGTGATAGAAAAGGTAGATGGAGAATTTCTGTTTCCTCTGTCTTGTGATGTAAGAATATGGAGATATGCTAGCAAACCTGAAAGCTGGTAGAATGAAAACTGATAAAATCCATTCCCTACAGGAGATAATTATGAGTGTGGAGTGAATGCATTGACAGAGGTGCAGTTGAGGTCAAGGATTCTGCAAGGTTGAATGAAATTTGAATGGTTACAAGAAATAATGCCAGAAAGAATATCAGAAAGAAGATATCAGACCTAAACCCAGTCCGTAACTTCTAGGAACAGGTAGAAGGCTCTCAATACCAGGCTTCTTTAGGTTTCATATAAACTCCATTTCTCACTGCTATTAGTAAGATTCCCACAGTATGGCAAATGGAATTTTTCACATCAGTTTATTTTACAGTGTTGTTCTGATTGCATTTTGGGTCTGTTCGCAGTAACATGACAGCATTGCAGATGGTGTAAAAGCCTGTCTCCAAAAAACAATTCAGTCATCACTTTCATTTTCAAAATCCAGAGATGAGTCATTCTCCTCCCACAGGTAAATGTATTTGTATGAACATCAAGCTCTGCAGACTTGTATGTATATCCTCACAGCAGGGAAAAAAAAAATTGCAGCAGAGTCCTTCTCTGTATTGATAAAAGGCAGGTGTCAGCCCACGCTTAACCACTCTCCAATTTAGCAAGTGCTCTTCAAGCAAATGTAATTCAAAGTACCCAAATGGGTACAGCAGTGACACACTGGTCTGTGGTGAAGGGAATATAAAAAGTACAGGTTGGTCAGTGAAGGAATGTGAAAAGTGTTCCTTGGAGAGAGCAGGCATGCAGTGGTCAGCCACAGCTCTTAGAAGACCACAGAATTACAAGATGATTCAATAACTTCACTAATGATTGGGCAAAATGTACCACCAGCATGTTTCTGGTGACACAAAGGTGGGAGAATTTGCTGATACGCCAGAGGGTTGTGCTGTCCAGGAGAGAGACCTCAGCAGACTGGAGAAATGGGTGATCCTTCCCCTTTTATGCAGCACTGGTGAGGCTACACCTGTAGAACTAGACTTTTTAGCACAAGAGAGACATGGATGTACTGGAGAGAGTCCAATGAAGGGCCTCTAAGATGATTAAGGAAGTGGAGCATCTGAAATATGGGGAAACACTGAGAGAGTCAGGAATGTTCAGCCTGCAGAAGAGAAGGCTCAGGGGGATCTCATCAATATGTGTCAGGATCACCTGCCCTGCAGATACTCAAGGGTTGCCTGGATATGGTTGTGGGCAGTTGGCTCTGGGTGGCCCTGCTTATTCATGGGGCTTGGACCAGATGGCCTCCAGAGGTCCCTTCAACCTCAACCATTCAGTGTTTCTCTGTCTTGTTACTGCCTCATGTCCTGCATTACTGCAGCAGACTCTTCCTTCTCTGGGGCAGGGCTGGCATTCAGCCTTGATGTATTTTGTGAGACTCCCATTGGCCTGCTCCTCTAGGCTGTCCATGATCCTCTGGATAGAAGCCCTGACCTCATACAAATGGTCTGGTCCCCCCAGTTTGGTGACATCAGGAAACTTGATGAGAGTTCACTATCTAAAGAAAATAACTACATGGATCCCATTAGTATTAGCATGTTATCTGTCACTTACTGAGGACCAGTTGCGAATGAGGGGTCTCCCCATTTTGCATAAACCAGGAACTTTCAGGACCAGGTAAGGAATCTTAAACCTTGAGAAGCATCAGTTCCTCCTAATTAGCAAATAGACTGTTCTCCATCTACATTTGCTCAATAGAAAATAGAAAAGAGGAAAGACCTTGAACTAACAAAAGTTAATCCCCACTTGTAAAGAAATGGTTAGCCATTACTGTAGTTAAACCCCATACTTCTGCATTTACAGTTAATACTGGCTAATTCTGCTCTGCTGGCCCCTGAAGCTTCTTTATTTTATTTGTCCAACAACAGATATCTGTGTCAAGTTGAAGAATATGTTGGATAGCAAATATCCTTAGTACCACAATGTTTGAAAACCCACACAGATTTCACAGCAGCAAGGATGACTGCCAAGCCAAAAACCAGGGATAGGAAAACTCATATATCCCTTTCTGTTGTTTCAGCTGTCAGAAACTTGTCATGCACTTCCAGCTCTGGCTTTGCTGGTTAATCTGGTCATTGACTGCCCATAAGTATGTCCTTGTGGGTGGCTTTTCCAAACCTGTGTTGCTGTGCATATTTTGCTCACATAAGGACAAGCACACAGGCTGTCTTCCCACACCAGGCTGTACCATCACACTGTATCTACACCATCACCTGCAGGTGGAAGAGACTGAAAGGGCTGTACCTGCTGCTTGCATGTGGAAATGATTTTAATAACCACATTGTACAGGGCATGGAATGAGAGAAAGGACAAGACAAGCTGCATCACAGTGCGTTGTGGGAAGTAGAGTGGTGGATTTGGCATGTCACCCAAGCAGCAAAAGGGGGTAGGTGAAGGGCACTCTCAGTAGTTCCTTGCACATCTCTCACATTCCCACTGCTGCTGCACCTGTAGCACACACAGTCTTTCTCTGGGTAGTATATCAAGCCTTGGATGATTTGACCTTAGGTGGAGTGCTGTATCAAAACACCTGGGCCCAGCAGGCTGGGCACGGAGCAACACACAGAAAACCTGTGTGCATGCACAAAAGGGCAAGCCAAATACCCAGATCCCAACTTCTAGTAATGCAGACTTTCTCTCATCTCCTGAAATATCACTATAACTCACCAAAATGTGCCAGAAGAAGAAAAACCAGTGTCCATTACTAAAATCTTTTAAATGACTGTGTTGCCAACAGTCAGCACAGTGATTCAGGCTTGCTCGCAGATGGATGATTTCATAGAATCAAAGAGTTACAGAATGGTTTGTTTTGGAAGGGACCTTATACGTCACCTAGTTCCACGCTGCCATGAGCAGGGACACCTTCTACTAGACCAGTTTTCTCAAAGCTGCATCCAAGCTGATTGGGATCCAGCCATTTGCCTTGGACTATTAGAGAAAAATCATGTCTTTTTTTACCTAGCCAACACAGGAAGGCTCTGCCTTTCTGTACTGCTTTTCCTCAGGCTACAAACTCGACCCCTGTAGGCAAAAATCACACTTACAGGACACTGATCAGCCACAGTGTTTGAGGTCATCAGGTTAGGTCAGGGAGTTGGGGGGAAGTATAATATTTTGTCTTAACTTAATATTACAGGAATTTTCTTTTTGACTGAGAAGGCCTCTGAGGCAGCTGAAATGCAATGGTGACTCTGTAAATAAAAGGCTGACTTGGTAACCAACCTTGCATTTCTCACCAAGCCACAAGAAGCTGTGAGAGAAACAGAAGAATGCTGGCAGCAAAGTCATAACTTTAAAGAAAAACTTAAAAAGCTTTGAATGTCTATTTTCCTGAGGACATTAAAGTTCATTGAAATTCCTGACAAACTCCACGGCAGTCGTGGATAACCTGGACTAACACAGAGGTGTGTCTCCAGTTCTCCCTCAGCAGAGGAAATGGCAGCCCAGAACTATGGGCTATTGGGAGCTGTTTTTCACAGAAAAAGCCTGTAAAGCTTCTTCATGTCTACAAGGTTGTTCTTACGTTAAAATTATGCAAGTGTATCAGATAAGAAAATTGTCACATTGATTCTCTGCCAATTCTCTCTCTTTCATTTCCTTCTTCTTCCAAATTAAAACCTATATGATTGTGTATTTTTAAATCCCTTAGCATTGTTCCAGCTGGTGAGATTCTAGGACATTGGTGCAGTATGCCAACCTTTATTGCGAATACAGAACTAAACCAAACCAGTTTATGTCCGTGGCACAACTGCTAACATCTATGGTACTATTTTCATACAAACTCACTTTATCCATTTTGGTCACGTTCCCTTTCTTCAGCTGGAGGGGTGATAACTTTTAAAGTAGTAGCAGTTTCCTGAGAGCTGAGCATACGAATTTCACCCCAACTTTATGAGAAGATACTGTGACATTTAATGTGAAAAGAAATTACAAAGAAGTACCATTAATAATTAGACTTACTAAGGAACTGTCTGTTCTATAACACTCTTCAGCATTGCTTAAGAACCTGTGAGGAAGTAAAGCATCCACTTTTGTTTACTAAGGGTTTTCAAATGAGTTATTTTAAGGTTATTACTGTATTTCTGAGAGATACCAGTTATTTTTGTATTTATATATAAAGGCTTCATTAGTTTTCTAAACGTGAAGATAAGGCTTTTGCCATAGTGGTGCAGACACTGACAGAGAATGTTTTTTGGATAGACTGATTTATTGAGATCTCTACATAGGATTTCAGAAGCGAAACTGGATCTCTCAGACAGATGACCAGTTGCTGCCTGGTTGGTGATGGGACTCTGTGAGGATCATTGTAGCAGCATCTTACTCGTGGGGATTTTTTTCATATCCAGATGGGCCATGGTCCTACACAACAGCACCCCCACAAGCAAGGTCCACTGACAATGATTTTCTTCAGCTGTGGGAAAGCTTTCCCTGTCTCCAGTATGTACAAAGGACTTTCTTATGTGGCCATTCCTGCATCTGCAGAAGCAGTTTCTACTGACCATACAGGTGTCCTGTTTGTGTACAGTTTGGGCAACTCTGCTGCAGGAATGGCCTCAGCATTTGGGACTGCAGCATTGCCTGTCCATTGGTCTGTGCATAGCAGCACCTGCCCAGGGGAGTCTGCAGGGCTGTTCAAACTCCCCTGGAGAGCAGCTGTCAAAACTGGTCAAATGTTTCATAGTGAAGCCAGTAGTTCAGCTGAGCACTTTGTCACACATTAGTGCACTGAACCAAGCCAGTCCTGTGCCTCATCTATGCTGGAGAGTCCCTGGAGTCCCCGGGGAACAAGTGACTAAGCACACTGGGTGTGCATGCAGGCAAATCCCTGCTATCAGTCAACCATAGTGCAAGCTCCAGTTTCATTTTTTTATCAGGCTTACAAGTTAAATCCTGTAACTCTTGCCACTGTGAATATATTTGGTAACTAGAACTTCAAAATAAGGACTGAGATTTGTATTTTGTCAGACAGAGCCTACTTAAATACTGATGCAAAAGAAAATCAAATAAATACTTCACTATTTTAATGACAATGTAAAATGATATTTATTTCCCTGCATAGTAAAGTACTACTTCTTCCCCCTTCAATTTTACTTGTCTGGTTTCTTTTGTTCTGTAGTTCATGCATAATTTCACACCAGCAAAATTTTTGAAGAACTAAGATTTTGCTTATCAATTTGAACAATAAAAGCAGACCACTCTGAGAAACATGCAGCGAGCCATTTCACGGGCTGAACTGAAGGTGCCTGGGCTGCTTATGCCAGTGGAGATTTCCTTTTTGCAGCCAGCTGAGAAGCCTTGTGGTCTTAATAATAATGCTAAAAGACTCACAAAGCAAAAATCAAGTGTATGAAACCCCATGATAGATAAGAGGAAGAATACAAAGACTGTAGTTGGCTAGGGAAGCACACGCTGAGCATGTTTTGTGATGAATACCAGGCAATTTGAAGCAAATAGCTCTTCTTAGAAGCCCTCCAAGGGCAAGTGTGATGCCTCCTCTAGCCAGGTCTGTGCACTCTACAGGGGTGGTACCCAGTCAGGCACAGCATGGGTTACATCCAAACCTTCCTGATCAAATCCTACCAAAAAGCCTGGTAGCTGTTCTTCAGGTAGGCAGCCAACAGAGACAGGAAGACAAGCTCTGCCTGTGTTTCATGCCACTGGCAAGTAAGTCCTGGGGGACACCCAGTGATGCTGACAACACAGATAGTTGTCAAACTGGAGATTGAACAGAGACAGACCACTAACAGAATGATCAAGGCAGCCCTACAACATCTCTGAAGATTTAATACTGTAGACATAGAAAGTCAGATACGTGCTGTTACCTCTCTTATCAGAAATAGGGATTATGTTACTAGAACCAGACTTTGCTCCAGACTGAATACAGGGTGCATCTGTGTGTCTCAGCTCTGAAAAATGGTGTTGCTGTTGGTCCTAAGTGAAGGGGTCTGAAGCAGGAAAGTTACTCTAGGAAGCAGGAAGAAAGGATGCTGCAAAAAGCAGTCGTGTTCCCAGAGATTAGCTAACCTGACATTTGTCTAACAGCTTGTTGATATGATGCATTGTGTGTAAGACAGTTTCCAGCTGAGTATGTTTGATGCAGTGCTGGTTGTCCAAGGGCTTGTGCAATCTCAAAGAACTGCTTTTACTCCCCCAGATTCAGGGCTGTTGCCAAAAGGTGTTAAATATCTAAGCAGCTTTGGACAGAAAAGTGCAGCCTTTGTGATATTTTTCTGTCTATCAATCCTGTAAAGCTGTCTAGACTGTCCCAGGAGAGGGGGTGGAAGTGCAAATCAGATATATGTGTAAATCTAGAAGTGTAAATCAGATTCTACAAGCACGCCTTTGCAACAGGGTATAGGGAAAAAAATTGCCCAATGCTCTCAAGACGAAAACCCAAGGACACTCTTGAAGCTCTGGTAATAAATCAATCTTTTCTTCTCTGGAATTAAAAGAATGTCCAAAACCTTCTAGGAGCTGTGCTCAACAGCTCCACGTCTTCGATACGGTGCAGTCAATACCCTGCTGAAATAGGATCACGACATGCAATAGCAGCAGAGCACACCACATGGGGGTGGGTCACAGTCCTGCAAAACAATTTATGTGAGAAGAAGCACTGGCTGGTACCGTGGAGGTAATTATGTTTATTATCTGTGAGCCCATGGTGACAGCAAATGTGCCCAGCAACAGCTATATCTCACCAACACAGTAGTCACCCATACCGCTAATGTAGTCATGGTCATTTTGCGAATTACAACAAAGTAATATCTGAGGAAAGTTATTAAACCTGCTAATGTAACAGTGCCTGGTACATGGTTTTAATATCCACTATTTATTATTTTAGTTCTTTGCAATAAAAAGCCTGAAACATCATTTCCCTTCCACGGTTTCTGGCTGTGCCTGCGTTTACTCTGGTCCCACAGGGAAGGACAATTAAATGTTCCAGTTTTAGCAGCTGACAGACCTGAGTTCTGTACCCTGTCTTGAGACCACAGACTGGCTGCATTTTTTGTGTTTGTTTTGTTGTTTTGGTGTTTTTTTCAAAGATCCAGTGTCATCTTGCAGTTAAATTGATGCAGAAAATATCCAGCAGAACTACCGGTCTGGATTATTGAGTTTATACATTTGCTTTCTAGAAAAATGAATTTGAACCTGCAGAGGCCCATGCTAGCAGCTTTCAATGAAACCTGGGGTTTTTTGTGAAAGGCGTTTTCTACTGAGAAAGAAATAAGGTGTTGACGATAAACTGTTAGATAAGGATTTTTATATAGAATGAAGACCAGACTAAGAGATATGGATTCTCTTGGGCAAGAACCAATGAGGATGTCAAAGCATGTGCTGTCTTTGGGCTGTGTTCAAATCACCTGCTGCTTCAGCCACCCACCCAGCCAAGGCTGCTTCTCTACCTTCTGACAACGAGCAAGCAGTGAACAGGCAGGGTAAGGAGCTGCAAACAGCCCAGATATGGTTCCATAGCTGAAAAATTCCCTGCTGGTCTACAGGCAAAGCTAGAGGGACAAATGTGTCTGTTTCCAAGGCACTGAGACTTCTGATACCTCTTACTATATGTTAGCAAGTCAGTTTGTATTCTAGACTTCATTTTGCCATTAGGCAAATCAAATCTTTGGACAAGACTTGATGAAATGCTGCACTAAACTCTACAGATTGCAAGCAAAGCCTTTAAACTGATTTCCTCCTTAGCACTTCCCAACTTGCAATGCCATTTTGAAAGCAGTCAGTTGTGGTGGGAATTCTGTTGCCTTTGTTTTCTCTTCACATATGGATGTGGTTTGTTCCTCAATGTTCCATTATCCATGAGGGCTCTTGGTGTATTACAACTATATTTTTCACTGGCTGAAGCCACATCTGTTTGAATCTTATTCTCTGTTTCTTCTTTTTTCACTTCACCCAAGTAATTCCCCTGATCTCTTTTTTCAGTTCCTGGGTATGCCAAGAAATGAATCTTTGTATTTTCACCACTGTGAAAGCAAACTATCTATGGCAAACATTCTTCATAGCAGAAATGGTCACCAAGGTGCAAAACTGAAAAAAAAACCCAGTTATGAGTCATGTTCAGTAAATAATAAGGAAGCAAACATTTAAATAAAAATAACATACATATTCAATGGAAGTTGCTACAAAGAAATTTGAAGAAAAATTCAGCTCAACCAAATCAGGGCCACATACAGAAAAGCGAAGCTAATGTACGAACAGCAGTATTCTTTTTGAAATGGCAAATGAATCTGCATCAAAAAATAATGAATCTGCACAAAAGATAAAAGCACATTTCACCAGGAGGACAGCATTCCCTGTCTTTGTGTCAGCCTCCCCATTACTTTTCCTCAGTGTGATGTGACTGTAGAAAAGTCTTGACTGTCTGTGCTTGTCTTTTTCACCTGCTTGCTTTCTTAACCTCCGCAGCAGATGCTATTAAAACAGCTCTGAATAGTTCTGTGTACTTTGGTTAATTGGAGCCTTCTCTCCTCTTTTTTTCTGAACTGTTTTGTTTTCTTAGCCTACACATAAATATTTCTTTTTTGCCACATTTCTTCTTCTAAGACCAAGGTCCATTTCTTCATTTGCACCACGCCATCTACTGAGGCATGTGGGGCGGGAGTAGGAATTCACAAGCATGCCTAAAGTGAGTCATTTCACTCATCTATTCATTCCTGAGTGAGATCCCACATTTTTCAAAATTGACTACATTGGAGCCTAATTAAGGAATTAAGTTCCTAATGGTAGAGAGTGACATTGGAAATTGCAGCACACAGATTAAAGGAAGAATGCGTTTTCATGGCATTAATTATTTGCATAAGGGAAGAAAATGAGCAAGGGTACTGCTATGAGTGAGGCAGAGAAGTCTCATAGGGCAGTGAGCTGGGCAGTGAGTTGAGCTGCCTGCACTCTTTAACAACGGAGGTTGTAAGGAATATCTTGCACTTTTCATGTGTGAATAGTACAGAAACCCACCACTGTTTTTTTTGCAGTGGCCTCTAAGAAGTAGTTCTTTAATCAAACAAATGCCATAGCATTAACCATTTATTAGAGAGGAGGGACACTGAAGTGAGAGGAGGCTTTCAGGAAGAAAAGTTTTGGCTTTATCTCAGTGCTTATTTTAAATGATGGCTATTGTACCCAGGAGGAGCAGCACAGCAGAGTGCTGCCTAGGAGCAAGTGAGCCACTGGGCTGCCTCTGCTCCTCCTACATTGCTCCTGTTGGTGACTGGTCATTTTTAAGATTCAACAAGCATTTTCTCTTGCAGGCATCGTTCTGCAAGGAAGTTGTGATGCCCTCTGGGATGGAGATACAGATCAGTGCTGCCAGATGCCACAAAGCCAGAATAGCCTTGGCATCACCTGTTTTAGAAAAGGCAACATGGCACCACAGCAACACTTCAGCACAGTGACATGTGGGTCTGACCAGCACCCGTGACACAGCCTCCACCAGGAATGTCCTAGGTATAGGAGCACTATGGGAAAACCTCTAGTGTTTTGGGCTTCTTTAATGATTTGTAGACAATGAATTTACTGATGAACTAGTCAAGCTTTCATAAATTATGCTAAAACTAAAAATGCCATCCTTCTCTCACTCCTGTATAATTGCCTCAAGAAAATGTAATTAAGACAATATTGATTTACCACACACTTCCAGTGTCACAGATCAGTTATGCCACTGACATTTACACAAGCTCCTTTTGACCTGGAGCATGCAGCAAATTCTCAGTCAAGTAGTAATCTATATTACACTTCCTGGATGTAATAATCTGCTATACGCAATTAAAATTGATTAGGTCTTGATTTTCCAGAGTATCTGAGAAATTCATAGCTTTTTCTGAGACAGAGAAGAATTTTGCTTGATTCTAATACATAATAAATCCGAGCCTAAAGTGAAGAATAAGCCTTCTTTTTTCTGCCAATAATCTTCTCTTTATTGCAAGAAAAAGTTGTCTTCCTCCCTCGGATGCCATCACAGACATTATGAGATAATTCTTTTCTCCTTATAAACTACACTCTTCAACATTCAAACTAATTTTAAACTCACGCTTATCCTGAAATTCAAGATTATTGTTATTACTGTTTTTGATGGGTTTTCAGCAGCAGATTTGTATAATATAATGGTCTGCAGTATTATTATTTCATTATTTAAACAGAAGCTCAGCATGCCATTGTAATAGATTTCTGAAGTTTTCTACTGGTGACAGCAACATGTCTTTTCTTCTTTTGCCCTTAGTAAGTCCTACCCGGCTTACACTACATCTCCTTCTACCTTCCATTTTTTC
The DNA here is from genome assembly GCA_013400235.1 of Oriolus oriolus. Taxonomy (NCBI): domain Eukaryota; kingdom Metazoa; phylum Chordata; class Aves; order Passeriformes; family Corvidae; genus Oriolus; species Oriolus oriolus. The sequence goes on along the minus strand of VXBT01002174.1, from coordinate 279,886 downwards.
CTAGATTGCTATTTCAGATCGTTTTGTACTCATTTCAGTTTGAGCTCAGTTCTAGATTCTAACTTGAGTCTGATTTCATGCATGTCAGGAAGTTCTCTTACACACACTCCAGGAACCTCCTGGTCAGTTTCCTCTTGGCCGCAGATGAGAGGAAGATACAGCTTTCGCTCCAAACTAGGCACTCTTGCCTCATTTGGCTATGTTTCTGTTGTTGGAGAATCATAGAATCACAGAATATCCACAAGGATCACAGATTGGAGCACAGGACCATCCCCAAGAGTCACATCATGCGCCCAAGAGCGTTGTCCAAATGCTTCCTGAACTCTGTCAGGCTGGTGCTGTGACCACTTCCCTGGGGAGCCTGTTCCAGTGCCCAACCACCCTCTGGGTGAAGAACCTTTTCCTAATATTCAGCCTAAACCTTCCTTGACACAACTTCAGACCATTCCCTCGGGTCCTATTGCTGGTCAAGATAGAGAAGAAATCAGTGCCTGCCCCTCTGTTTCCTCTTGTGAGGAAGAGTATTTTCTCAATGCACTGAACATTTTTTAATGCTTCTGTGTGTTAGTGAGAGAGCTGGAGAAATTCTGAGTCCATTTGGAGGAAGAACCTATTAAGGTCTTGGATATCTAGCACAAGATGTGTTATTGGAATTCTGATAACAAGGTGTTTAGTAATGTAAAAGAAAAATCAAAATAACTTCTCTAACACTCTGGTGTCTTCAGACTTAAAAGATCTGGAAGGGTCAGAAACTGTACGTGCATCTGGGACACAAAGAAAGGTGAAAAGGGAAGCTAAGCATTTTGTCATATTTCATTTTCCAGGGCAGCATTTCCCAAGGCAGGTACCTGAAACGAAAGAAAGAGTAAAGAAAGAAAGAAATATATAAGATTCACTCCTAAAACTGGATGTATTGGCACAAGGAATTAACACCAGTAACAAGGTGTGTGACGTGCCCTGTAATGACTCAGGTGTGTGACCACAGGTGTCTCTCTTATCTGACACACCACCAGGCCACTGTCGCTGAGGAGGGACCATCTAAGGTTTATAAACTCAGGGCTGAGCAGCCGCATCCTGCCAGCCACGGGACTTTGGGACAGGGAACCAGGGATCGCCAGTTACACACTCAGGAGTCCTTCTGGCTGAGGAGCATTGCACTCAGCCTCCCATACTGCTGCAAAATTCTCAATACCACCATTTTCATGTGCAGTGTAATAACCTGTCTTCTCCAGACAGACAACTGAAATAAAAGCAGTATTTGTTCTTTCACCGCCACCGTAGGACAAGCAGTCTAGCTGGATTTGTGCGCTGTAGGATTATATTGATTTTTCTGAAAGCAATTACAATAAGGCGTATTATACAAGACATAGCAGCCAGAGCAAAGGATAACTATTTGCAGAAATAACTGAGATGGGAGGAAAAATGCAAAATGTACAATACTATGTCTAAGTATAAGACATATCTTAAGGGACAAATTAAATAAATCATATCACAATTCTGTTTTTCTTGCTTGTTAAAGCATTCAGTTTATTACATTACCAAGTTAAGAATATTATTCAAACTTATTTTAATATATTTCTGGCCCATACACAAAGCTTTATTTTATCATTTGTGAATGTACTCTAGTAAAAGTAATAACATACACTGATGGAAGAAAGACCTGTGATTTTCATCTGGTTATCTAGTTTTTCCCTCAAGCAGTGTGATGTTTTTATCTGGGAAATCAAGCATAAACTCAGCATCAGGTACGAAATTCAGCTGCCGGAATACATTGCTGTTTTATGGCATCTAAGAGGCCAATGGGGCATTGGTGAATATGGCCCTGGACCTACAAAAGGTCTGCAGCCTCATAGAAGCTTGAGGGCAAACAAGGTGAACAAGGGCATTTCAAGCGCAGGAGAGGTCTGTGTTTAGGAAGTTGAACCAAGATGCCTTGCGGAAAAATTGCTATTTAACTTCCTTTCTCACATATTTAAGAAAAGTTAGGAGCGCAGGCAATGGCTGAAGACCCTTTACCAGGTCATTCTAGCTCCATATGAAACAAGAAAAACTGTTTTAAAGAAGATAACAACCTGGATCTGTCAAGAGATAGACCAGGTGGTAACTCAGCCTCCTCTATCTCTTGGCTATTATATTAAGCTGCATCTCTTTGTACCTCCTTAGCCTACTGAGCAGGAAGAAATGTGAGTATTTTGAACATTTTTGATGCTGTATTTTCTACCTAAAGACGTATAATTGTATCAGGCACACTTTATATGTATGCTCTTTAAAGGATGCATGGTTCACTTGAAAAGAAACAGGTTAATCAAATAATTATGCTTCCCTTAGGCTTTACATTGCTGCCAGTCACAAAAATATCCTGAATTTGAATAATCAGAGTTAGACCCAGTATTCCAGATATGATCACATAAGCACCTTATGCAATGCCACTGATATCTCCCTGTATCTATCAGAAACAGTTCTCTCATGGTTATGCTTGTCTTTTCCACATGACATTAGTGGATATAATCATACACTTCTTGGTCAGTACCCTTCCATCTCTTTTTCTTCTACTGTCACTTCTAAATTATGAGTTTCCAGTTATTACAGGAATACCTGCAATTAATCCTGGCAGACATTACTTATCCTTTCATCCTACCTCTATTTTATGTGGTCTGGAGGCTGCTTTATTCTTTGCTTCTTTCACTTGGCTTTGTTGTGTTGGTAACAGCTCCCTGTTTTGTGCCATCAACAGATGTAATTTCTTCTCCTCTGTGCTAAGGTCTTTAATGAAAATACTGAATCAAATTGATCCTCAGCCACAGTTTCTGTTCCACTAAGCCTATGCATCTCACACATGCCCATATCTTAGGAGGCCAGTAAAACAGAATTAAAGCATGTGATCTGCTCATACATACCGAGTGTGCAGACCTACAAGAATAGCTTCTTTATTTAGTATATTTATCAATTTTCTCTGCCTCTGTACTGAAATCAAGGAGGAATATTACATGTGAGGAAACCTAAACAGTCCTTTCCACTTAAGTCTGTTACTGAAAATGTCTCAGATTTCATCCTGCAAGGTCTGTGCCCCAGGTACTCAGGTAGAGTCAATACACAAAGGAGTGTTTTTTCCATCAAGATGATGAAAGCCCTCCAAGTCTTTCTTGTAACACTGATCTTGGCCCATTGCTGGGTCTTTTTTTATTGCCTTGATCCATAGTGCTGCGTTTTTTTCCTAGGCATAGGGAAAGTGCTGTGAAAGATTACAGGAAACTTGTTTGTGCTGAGACATTTCAGCAAAAATCTTCTTTTTTGATGTGTCTCCCAATGAAGACCCCCTCTTTTCCCCCAGACCAGCTCTGATGTCCAGTCTGCATATTAACAGCAAGTTTCCAGCGCATTACACTACCTCCAGATGCTGTACGACTTTCAAATTCTCTTCCCCCCATTCCTCCCCCAGCCTGCAGATCATCCTGGACTCTCTTCTTCCAGTGTCTCCAATATCAAAATACAAATCCAGACTTTTTCTTGAAAGCTCCATCTACCCAGCAACTTGTCTGGAATGATATCCATAGGGAATGCTGTGCAAAGAGGGGATAAAAAAGTATTACAAGACCTCTGGCTGGGACACTCTCCCAGATTCCTGCAGCAAAGGATTAGCGGCTTTCTGAGCTGACAATAGCATGAAGTTCAACATGTTTCAAATCAGTTGATGAATCTACTCTCCATCAGCTTTCCTAATTGCTTCTATTTCGGTTTTCTAAATGTTCCGTTGGCAGTGAGAGCCACAATTTGATTACACACTCTAAGAAAAAAAGTACTTTCTCTTGCATTACTTGTTTTTAATCTACTGTCCATAACCTCATTAAATGCCCTCTAATTCTGCCATTATAAGAAACACAGAACAATCATTTTCTATTCCTTTTCAACATAGTATTCAGAGATTTTTATCATGGTCACGTCTTTTCAAACCTGAGCAATTCTTTCCCATAAAATTTCTGGAACATATGCAACAGCTTTCATAATTGTTGTTGTCCTTGTCTGCACAATTTTTTATTCCTATTCTATAATTCTGTCCTGGAATTATCTTTCATGTACATGGGTGTTAAGCTGAAGGCACTTCTTACATTCCTTGCATTCACACAGTCACATAAAGGAACTTTATTGGAGAAAGTGAGATCTCAAAACGTAGTGTTATATTCATAAAAGAGTAACACAGCTAATAAGTCTTTGAGAATTGTCTTTATCATCATTTCATGGTTGGCACACACTATTCTCAAATATATTGTGGACAAGAACTGACTCCCACACACAAGAGTTATTCAAATTCCCATCTAAAAATTTCAGAATAATTTTCTGGAGTAATTTTCAAGACAGGAATAGGCAAATTATCATTCTCCTTCCTAGAAAATGTTTACCAGGCTCAAAGCCAGCTGTGGCAAGGGCAAAAATCCCTGAAATTTTAGGATAGATTAGACTTTCCTTAGCTTTAGCTTTAGCCATATAAAAGCCAAGCACGTTTAGAACAAAAACTTCAGAATCAACCCCCCGACAACATTTTGAATTAATTGAAATTCCATTTTCTCTCTTCCTTCCATTTCACAGAAAAATAGTGCAACCAATTCTAGTTAATGATCTTCTATAAAAAATAGCAGAGCAGAATGAGTCATTTTCTCAGTTGGGGATATAGAAAAGATTAAGAAGGAATGAAAAAGTGGGGAACATGAGCAGCATTTGTCAAGCTGATGACACGAGAGCATGCCAGCTTCCTTTGTTCCTGCATTGGTAGCAAGCAGCTAGTGCTGGGATTTCCCTGCAATGTCACCTGTTCTCTCACTCTGTTCTCCAGGAAGGAAATCTGCTCTGCTCTGCTGTTCTACAGAACCAAGAACTGAACAATCACTGAAAAGAAATCAGCTGTTGTAGTATCACCCACACCAGACATTTTCTTTCCAACAATCTGTTAAATTTCTTAAGAAGCTCTGCCTCAAAATGCCAGAAGTTCAGTCAAGAACAAAGACTTTAGTAAAGTTTTAGCATGGCCATGTCCATGAAAACCAAAGATTATATATCAAGGGTTATACACAAAATGCATTCACGCATCCAGCATTTTGTTATAACATATTTTACTAGTTTATTTCTTAAAAGTACTTTTGGATTTGGGCTAAAAGGTGAGGCTTGACAGGTAGGAGTGAAAAAATTCTTTTCCACAAATAACTTCACTGACTTCTTGGACTGTTTCCATTGAATTGGGTTTTAGTATATTTAAATTCTGCTCTCCATAGGTAAGCCAAAAACAGAAAAAAGAAAATTTCAGTGATGCTTCATGACTTTTAATAGACTTTTGCATGATTTATTGATGTAAATATACTTCAAATAACTGGTTGGACATTAAAGGGCAAATGAAATGTTTTTTCTTTAACAGACAGCTTGGTAATGAACAGTATAAATAGAACATAGTCATCACCACTTTATTTTGTGTCATTCCAATCTACTATCAATTTCTTTTCATATACAAACTTTTTTGTAGTCTTGAATACCTAGAAAACTTGCATAATGACACATTATTTACACTGTGTATGAGTCACAAATAATTACAAATAAAAAGTATACAAAATGATGAAACTGTATCATTACATGAAAAGCAATGAAGATATAGTAGATGTTCTGACTAATTATAAATGCTTACATATTTGTACATACATTTCTAATCTGAAATTGTTAGATGATATATCTGATGATTTCGATCAGGAATACTAGTTCTTATGCTTGCACTACTGGAGAGGAAGTAGTATTTTCAGACATAATGAGCCACTTAAGAAACATTTATGGAACTGCATAGGATGAAATGTATTCATTTTAAAAAACAAAAATAAAATATTTGACATTGCAAAATATAAGCGATTTCACTCATGCCATACAGATACACTGTATATTCAACCAATACTGTAAGATGGCATCGCAAATAAATCATAACAGAGCTGTATAACATTTTAAAAATAAGCAATTCACATGGCATTTGTATCATAAAATAGCAGATGTACAATATTATTTACACCGCAAACCGAAGAGAGAATAACCCCATGAAACTGCAGCAAACGAACTGTTCCAAACATTGATCACAGACCTGATTCATAAAATACGTAGGCGTGTGTGTAGGATGCAGCAGGACTGGCCCTTGGACGTGTGCAATGCTGATCCGGACACTGGGAGCGCAGCTCCCCCGTGACCCCCGATGGGGTGCGGCCACAGCCCCACTCACAGCACCCAGCCAAAGCAGCCCTGGCTGAGGCCCCTGCGCCCTCTGCCACCCAAGCACCTGCAGGGCTGCAGCCTCAGCGGCCCACTGAACCCAGCTTTACAACCCAATGCAGCTCAGGGAGAAGCAGTGCCTCGCTCCTGGATGGAATGCGCTACACACCAAGGGGCTGCGCTACGGTTCTGTCCACAGACTGAGTGGTACCCAGCACGTGGAACACTTGCACAATCCAGCCACCAATGGTTTTGCACAGCAAGGAGTGTAGGATATGGTTTCAGAGCTCTTTGCAGACTTTTAGCCCAAACAAGGACTCCTATTATGTAAAACAGGAGCCACATGGTTTTGTTTTGTGAGGATTACCAGGAGGTAGGAAGCCTGCAATTGTTCAGAGCATGGGGTTTCTGGCACAACAGTACTAACCAGGGTTTTGACTGTGCTGCAACAATCTGCTTTATTTCTGAAGGCTTAGGACCACCACTGGTCAGTCCTACTCACAATAACATTCAAAGTTCCTACCACAAAACCTTCCTGGAAACTGAACCCTACTTGCCAAGACCCAGCAGGGTATTTGGGTACTGACCATTTCAGCAACCAATCTTTAAATAGTGGTTATTAAAAAGGGCAAACACCTCCTGCCCCATGGCAGTATTATAGCCACTCAGTATAAAATTTACCTGTGGAAACTGAGATGGAACTCCTATGAGACGGCTGATCAGTGTTGACCACTGTATTGGAATGGTTTTAGTTCCACATCTGGAACGTGAAATTCGATAAATGAGCTCTGCCTCACAATTCTTTCTTTCTTTCTTTCTTTCTTTCTTTCTTTCTTTCTTTCTTTCTTTCTTTCTTTCTTTCTTTCTTTCTTTCTTTCTTTCTTTCTTTCTTTCTTTCTTTCTTTCTTTCTTTTTCTTTCTTTCTTTCTTTCTTTCTTTCTTTCTTTCTTTCTTTCTTTCTCTCTTTCTGTCTTTCTGTCTTTCTGTCTTTCTTTTTCCTTCCTTTCTTTCTTTCTCTTTCTTTCTTTCTTTCTCTTTCTTGCTTTCTTTTTCTTTCTTTTTCTTTCTTTCTTTCTTTCTTTCTTTCTTTATTGCTTTCTTTCATTCTTTTTCTTTCTTTCTTTTTCTCTTTCCCTTTCTTTTCTTTCTTTCTTTCTCTCTTTTCTTTATTTTTCTTTCTTTTCCTCAGCATTTGCCACACTGAACTGCATGACCATGTGTCTGCACTAGCGGAGCAATCTGTCAACATGTGTTGTGCCTTTACACATCAGCTCTACAGCATAAGGTGAGCCCAGTGAACTGGAAAAGTTGGTCTGTCCCTAGCAATACACCTAAAATATCCATACAAAACTTCTCACCTGAGATACAGAATTGTTCTGCACATGTTTAGTGTGGCCTTTAATCCAGGATTTCCAGGCACTGAGCAGCCCAAAAAAGCTACTGACATGGTTGAAGAGATGCCAAAAAATTCCAGACAGAAAAAAAAGGTACCACAATAGAGACAGACCATCTTCTCTGTCATGAGAAGGCAAGTCTGCAACACACTACCAGATGCAGTTTACACGTATGAGAACTTGAGTAATGCAGAGACACAGACTTAAGCTTTTTTTTTTCCTTTTTAAGCAATGGGAGAAGAATAATAAATACAGTCTGGGTGGTATCTTGAGCAGCCAACAATGTAACTGAACTGGTGCATTTCATACTGTGTTATTACAGTGTTCAGAAGAACAAGCTCTGTCAATGACTTCCAGTGAATCAGCTACCTTTGGGACTACTAAAGTCTGGATGCACTTGGCGTCTGGATTGCATTTGCTATGTAATTCGTACAAAGTCACCAGTTAACTTCTTTTGCTTTGGAGATCTTTTGGCTTCAAAAGAAAAACAGTGAAGGAAGAAATAAATATTTTATGAGCTGCTGTTATGTGTATCAGCAAATTTTAATGAGGAAAAAACCAACTCTGTAACTTCCCTGTTGTACCACTTTTTAAACATGTACACAAAAATTCCTTGATTTGTCCTAATATTCTGTCTTCTTTGATCACCTCTTCAGTGCCTTAGCTCTGAAATAGAGGCATTCTGGTCACAATCTGGATCAAAATGTTTTTCAGTGAGGTTTCTCCGGAGAACCATTTTTTGTGGGTATTATGCTACTAATATGAAAAGAATTAATGAAAGTGAGCTACCTATCACAGGATGAGGTCAAAGAAAGTGAGAACTGTCTTGAAGAAAACTTGTATGATTTTTTTTTTAAATCCAGATAATTTCTCCACTACAGTACACTTCCACAAATAACTGGAAGCTGAAATTAGAACAACTTTTATGAAGGTGCCAGTGTCTATGGCAAAGGCTTCATCAAATATATCCACTCAAGAAACTGCAAAACTGAATAAGCAATGCAAGAACTTCATAATTTCCTCATCTGAACTCCAAAGGTTTTTTGTTGTTTTTGCTGGTCACTAGTAACTCATAAATGAAATTTTGGATCTATTTATCTTTATGAATCAGGTACTGTGCAAAGGTCATGCACTGAAATAGCTCATTACTTTTCCCTTTCAAATGCATTAATGGGGAATCAGTAGGATGGAGCCCACCACAAGTAAACTACAAGCATGAGAAAAGAGTATTTGTTGAACAGAAATGTTACTGTTAGTATTTCGACAAGGCAAAACTCTGCTTGGTCCTGTGAAGAACAAGAAAACCTGTATTTCGATTATAAACATTTATATGAATACTAGCCTAAAGCTAGAGGCATTGAAATAGAAGATGTATAGTATATTGTATATTGCTTTTCTTATAGAGTGTACATTATGTTTCTAATATGATGACAAACAAGTAAAATCTTACAGGACAAACTGAAAGGACCTCATTGCAACAAACACCATTATAGCAGGTCACACTAGGAAAGCGAGATGTCAAGTCACAACACAGTGCAGGCACGCTGCTAAAAGATAGCCTGGACTACTCTGACAAGGCAGTTCCATCCTTCTGCTACCTGTTAACAACACACCTGCATGAGTTTCATAAAGTTTTTTCTTCTTGTTTGAGGCTTTCAGTGGCTTTGAAAAAGGAAGGGTAAAAAAGGCAAACTGTCTGTCCTCAGTTACACTTTGGAAGAATCATATCATCAAAGCCTACTCACATGGAGGCAAAAAGATAAAATTAAGAAGTATCAATAGAGTGGAACAGAACAAGGCTGGTTTTCTCCTTTAAAGAAGGCCCAGGCTATTGGCACCGTTTGCATTTGCTAGAAAATAGAAGAGGCTTATCAGGAGGAGATTCAGGAAAGGCTTTCACTGATCTCTCTAAGCCTGCAAGATTTACAAATAGCATCTGCTTTTCCACTTCCCAGCAATGCATGAAGAAAAGACCCTTTGCAGTATGCAGGTCTGTGTAAACAGTTAGACACAAAACAGTAATTTTAAAACAAGAAGAATAAACTTTAGATTACATTTTTTTTGAGAAGCTCATAGGATCAACAGCTATCAAGACATACATTCTGCCATAGGAAGAGGAGTACAAATGTTAAAGCTTTTAAGACCGTATATAGTTCACTGCACACACAATTTTCCCATGGCCTACACATATGGCACATCAAGTTTTTACATAGACTCGTGTTCCCATGGAGGGATTAATACTGAATTCTGCTGTGTTATACTGGTGCTGCAGCCTTGAATAACTTTTTCAAGGCCACAGCACAGGCCTGGTTAGTACATACATCATGCACTTCAACTGCTCACAGTCAAAGACACAAATGACAGAACCAAACTTTACTGTTTTTTTTTTTTTTTTTTTTTTTCAAGTAGGTAAGTCTTTGGTTAGTAATAAATTCAGTTGGTTTGGGGAAGCAATCTAACTGAAATAGCAACTTTCAACCAGAGGTACTTACTGGTACTTCCAGACCACTAAGTCTGCCAAACAAATCCCAATAAAATACTGAAATGCAGCATGTGATAGTTTGTATGGACTCTGCTTCTATTGGCAGGTGGATTCCTTTGCTGAACAGCTAGTTACGGGGCAAGTAATCAGATGCAATTTTGTAATTAATCCCTTGACTTCAGTGTGGGAAGATCTTGGCTTATATGCTTTCTGAGCTTTTCTGTCCATGCCATTTGACAGTAAAACTCTAACCTGCCCCATCCCTTCCCTATAGATTGCAGGCTGATGTTTTAAAATAATGTTCAGATTTACAGAGTACTAGAATTAATCTCTTAACCATTAAGTTGACAGAAATCTCTAGGGATGCTGCCTTACCTCCTCTGTGTATTACTAAAATGGAAATACTGTCATTAATTAGATTATCCTTGTTGGTAAGAAATTTTATACAAACAGGTTCAGTTCACAAACGTCTCAGTGCTCTAAACCCTGATAGAGCTCTAGTGTTCTTTAATGGCATCCAAGATTATCTTAATGCTAAGCAACCACTGTTGATAGTGCAAGGCTGTAATCTTGTTAGTGCAGAATGCTTGTACAAGGCTCTTCAGAGAAGCTTTATAAGACAACACGAAAACACTATTACAGAACTACACAAAAAGCATTTGCACCCAGGGGACATTCATCCATTTCCACAGGAGTGCAGACTTTGAGGTGGTCAGTCTTCACATTTTAGAAGGACCAAATATTTTTATCCAGCATCCAAAACAGAGAAGTTTGAAACAAGACAAGCAGCAATTCTCAGCATTCATAAAGCTGAGATTAAAACTGCACTCTACTGAACAGGTCCTTCCCTTCGGTCTGCTCTCAGTAAATGACACACCAGCAATGGGTGCCTCATAATTCTTCCTAAAATTCCTACTCCTGGAACTGGGCATCACAAACTCAGGTGAAAATCCATCTTCCTACAATAATCCAAGTTATCTTCACGTATGTCTGGCTCTGTTATTACAGATGTTTGTGACAACTTTAGATAGGAATTAGCCCTCAGATTTTACTTTGGCAACACTGAGATTAAAGGGAAAACTTGAAAGATACAACTCTAAGGCATCAAAGTTAATTGTCTTTAACAAGAGGAAATGAAGATGAGCCTGAATGAATCACCAGTTAAATCACCAATTTCAGCTAGTCCCTGAAAAAATTGTTTAAAGAAGTATCAAAAATGACTTTCCACTAACACTTTCTTGAATTTCATGACTCCTGATTTGATGGTAGAGTCAGAATCACAGTCACAGACAACTATAAAATTGTTATCACTTCTTCTAGGTGAGATACTGCATGCAAAGTTCCATTTGTTCTCAAAGGTTTTGGGAAGAGACTGAACTATGACTTGGTAGGCCCAGGCTGTGAATTTCATGCCAATAATACTAGCTTGCTTTGCAAAAGTTTCTCCTTATTACAGATTTATCCCACTGAAATGTATGAATATAAACCAGTAGATTATTTTTAGTAGCATTTAGTTCCTTCTCTAAGGTTAGCCACAGAAGCAGAGCAAAGTAGCAAAGAGAATAAGGGGATTATTTGTGGCTGTGAAATAATTAGTTGGAATCTCCAGGATAGTGATCTGAAAACGCCTTAATATTTATGTGTTGCACCTGTGAACTGCACAAACAGAATACATATAGCCTCTTCAAAACACTACGGGATCCTGTAAAGAACTTTAGCAGAATTTTGGGAAAGGTTAAACTCATATCAAGAAGGAATGCAAAGTCAGCCCTAGCAGTGGAGCCCACCATATTCAGGGAAAAAAAATGAACCCAAACAAAACAGTTACTATTCTCTTAAAATACTTTGCTGAAAAATACCTGTGTCATTAATCTCTGAGCTCTAAGGAAACTGAAGTTTAAAAACTAAGGGGATGAAGATGGCCATGCTTTTCACTGAAGAAAGGATGGATGCTAAAGGTGCATGATTTGGTTTAGATTAATCCCAAGTCTAGGTGGTAATACATCCGTAACATCTCAAGATAGCTACCAGACAGTGTCCACATATTTTTTACTATTTATCCCTAATTATACTTCTACAAATTTAAGCAGTCATATCATGTTCTGTAAGATACAAAGTATGCCATGGAATGTATACATAATGTGTAGGACGTGTGATGCAGATAAGTGCTGGTGTTGCTTGTCCTAACATTTCTTTTCCACCACTGAACCTTAACACCCTGCCAATAATGGTACACAGTGACTGCCAGATAAACAGCATTGATGCTAATTAGATCCCAAAATCAAGATTACTCTTGACCTCTTTTAAAATAAGGACTTCTGCAAGAACAAAAATTTGCAAAAAGAACTCCAGTTTACAAGATATGCAAAAGACAATAAGCATAAATACTTCACAAATATTTTTCACAGTGATTTGATTTGCTAACATAAGTTATTATTTATACCCTACACTTGTCAATGCCTCAGACCTGAAATGCAGATAGTTTCTAACAAGTGTGCAAAAAAGACATACACTACAGAAAGAATTTCTGAAGGAAGTGGTGAAGGTTATTCCTGAGCTATGCATGGGTCAGCTTGTGAATACATAAGTAAAAAGAATTACTTAAGTCATAGTAGAAATTGTATGTAACTACTGCCAGCCCTGTCTTCAGCTGAGACCCAGCCTATGCCTTGCAGAATTTCTCACCTTGACCAAACAGGCTGAGGTTCCCTATCTGCAGTGGATTGCTGCTCCTTCAGGGTCAGACACATTATGGTGGAATTGCTCTGCTGCAGAAAATAAGAAACTGAAGAAGAATGAAGAATAAAGAAGTGGGGCTTTTTTGTTTAGTTTGTTAAATCCAATCAAGTAGAAACTTGCAAAATCATGGCACAGAAGAGAATTCTTTAAAATGCAAATGTTTGAGGCAATGGAAAATAATTACCCACTTTTTAGTAAAGATACGCTAAGGTTTGGAAATTTGCTTTCACTGTAGCTCTGTTACTGGATTTGGGTTTTGGGAGTTTAGTTTTTATTTTTCAGTTGAATAAATTCAGCGATAAATGATCTCCCCCTCCCTCCTGCAAAGAAAATGGAAACATGAAGCCAAAAACTTCTTTTTCAGTATTTAAATAATGGCTTTAACATGACTTTCAGTGCCCAGCTTGAGGTACTGAACTTTGAAGGGACTGTGGCCAAACTGATTCATCAGATAAAGCAGAAACTGCAAGGTTGATTTAGAAGGTCAGTAAAACAGAATTAAGACTAAGCCTTGTCATTCTTCTTTGTGATTCCAATTATTTTTAACGTAATTTTATGGCTAACTCGCTTTCAGTTGAGTATTTTTTGTCGCTTTTTCTCCAGATGTTACGATATTTATGATGTACCTTCACCTCTGTTACTGAATTCACCCTTCTCTGGCAAGCCTATAGTGTCTATTTTTAGCTTCATGAGCTACTAATCCAGTTTCTGTGACAACTGCAATTTGTTGGAAGAAATGACTAGTGTTACGTTGTCTCAGAGCTATGAGCCCACTTGAGACATCAGCTTCTTAGCTGACCTTTAAAGCAAGTGAGAATAATGTGCCTGCAACTCCACAGGGTTTGGATTTCATTATCACAGCAGTGTGTATGAGATGGGCTGGCCCTGCTGTACAACTCTGCTTCTCTGTTTTGTTTTCCTGGTAATTATAGAAACTGTTCACTGTACATGGAAAATCTGCAAGTTTTCTCAGCTCTTGAGGACAATACTATTTCTAATCCCTTTTCTCTGGAGAGTAACAGTTCACAGTGTGGAGGATTGCATGCTATTGATTCTTCCCAAGAGGAACTTTCCCACGGACCGTCACTGCAGTGAAAATCACCACAGATGTCTAAGGACCAGAATGGCAACTGCAAACAGAAGAGAGACGTATGGGAGCAGCGTAGCAGAGTGGCAGCCCTGGTTCTTCCCACTCCTCTCTGGTGCAGAGCCTGACACAAGCTCCAGTCAGAGAATCTGGGTACTCCAAGTGCACAACAACACAAGGACAATTTAGGACAGGTCACAGAGAAAGAAGCTTTAGTAACTATGATCATAGTGAGAGAATGTCCAGCCAGCACTTCACCCGGTGCTCCCCTTTCTTTCCCAAGCAATGGCAGACACCGTGAGCACTGTTCCAAGAAAAAATTAGTGAGGAAAAATTATTTCAGCATTAAAAAAAAAAGATATCCATTTCTGGGATGGATGTATTTATTAAGTAGCTATTCCAAGAAGGAATCGAGCAGTAAATAACATGATGGTTTGGAAAGATGGCTCTTGGTGGATACATCAGATAATACACTGGTGCTATCTTAGAGAAAAAGTGGGGAGTTAGCAATAATCACAGATTGTTAGTTTTAAGTTGAAAGCAATTTTCTTATAAGTAGGATAAACCCCCTAACCAGACCTCTAGAATCTTAAATATTTATAATTTTACCATCATACCCCTTTGAATCCCTGGCTGAAGCCTGGCCCTTGCCCTGGTGTACTTGTCTCCATATGTATTCGATGTTCTGTTCTTTACATCCTCTCATTCTTAACAGCAGTGGAATTCATCTCACCTACAGCACGGCAGCTAATCTGAACTAGCCCTCCACCTCCACACAGTGGTCACTGGGGAGAAAAGAGAAGAGCACATCTAAGGCAGTGGTTTATCTCATCCCTAAGACTTTCTCCAGGAAAGCTCAATCTTTGAAATGCCAGGATGTTTGCACTGACTGTAGAGGGAACTGAGCTGACTAGCTCCGACCAGACATAAGTTTTAGACACCTAAATACAGATCAGCTGAATTTCACTCATATTTACAGCAATTCCCCAAACCTTTGATCCTCTAGAGGATTCCAGTGCAACTTGGGCACACTGAGACAAAGGAATAATAAGGAATATTCTAGCATCAAAGACATTAATGGCTGCAGCTTAGTGAAGTGCTACTTTTCCAGCAAGGCAGCAAGAATGTAATCTATTAGGATGGGAATTTTGTCTAGAATGGGTTTTGTTTCGACTTCAGTAAAAGGCACAATGCTGTCCTGTCAGTAAGCACATTTAAAGCTTGGCTTTGGGATGCCCTGTATCTCTTAATAAGCTCCAAACAACTGAGTTGAATCTTAGCCTTACCCAACATGATCTGCATGGCATTTCTGCAGAAGCTGCTGGGTGAAATACTACTTCCTTGGAAAATTACTACAGACAACTCCTGGTTAAATGTGCATTTGGAAACTCCATATATAGCTCTGTTTCTGAAGGAATGGTGTGAATCATGGATTATCTCATAGACCTCACACCTTTTCATTATGATACAACACTATTCCAAGCTCTCTTTCTGTTTAGGTATTTCTAAACAATATTTACTTACAGAGCAACGGAGTCTCCATTTTTCCAGAAGTGCTAACACTTATCCCTATATACTTTTTAAAAGACATTCTTACTACCACCTCCAAATTTCCAGCTGGCAAAGAACCTCACTTGCCCTGTTTCACATCTAGTTTTGCACTCGGTATTGAAACTCATGGAGGAATTCTTAGTCCAGAAAAGCCAAATAATACAAAAAAGCAGGACACTCTCTGCATTTTGCATTAAGACTTTTGAGACTTTCTTTTCCCTCCTCAATTCAACTCTTATTTAAAATAAAAAACTCAAAAACCATGCAATTTCTCATGCAATTCCACTATAACTTTAAGGACTATAGACTCTCAAATTCAACCTTATGCCCTCAGAGTTCATAACATTATGTACTATACTTTCTTGCATTTTGTATGAATAATCTCTGCATCATCCAGTTTCCAAATAGATGAAAGCTAACATCAGCAGCACATCTATGTACAGCTGCCCGCTCCTACACACAGACTTCACTTTCGTCAGATGCTCCTTATTTATACACTTGCAGGATCTACAAGAAGTTTCTAGAGAGGAATGTTTACACACTTAAACACTGACATACACATGGGACTTAACTTAGAGGGAGGATTTCTAACCCACATTTCCAAAACTTATATAGGCATTTTAAACCTCAGGATCATTCAGCAAAGTAAGATTCAGTGTTCAGAAAGAGGTGGTGTTTAAGCAGAGAAAATGGGATTGAGAAGTATGTCCCTTAATGTGACTTTAAAAATGTTACCTCCTTCTTCTTAGCAAACGCAAATAATCTGAACTGGGCAGCCATGCTTTCAGTGTACAGTTTCAGAATGATTTCAATCAACCAGAAGTGCCATAGAAACTTCTAAAATAAATATACCTGTCAATACCTCCTTTTTCTTTTCCTTATGATCTGTTCTCTCTCACGCAATGGCTCACATCTGAAAAAAAAAACTCTCCTTGATGGTTATTTATTCCTAAGCTTTTTCTTTTGCAATAAGTTCAGAAACTGTGATACTGATTTAACAGTATGTTCCAATCTCATTAGGGAAGGAAAAAATAATACCTTAGAGATATCGTAATAAACAAAGCCAAAATGGATTAAACAGTATTTGCCCTCTGTAGGTATTAGTAAGTTTTAGCATCTATTTACTGTTGTGTATAAAACAGAAGTCATCCATTCTATACACCTGCCTGGTTTATTACTCCTACTTATCATTTCTGGGTATATCTTACATCTATTACCCATATTGTTGTTTCTAGGATGTGAGACTAGTCTTACTCAGAGGGTCTTACTCAGTCTTTTAAAATACTGTTTACATCCAAAACTCTTTTCTAATTCTGGTCTATAATTCTGATTTTGCTCTTCCTTATTTAAGTAGCAACATTTACTGTTAGAAAACTAACAAAAAAAAAACACCTCATAAAATCAAATCATTCCATTACATGCTCTTCTCTGAGGAAGAGGATGGAAGGACAAACAGTACATGCCAGTGTGTTATTCTGCCATTTAATGTCCTGCTGAAAAGTGGTTTGTTAAGGTGATAGGTGTTGTACAGGAGCCTACACAGAAGAGATTAGCATGGCTTTATTTATTGCTTCAAGAGCAGTCATTAGAGAGTATTGCTAAGGAATAATTGCCTAGAAAACAAGCAGCTCAATGTGAGACCTTCTGCTAATGGAAAGTTAATTTTGGGCCTACAAATTCACAAAAGCACAAAAAATGTGTCTTAATGATAACCTGGCAACTATCTCTCTGTTCTTTAGAATCTATATACGTTATTACCATCTTGACTACAGGCTAAGGTTTATGCAGGCATTCTGACATATGGTTCAGTGAACGTGGCACAGAGGTTTTGCATAACTGGGCTGGGGGCTCAAACCTCAAAAGCTTTTCTAAATCACACTCCTAATGGCATCCCAGAGTTGTGACTGGCAGTGCTGGTATCATATTGCAAAGGGTTCAGACACTAGGAGAGATTTGCAGAACCGCAGTAGTCCATGTTCGTGACAGTCACCATGGCTACAGTGGTAACCCTTTATTTATCCTGGAATATGCTTATCTATCCCTCTGACACTCAGTTTGATTCAGTTTATTTTGGCCAATGCAAAATGCTGAAAAGCAGCACAACATAAGATCTGAGACACAGCACTTGGGCTGAAAAGAATGTAATTCAGTGGGATCAGTCTCACTTATCTTGGCCATCTTAAAAAACAGATGGCTAGTCTAAGTTTGCCACCTGTGGTCACTGAGAAAGTTAAGCACACTCAAGGATTTAGGCAGTCTCACACTCTGTCTAAAGCAGAGAGGACAAGTGCCTGAAGTGCTTACCTGTCCTCCAGTTTTCAAAAGAAACTTGATTGTTGGAATGCCAAAGAGGGCCAGACAGCTGAAGGCACTGCTGCAGCCAAGGTAATCACCGTGTCCCTCTTGATTCATGTTAATTCCACTGCCTCCTTGCTAGCCAGGGAAGACACTTGTCTCTCTGAAATCCTCTCTTCTCTTTTTGTCCAAATTAAAACACGTTCAGGCTTTGGAAACTAAAATCCCTGGAGCAAACAGCTGGTTTAACATCTGCCTCCACTGATCCTTCTGTTAAGGCTGCCAGCAAAGTTGCCACTGCATCACATGTTGTATTGGGCTCTCTAATGTGAACCCCAGCCCAGAGGGAAGCAGACTGAGATGCCTCACGCTGTTTTTAGAGGCCATTTTGTTGCTATAGTGACACAGTGATACTAACCCGGACCACAGATAACCGGAGGTCAACCTTTCTAAGCCACAGCAACAAGTTAGCATCTGCAGAGCTGAATGGTGTGTTGCCTGTGACTGAATCGTTGCATTCCTCAGTTTCACTGTTTCTCTTGCTTTCATGCATGATTAACAGCCAAGCCACAAAAGATCAATCATGTATATGAGGTTAAACACTTCACAGATTTTTGTTGTAAGCCTGCTCATGCATTGCAAATTAATAATGTCGTTAAGGAGTAACTCCTATCTGCCCAGATAAATTTGGTGCTTGTGGAAGCTAAAAACATGCCATGGGCTGTTAATGGACTGACTTCACCCAAATCCCTCAGTGGTAACTTGCACTGAGGTTTTTTCCCTCTATAAGGATGTGTGCCTGCTGTGTCACTGTAGCAGTTTTGTCTTTACTGCAAGAAGAGTAAGATCAGCCCTTTAACCCCAGTTATCCTTTAGATATAAGCAGCTGTGTCAACAATATACACTAATAAGAACAACAATACGAATTATCTATGTCACATACAACGTGCTAAGGGAGGGAGAGTGAAGGCTTTTGGAGAGCAGAACCCTGACGAAGAGCAGGATGTAGCATGCAAGATGAATTATTAACAGTAGCAGAAGCCGATCAACTCCTACTTGTTGAGTCTACTGAACACTCAGCATCTTCAATTCATCCACAGCCTCTCCTGTCACTGGCACCCTCAATCCTGTACAGCATGATGCATAATGCATTACCTTGAGGAAAAGGAACCAAATGTCTCTGAGTTTGACAAGCTTTTTTAGGCTTCTTGTTTTGTAGCTAATTTAAGCACGTTGCTATTTCCAATACTACACATGCACAATTTTGCAAAAGATCACCAGAATCCAGAAACCAAGCCAGAAGCTCTAAGACTGCATTAGGACAGGGAACTAGCTCTCTCAGTGATGTCTGAGCACCCAGCAGAGGTGAGGGAGTGACCTGAGACTTAAAGAGGAGAACTCAGAAGATGTCCAAAGTTCACAATGCTGCTGCTGGATTACAGACTCCTTGACAGGACCGTCTGCATGAAGCATGCACGTGTGACAGCTTGTGGCAGCTGAAGAACTGGAAAGCTGTCCAGCAATTCAACTTGCCCCAACAACCAATGCAGGTTTCAGACTCATTTGCAATTCAGCACAGCAGTTTTGGGCACTGTTCTTTTTCATTTTTAAATTGCCTGAGAGAAGGATCTGTTCAGAGCAAGAAATATACAATGTGAAATTGGTTATCAGAGTTTACGTCTTAGTGCAGGGCTGATAGTTTTAAATGCATGCAGCACATCGTGGTTTTGCAGTGCTTGCTTTATACAGGAAAAAATGGAAGATGGATGTTAAATATGCCTGATCTTGCTGTCGGGCTTGGTAGGGAACACCGTAAGCACAGGAGGAGATAGCACTGTGAAATGGATTGTGCACACACATGAACTGCCATGGACTGTTAATGACTCAGTCACTAGGATTTCTTCAAAACAGGCAATTCCCATACAAGATTTCCAAGGTTTTAAAAGGTTTGGTTTTCTGTTTGCAGAGGCATCTTTCCAGGCTTCAAAACAGACTTAGATCTGAAACTGCATGTGGGAATGAGCAGAAAAGCCAAAACCACAATCACAGTTAATGACTATTGGCTCTCTGGAATTAAAAATGAAATATCCTCTGGGATCCTGCAAGAAAACCACACTTTGAGAGTCCTAGCTTAGCAGCAATTCTCCCATGCAGAGGCTTTTGTCTTTGAATGGCAAATTTTACCAGAGGGATGCAGAACAAAATTTATCCACCACCCTACCCCTTCATCTCTGTTTCCTCTTTGCTCTGAGTTCATGGCCTCTATGCACTGCATCACAGAAAAGCCTGTGTGATGGGGAGCTTCATGCAGATGGAAAAATCTGACACAAGATCTGTAAAAAGTGTTCTGGGGAAATTACTCTCTTTACTTTGGCCTCGTGATTTTTCTACAAGAAATGGGCCACAAAGAGGCCAATGAACCCAGCTAGGGGGGTCCTCACATCACCTCCCCTTTGCCTTGTACAGGCAATATAAAACAGATCTCCTTCCTCTCTCTTCAGAGAGGGTGGATTTGTTCCACACAGAAACTCAAGATAGAAGATGTGGCTACTTGCAGCTGTGTGAAGAAACACAAGCATGTAAATTCTTACCCAGAGGAACAAAAGATCATCTGTTTTATAGGAAGGAAAATGTTGAAAGAAAATTCCAACAAGAGTAGATGATTTCTGCAACCATTTCAGCACCTCTAACCTTTCCATCTCATCATCTCAAGGTATAAAATTCTGACAACCTTTATTTATGAAGACAATGCCAGGCAAATGAGAACCTTTTCCCTATCACTAAAAGTAAGTGTTGTTGAAGAAATGTTGAGTCTGACTACCACCTAACTGACATGACATCAATCTTGATAATAAATTTCGTTTAACTGCATAAAGGTGTCCAACAAAATAAGCATGCAACCTAATATGAAAGGCAGCAGATGCAACTACTAATTTAGAAAGTGGTGAGAATTTGTTGTACGCTTTCTTCACACTGACATAGAAAAATGTCCCCAGAGAGCCCACATTTATTTTCATTAACTTCCCTCGTCATAACGCAGATAACACAATACTTAGCATCCATGCTGCAGTTCTAGATATGTTACCTTTACATAAGCTTATAAAAAACAAAGACTGTATATTTTTATACAGTCAGTCTACTCTGATTTGGGGAGCTAGATGATTTATTTGCAAACACTATCAAGGTATTCATGGTGATACCAACACCAATTTTCAGTTCCCACACTGATCTCTCTGATTTTAAATTTCCTTATACAACAAACAGTCTCCAAGAGGATGAGGATGGTGATGCAAACTGGTTTTGACTGCTTCTCCAGTTTGCTAGTAGAACTAGCATTTATCCATCATTTGCTATGAAAATGTTTCCACTGATCAAGAGGAGGTGCAGAATTAACCTATACATTTCTTACTGGCAACTGTAAGAGACAAGTTATTGAACTACAAGTTTTTGGTCTAAACTTCCACGTTTGTACTCTTCACATAGGACTGTGGGAGGTGAGAAGAGAAAAAGAGCTTGGCCAGAGAAGCTGGTACTTTGACATCAGTACCTACTGAACAATGAAGATGTGCCAGAGAAGCCAGACTGAAATCTAAATCCACTAATGGCTATTTGAAAAAAATTCACTCTACAGAACCAAGCAATGACATCAGAACTATGGATTTATTAGCTGGAAAGTGTCATTCCTCCTTCAGTGGTGAAACATGAACTTTGATCCTTTTATGATTCTTACACATCTCACTGGTGTTCCCAGGGTAAAAAATGCATGCTACATCCTGTGTTTGTGCAAACTAATGGCTATAGGCTAAAACTTGTCATCCTGCGCAGGAAATTCTCAGATCTGTAGTTTGGATAGAAATTCTACAACCTCAAGCTTGAACAGTTTTTCTAAGTCATTTTTCAGATAGGCCATAGAACTCCATATGCTGTTTATCAAGGTAGATGAAAAAATAACTCCTCTAATCCCAAGAATGCTGTAATACCAATGGAAGAAATCATTAACATCAATATTGTACTAGAAAGTGAGGGAATTTGCATTACAATAGATTTCTGGGCTGATTCCCATGCATCTACCCTCTTCAGGCAAGGAAAAAATCACCCCTGCATAGTTAAGTTCAGATGTCCTCTATATGCTGAAGTCTGTAAAGGTTCAAGACAGTCCTTTCCCATCCAGAAAGGCTTCAAGGAAAGGAAGCCTGAAACATATTCAGCACAAGCTAGCAGCGCCATGCTGACTTAATCCCATACTCACAGGGGCTACTGGTCAAAGGCGAGGAATACAGAACTGTCATTCCCTTCACGGACAGATCCAACTGGATAATCTCGAAATGTGGTGAAAATTATTTACTGATTTTCAAGAGGTGCCTCATGTTATGACTACTAAACCCATAAGCAAACTCATTTCTGTTCTGGATTAGAGAAATGCAGAGCTTCTCATGCCTCCTATTTGCTGCTGAATCTTATCTTTGATTAAAGTGATTAAAGGCCCACGTACAACTAAGCCACTTTGGAATCATGGCACAGATTTAAACTAACAATCTGCAAGCTCAGAACAACATCACCCACCCCAACATGATCCAAAGGCAGCACACCCACACAGGAAAACTGACCACCATTAGTTTTGAAAAGGAAAACCTGAGAAATAAACAATGCCTGAAAATGTGCCAGATATACATCTTGCTTGAACTGGATTTATTTAAGACAATAGTACTATATTAATTTTCAACAGCAAAGAGTTGGCCCTTTTTTCTTTCCTTTTTTTTTTTTAAATTGTCTTGGACTAACAAAAATCTTGAACTGCCATTTGCATGAAACCTGGAAAAGTACTGCCTTCCCCTTTTTGGTGTTTTTTTGATCTTCACTAGAAAAGCATGGGACCTTCAACCAATCCAACAATAGAGGAAGTTTCCAAATGAGCAATCATTATTAACAGAATGGATTTTCAATAATCACTCTGGACTAGGAGCACAAGTCCTATCAAAAAATGTGGAAAACCAGCACCCAGAGAGCTTCCAGTGTCTGCTGGAATCCCTCAGAATAAGTTTCCAAATGACCAAATTTTTAGAAGAGTTCAGGGCTTCTACCGAAAATCAGTTTGGCTGATAATTTAAAGGGAAAAAAAGTCCCACTGAAGAGAATTTTTCTGTTTGTCCACACATTGATCTTCTGCACTTTGTTTGCATTGTCCTGGAAGGACTGGACATACAATACTGTAGGACAAATACTGAACATTATTTTATATAAGAAGACAGTGCTCATCTAAAGCTTTAGCATACAAATCAGATAAAGTGATTTACCAAAGTGGGGGTTTTATTCTTTAAATATTGATATTTTTGTTGCCAAAAAAGTCAAGAAATGCCTTCTTCCCACTTGTATAACAATAAGGTTTGATAGGTAGAATGTACGAAATATACAGTAATTTCTTCTGAAAAGCTATATAAGCTCACTCAGCTTACAGTATGTGGAATGTAATTATCCAGAAAGTGAAATATGTATAAAAATAGGTAAAATTCCTACAATATTTGTATTGAGTCATAATTCCTCCTGCCAGGAAGGTTACAATAGCTCTACAGTAAATGTATGAAATGCTTGTTCATAAAGTTAAAAAACATCATTACCTTACTGAAGAACACATTAAATGTAGGAATGCATAATCAGAACTGACTCTCAATTCTGCTTAGCTGGTGCAAATCTACAGAGAACCATCATCCTTTCTGCACAAAACAAGACCAACCTCTAATTTGAGAGTTGGGGTTTTGTTTTGTTGTTTTGTTTGCCATAGAGGGGCCAGACTGAAGTTTATGAAAGAAATTCCTCTGGAAGCGGAAGTACATTGTTTAATATTTTTTCCCTATCTCCACTTTGCTTACTGACAGCAGTTACCCACCTTTTAAAATGATTATTGCCTGACATTACATGGAGCTTTTACTGCCTGCTCAGAAGAAGGCAGTGAAATACAAAGAACCTCCAACTCCCCTGTCATGACCCAGTTCTGGGCTTGTGCTTTTTTGACGAGTCTTTGATCTGCAGCAGGCCTCATAGGCTTGTCTCCCGGAGGAACATGGTGCCGATGTTGTAAGACACCTTTCTCACTCTGGTAGATGTGATGGAGGGTTTTGGCGGCTTCTGACCACTCCTGACCTCCAGGAAGTAACAGATCCCAGGAATTTCCTTTGGAAAGTTTTCTGGAAGCTCTTCACGGGAACGAGGGATAAAAATAA
Source organism: Oriolus oriolus (assembly GCA_013400235.1). NCBI lineage: Eukaryota > Metazoa > Chordata > Aves > Passeriformes > Corvidae > Oriolus > Oriolus oriolus. Next base: position 255,889 of record VXBT01002174.1, on the reverse strand, counting down.
AATTTTCTTCCTTTTTCAAAAGCCTAGAGAAAAACAAAACAGAGGGATATGAAACACATTCCAGAAATGTCTCTTTGGAAGAGGTGGATCCTACGTGCAACCAAGTAAAAAATGAGTTAACACTATTACATCTAAAGAAATTCTAAGCCAGGATCCTCAGCTGATATATATGAACTTATCATCATTAACTTCGAGGAGCTCTGTTGACTGAGATCAGCTGAACAGATGGCTCAGAAAAACATTCTCTGAAAATCAGTGTCAGCATTCAGAAAGTAGTGTACCAGAAAGAGAACCAAATTTGTAACGATCATTGTCCAGAACATACCATTTGCCTTAATTAAAACACTTCAGCCTGGTCAGTTGGGCAAAAAATTAACATTTCAGAGTGATGGCTACCACCAGGTTTCGCTCTGGAAGGCAGGTATGAAGGCAGCAGTGCTCAGGAGCTCGCACAGATAAAAGCAGGGAGGTCAGTTTGTGCCCTTCTCACACTCAGTAGTACTGTATTTCAAAAACTGGGTTCAAATACAGCAAATCCAGCTTCAACACCAGAACCAAATCTGACACTATTCATCAAAAGTACCCATGCCTTTAATCTAGGCTATTTGGTTGGGTCAAAAAGGGATCCAGGTTCCCTGGATCCATGAAGCCACCTCCTGGCATGCCTGCTCAGGTGGTACAGCACCACAGAGCTGACTATACTGCCTTCTGCCATTTGCCATCTTAGCCATGGTGGAGAAATATCTGTCTGGTTGGACCTGAACATTTAGGGCACCCTTATCAAGTATCTTCCCTAGAACTAGCTGAACTTGTAAAATAAAGGAAATAACTCTATACATTTTCTCTTTGTTTCCAATGAATTATGTAAATTAAGTTAGTGGTATTCAATCCCTTGCAGCATTGAAAAGAGCAGTTCTGAGACAATGGTAAGTTCTGAGCACAGCTGGATATACAAAAGCATTCTTCCTCCTTTCCCTCCAATGATATTTATTCTTTCTCTCAATCAGTTTGAAGCTCAAAAACGTAATTGGGAAGAACTGTATTAGTTTCAGTGGAATTTTGTAATAGGTAGTTTATTTAATGTCTGTAAAGTTGATTTCTGGAAGTAAATGAATGAATAAATCCCATTGCCGGGAGAATTTTGCAGGGTTATCAGTATATGCAATGGCACTTCCTTTACTGAGTATTTTTCATCGGTTTTGCATGAGACAATCTGCGTGAGCTCATTGAAATATAAAGGCATTTTCTTTCCAGCTTTTAAATAATCACTTACTTATAAATCCAACAAAGTTTTTGCCTTTGAACTTCTCTAGATATCTTTATTTAGTGAGTGGTTTGAAGGTCCGGACTGTCAATTTTATGATCAAAATACTACAATCTTTTCTAAATTGCATGAATGTTTGTGGAGGCTTCTACAGAGAAGCTTATCTCTTTTTATCTCTGCAATGTTTGCAGTAAATATTTTGTACTTCCAAGGTACAGCCTTAATACACTGAAATAACACTTCACAGATTCCCAAACTAGATTTCTGCACATTAACAGCTGAAATCTTAGAACTTTCTGAGCTAAATCTGTAAGCTTTCACTGTAGCCACTCTTCCCCACACTGACTATTCACTATGGAGCATCCAGTCTTCCTGAAAATCAGTGATTTCCTTATCAGAGTCTAATATCATGTAATTTTAATGACAGTTACACAAATCCAAAAGTGTAAAATACATCATATCTAAATTCTTTGATTCTTCTAAGATTAGTTGATATTTTACACTATTTCCTCATAGAAAAGAAGTGCAAGACATTAATTACCCATCTTATTTTCACTTGTTTTGTGAATTGTAACTTGGTTACAATGAAATGCTCCAGGACTGATAGACAATTACTCTTCTGAAGATTCCTCCACTGCTGTGGCTTGTGATAGACTCCACATCCCTGTATTAGATGCACGGCTTTAATCAGCCTCTCACCCTCAGAAATTGTCCAGCTGACCTTCACTGGGATAACATTTCGGCTCTCAAGCAAGCATGGCAGGAAACCTTTGTTACCAAGTGCTAATGGAGGTTACTTATGATTACATTCTATCCTACTTACTTCACACTTTTAAGGGAAAAAAAAAGAAATTTCTGGCTCCTGGAATAATACTATTAGCAAGATTTTCATCATGATGAAAATGGCCTCTTGTTAGCTTTCTCCTAAAGAACAGGTTCTTCAAATTCCTTAAACAATATGTTGGTCCTGACACTTGGCTTCCCAGTCTGAGAATGAGATCACAGTTCAGAAATTGCCTCTGATTTCTCATATCTTTGTGTATATACTAAAAAAACAAGTTATCTGCATATGTTCAGTGCATATTGGCGAGGACATTTTTCTGCAGAAATCTTCCTTCTGATTTTCGGCCACTTATGATATTAAAAAGAAAACGACAGCAATTGATGGCCATGGCCATTTCTAAGTGTCTTGAATTCCTTTTCATGGGTACAAAGAACCCCAAAAGATCCTTGTGCCAAGCAGGTGAATGAATAGTGCACATCCCCAGGGATGCGTACTGAGCCGCACTGTGGTGGCCTGACCTTGGCTGGATAGCAGGTGCCCACCAAGCCACTCTATCCCATGCAATCCATTTTTGCAATCCCCTCTGGCTCTGGAGAAGATCTAGTGTAAAACCTTCTGCTCTGGAACACTTCCTGGGTGGTGGAACACAGTTCTGGTTGGTAGCCTCACCTCATGGACCATTCTCAGAGCACTCCTTTGTGAACAAGTCAGACCGCCAGTGAAAGCCTGAAAGAACAATCTACTCTGAGAGCACAATCTCATCCTTCACCTTCAGGAAATTATGTTGCAGCTTAAACTGTATAAAAAAATGTCCCCAGATTGTCCCATATTCAGAGAGCTCAAGCTGAAGTTACACAACCTCCGCAGTTCAGGAATATGCATATAACAACTAGTCTGAAAATATCTCAAAGCATTTATCTTAGCTGTATTTTCTGAATCACTTCTGTGAATCTCCCTGCAGGGCACTACTGCAAAGGGTATTTTTACAGTAGGTTTTTCACAGGTTCAAAATTCTGGGTTCCACTAAAGTGGTTGGATACACAATTTACAATTCAGAGCTCCAATTATGAAGGTCAGGGTGCTCAGGCAATTATAGGAATAAATTGTCTGGAATTAGGTCTGCCCTCAGTTTATCTTCTTTGTTGATGTTTCAGGGGAAGAAGGATTTCTTAAACACTGATTTGCAGTTGATTAACTTTGACACCTTCTCCTCGTAACCTGAAATCTTCCAAAGCTTTTAAAATCCTTGTTCTGTCGCTACCTTGGTGAAAATGCTCTTGCTTTCAGACAAAAAGAGACAGTATCTGAGAATTATCCTATCACTTTTTTATTCTTTTCAGTTCCTTCATTTAAGAAAACAACTCAGGAAGTCTATGTGTGAATGAAAATTGGGATCATACTTAGTGGGAACCCTGAAGAAGCTTTTAAAAGCTGTAGCTCTTTCTTCACATAGATGAAATGATAGCGTAATTGCACTTCAAACTATCTTGGCAAGAAACAGTCACATCTTCATCTGTTTCTATATTCAGAAAACCACAGAATCATAGAATATGCTGAGTTGTAAGGGACCCATCCTGATTATCGAGTCCAAATCCTGGCCCTGCACAGGACACCCCAAGGGTCACGCCATGTGCCTGAGAGTGTTGTCCAAACGCTTTTTGAGCTCTGTGCTGAGACCACTTCCCTGGGGAGCCTGTTCCAGTCACAAGCCAGAAGACAGAAGAGATAGATCAGTGTCTGCCCCTCCTCTTCCCCTCATGAGGCAGCTGCAGACTGCAATGAGGTCTCCCCTCAGTCTCCTCCAGGTTGAACAAACCAAGTGACCTCAGCAACTTCTCATATGGCTTCCCCTCCAGATCCTTCACCCTCCTTTGGACAGTCTCTAATAGTTTAATGGTTTTTTAATGTTGTGGCACCCAAGCTGCCCCCAGCACTGGAGGTGAGGCCGCCCCAGCTCAGAGCAGAGCGGGACAATCCCCTCCCTTGCCCGGCTGGCGATGCTGTGCCTGATGCCCCCCAGGACACGCTTGGCCCTCCTGGCTGCCAGGGCACTGCTGCCTCATGTTCAACTCGCCACTGACCAGGACCCCCAGATGCCTTTCTGCAGCACTGCTCTCCAGCATCTGATTCCCCATTCTATACTCACAAGCAGGGTTGCCCTCTCCCAGATGCAGAATCTGGCATTTGCCCTTATTAAACTTCCTATGGTTCATACAGCCCAGCTCCCTAATTTGGACGAAGAAATGGTTCAAAAGAAATGCTGATTGCTCATCTGTCCAGTTTGAACTAACAGAGCCTTGCTATTACAGAATTATTTGTTGCAAAGCCCTCAATACAGAGTGCCTGTTTCCCATGATTCTTACTCTCTCCATGTCCACAGTTCATCTCTTCATCTCTCAGAGACGTCAGACTTTTGTACTTTTCACTAGGTTGCTGAATCAGAGCACAAAAGCACCCACTCAGAACTAAACTTCAGTGTGAACTTTCTTTAGGAAAATTGGTCGGTATAGATCAAAATTTGAACAAAACTTCTAAGAGAAATACAATGCTCTACAACAAAGGAGACTATGCACTGCATTCCTAAACATAGTATGAACCAAGAAAAGCACATTTCTGAAAGATTGATCTGACCAATGCTATCTTTCACAGGGAGAGATATCAACAAAAGAAAAAGGTTCTTTTTGCCCTAACTCTAAAAGTACTGTAAAACTTCTATTTAACTTTGTTCCCATTACCCCATTAATTGATATAATTAGGAAAAGTTATTTAATGGCTTTCCAAACAGGCTATGAGAAGACTGTCTCCTGTTGGACCGCTGCTCCCTTCCTCCACGGCAACAAGTGTTGCTTGCTTCACCAGCTGGGCATCTGCTTGATAACATAAACCAGCTGATTTGTTTCCATACGAACACAGATAATAAATTATTACCACAGTCATTAGAAATATTGGAAGGCTGCTCTTAAAATACTCTGTATAAAGATATGAATTTGCCGTTGTAATGCTAAAAATCAGTGCACTTGGTTCTAAACTTTAGCAGGTTTAAATTTCTCCCTCAGTTTCTGTGCACGCTAAACATCAGGAGACTGGAAAAAAAAACCTGACTTCATCTCTACCTAATTAATTGCACATTGCATTTATTACTTCTTAAACTATAGAAGTTAGTGTATTGGCATTTCTTTTTCATACAGATCAACTGTAGTGAGGTTATGAAAGGACCAGTCATGATTTTTTATGGAATATATTGCATACCACATGCAGCTCAGCATGGTGAGTGTCTGTCTCTGACCTTTAATACTCTTCTTTCCCACCCACCTAAGCACAAAGAATAGTGTGTCTCTGCTCTCTGTTTGGGACATTAGAGGCTCAGTGCACAGGTTTGCAACATCACTGCTGAAAGGCCTTGGGCTCTACACTGATGTAACAGTGCTGGACCCAGGACCTGCCTCGATTTTCCCAGGCTTGAGCTTTCTGTAGTTTTAGGAGTTGTGTAGCGAACAGATGACTTTGCCTAGACATGTTTTAGCTTTAGATTAGCTGTGTGAAACTGTGGTGTAACATACTCTGTTAACTATTGAACAGTGATCTAGTGCAGCTACTCTGTGTAGAGTGAACCTTGAATAAAAGTGAACCTTGAACAAAAATACAGTGTCACAAAGCACAAGCACAGCCAGATACCAGAGGCCCAAGGACCACAATCACAAATTGCAGTGACTATGGGGGTGCAGCCTCACAGAAGCAGGTGACACTGGGAGTAGAAAATCCAAAAAAACCCAGTGCATTTTGACTACGCTCCTAAAATTAAGACTACCAACAATTTTTTGTGACCATGAATAAGCTGTATTCCCACTGTGTCAATAACTAAACTGCCTGTCCACCAACATCTCTTGAGAACATACATAGTGAATTGACCAATATAAAAACACGCCGTTTTTTAAAGGATGCTGAGAAATAAAATCTAAAATAATTTGAAAATACTTTTGGAGAGCAAGCCCATTGGTTTGATCATATGAGGAAGAAAAATATAGATGTAGATATAACTATAACCTGTAGGAGAAATCATACATGTAAATAGATATAACCTGCAGGAAAAAGAATTTGATAAAAATAAAGATCTATAAGGAGTTTATAGAAAAGCATAATTTTAAATTAAAATCCCTGTAAAAAGAGAAGTATTGAAATACTTCTTAATTACCTAAAACTTCTTTCATACAACTTTCTGTGAAAGAACTATGAAAAACCTATATCAGTTTTAATCAGTTTTAAAGGCCTAGAGGCAATTTATGCAGGTGAACACTCAATGACCTCACCCAGCTCCATAAGGAGGTACACTTGGGTTGCCCTCTCTCCTAAATCAAGATAAAGATGTGGGATCGAGGCTGCTCATCTTTGCCTAAGCTCAGGTCCCAGATGTATTGCCCAGCACGTGATAATGGAAAGTATCTGTACCCAACACTGAGTGCCAGAAGCACATTCTCCACAAGGGAAATACATGCTGCAAAAGACTAGAGGTAGAAAGAAGAGGAAAAAAAAAGAATTCATTTTTAAACAGGAGTTACTTGACAAACAGGAACTACTATGTTTACCTGCTTTTGATAACTGCTTAGAAATCCCAAAGCATTACATCGCAACACTATTAGGAAAACAAGACAAAAGTGGGTATATTACATTAATTTCTCATAAAAATCATTATTAAAGGCTGAAACAAAAAATGAAAAATATTTAATATCTCTTCTGTGCTGAAGAGTCTCATAAATCTTATTGTGCTTCCTTCCTGACTATGGAAAATAGGGTAATTCTATTCAATTCTGGGTAACGTAGATTAATTAAATAGACTTTGAGCCAATTCTCTTCCTATTCCTTCCTGTCCATATGTTTAATCAGAGACCAGTCCGGGATGCTCAACTTCCTCTCCAGTTTCCCCAATTTTCACTGGAAGTTTTATCAGTGCTATTCCAGTGATTTAATTTTGCAATGCTCAGTGATTCAAAGCAAATGGGGCTCTGTGATCCTTCTGTCAAAACACCTGTCTGAGTCAAGAGAAGAAGATATTTCAAATATAAGCGATGCTTCAGATTCAAAAGATGCAAAGGCCACCTTTGTAAAAAGGTGTTGTTTCACACACAGCAGAGCTCTGCTCAGGCAGGTGTAACTGGAGCAACCCTGCCCCAGGCTCACTGCTGCTGCTCAGCAACAAACATCACACCTTGTACTTATAATTTTAGACTCTGATTCTTACTTAGGCAGATTACAGGCTTGAAGGGAAGTGTTTGTAACCAATAACAGGTATTCTGAAGTGTGATTATTATTATTTGAATGCTAATGACACTTTTTAATGCACAATCTTTACTGTAAAATGAAAGCTGGTAAGTACTGGACATGTTTCAGTATCTGCATGCTTTACAAGCACAAAACTTGTATCATAACTTCCATCAGGGGTCATGGTAGACACAAACACGGATGATAAATGCCAGTAGTTTCATTTAACTGAAAATTCTGTTGTTTTCATACTGACTGCAAAATTAACGACTTTGGAAAACACTGATTCTTAGGTAATAGAAATATTCACAGCAGTATTAACAGAGTGCACAGCAGCACAGTCTGATCAAACAGAAGCACTTAATTGAATATAAAGTCAAATGCAAATACATTTCAGTTTGTGATGAATCATTTCATTTATACACAATAAATATATACTCATACAAATTATATTTAAGAAAAGTTACATAGGTGGATGCATCAGATCACTACTCGTTTATTTGGACACCACCAGGATATTATGTTAAATCTCATAGATCACTTTCAGAACTAAGATCTCTCTCCTGAAAAAGTATGGACTGCACTTTCAGAATATCTCAGGTTGGAGAACAGCCCTTTATAAGAACTGATCCTGTGCAAGAAAAGTCCAGCTCCCTGTCATAGGGCTGTGGTCGCCTTTTGCCAGACCACAAACCACACACCAAAGGCCCTGCTACTGTGTAATTTTTGTAACTGGAGCACAAATGATAAACAAAATTATGGTGACTGTTCAAACAAGGTTTTAGAGGCTTCCTCCTATCCTACAGCAGATGACCAAGAGCCAAAGGCTGTAGAATGCTGTATATGGAAGGTCCTAAAGACAATTTCTTTTCAAATGATACCAAGCTCCAAACAGAAATTTCCCATATATTTATTGAATTTATTTTTATTTAAATGAAAATGTTTTCTGTAAACAATAATAGATTGGATTTCGAATTGGATAGATTTGGAGAATAATAGATTGCCTTTCTCTTGCATGTTACCAGACAACTGTATGAATCTATTTCTGTTCCCTTCATGATACAAAGCCTATTCAGTTATTCTACCTCTTGTTCAGTTTGCTACACTTGCTTCATTCTCAGAATTTGATCTCAAGTGAATGGGCTCTTCAGAAGAATGTCACTTCATGCACAACTTTAATTACTTTTAACTTTTAACTGACTGATTCATATTTTAGTATAGCAGACACTTGAATACTTGGATGAAGAAATCCTATTTAAAATTTTTATTTACATAGATAGCTATAGGAAAAGAAAATGAGATTCACAGTTCTGTATAAGAAAAAAAAAGAAGGAAAAGCAATATTGAGTGAGCAATTGTGTACAGATTTTACCACACAGTCTCAAAACCTTACTTCAGAAAATTACTTCAGATAAAGAACACTGGAAGACTGAGATCTCCTGCCAAAAAAAAAGTGAGAGCATCAGCTGTAATCCAAGCAGTAGAAATTCTAATAGTCAAACCGTCAAATTTGAACAATAAGGAACACCTTTTTATTTAGGAGCTGTTCCTCATAACCAGATTTAATCAAGCCTTCTCTCCATTTGCATAATTTCTTCAAAACACTAGGGATAATGCTTTGCCATTTACAATCTTTTTTCCTACATTGGGAAAATTCAGGGAATGTTTCTATCAAGTGTGTCTTTACAGTTCTAAATAAGAAATTTTGTCTTCAAGAAAGCATAAAATCTCTTTGTAAGCTTGGCCTTACTGGCAAAATTAGACTTCCTTCAGAGACAATGGGAGTGTGCTTTCTTTCACAAACCGTGTCTAGCAGGTGGAACCCAAATCCTAAGTCAAAAGCTGTAAGAGTGCATAAAACTACGTTGCTTTGAGAGATATCTCCACTTTTTCTGTTACATGTTATTTTAGGCTGGAATGTCTGGTCTTTCTGTGCCTCCTTCCCTCCACTGCATGACTTCTTTGTGCATTCTGATAGAAACCCGCAAACGAAAGACCGACATCCCCAAGCAACACCTCTTTCCAGCTGTCCTGGTGTCCTGCCGGCTTTCTGCTGAAGTCCATTGCTGAGGACAGAGCATGTTACAAGACGGAACTGAAAACAGGCTGAAATAAAAACAATAGGGAAGGATTAAGAGGACTTACTGGTATGTGGTGGGACTGACATTGATGCGGCGTGGGTGACTTCCTGACTCGAACTTGCTCGCAAGGGTGACGTTGTTCCCAAAGAGACAATAGCGTGGCATTCTCACACCAACAACGCCGGCCAGCACTGAACCTGAGTGAATGCCTATCCTCATCTGGAAAACACATGAGATCCGTGTCAGGCTGCCTCTCCTGTGCCACCAATGAGAATGTCATTAGCACTTATTTACAAGCAATTCTTTCAATTAAAGAATAAACCAAAGAAGAAAGAGTGAAGAAAACAGGCTCTTCTATTCCACTAACTTAATTCAGATGCAGCTAAAAGAAAGAAGAACAAAAACATGGGTAGTGGATACTGAAAAGCTGCTAGGCAGAGTAATTTTCCATCTCCTTGCACTGATTCTGTGGGAACTTTCCTTTGCTATGCAAGCTATGCAAACAGTAAGATAGGTTGTTGTAAATCATTCTCACACCTGCTGCTTTTTGACTTATGTTTTTGGTACAGTAACATAATATTTTTAAATGGGTATCTGGTGCTTCAGCCTATCACCTGAGGACAGGTGTGGACACTGTCCAGTGGTCTTTTGGAACTAGGATATATAAATGGTATTGTAAAATTAATAAATAATTCATTCTCTTGCTGGACTCGCTTGCTGCTGCATCTCTGAATTCCTGCTAAGCCTGCTACACATGGGTATTTTTTTTGCTAAAACTATTTTCTTCTTCTGTGCACATTTGCTGCAGACTGTGACAATAAAAACAGAAATCATGAACAGAATAGGATGGGATCATCCAGAGTTACTGCAATATCAGCCATCTAATTACACAAATAAATACATTACAGAGGGTTATTTCTGCCACCAATTCTAACACAGGCTTCAAAATAAGGCCCAATTTTTCTCAAACTGGCAGGAAGAGTAGTTAAGTGGAGTGAATTAATAAGTTATATTTATCTCCTTCATATTTTTCTTCTAAACTCTTCAAGGTCTAAGGTCGTTGTCACTTTGTCAGACTGAAAGATATTGCAGTGGTGAGAATGCTGAAGACTGAGGCACCAATGATTTTAAAAGTAATTGCATTCTCCTCAAAATAAGGAGGAATAAATCCCCAGCAAATTAAAAAACTCATGTGGCTATTCTAGCAATTATCCCCTGTACCTGTCTGAGATATGGCAATTGCATAGACATATAAAGCTCAGAGTCACCATCTCAGTTTCTTTCAGAGTGAATAATCAAACAGAGATTTATTCTGCATACATTTTAGCTAACAATTGCATTTGCCAAGAAAATAATCTTTACAGATAGGCAAGCCTTTTTCCCTTGTTAACTTTTTAACAGTAAAAAAATCAAAAGAAGATACTTTTATCTTCTGAGGATACTCTTGCTCATAGCAACTGCAGTGCTGCAAAATGTAAGGTGAAGGAAATAAATAACACCTACTAAGAGGGTCTGATGTGGTATGAAGGAGTGAGTTACCTAACACTATACTCAATATGGTCCTTTTACTTACTTAATTCCCAGTTATTGCACTGTGCTTTTGTCCATCAGTCCTTATTTCTTTTAATAAAAAATACATATGGTGTCAAATACAACTAAAAAAAATCACTGTTACTCCTTTTTGTGTAAAGAAAATGCCAGCATTTAACAAGATTGGTGTCCATGAAGTTCTAAGAACATGTTGGACCCCACATGATTTCACTGACTGTGGTTCTTCCCACGTGCCCAAGACTTACACTGTGCAGCTAAGCACTCTTTTAATTTTGTTCCTCTCTTATATGTCACAGACAGTGGGTTTAGAATTATATCTGCTACACAGTAAGCTCATGCATAACCTAAGAACATGTTCTGCATTGAGTGTGATAGTACTTACAGCTTTCTCACAGGCAGCCTAAAACCCTCAATCTTCACAACAATGCTGTTAATTACAGACCAGGTTGTTTGGTTTGTTTGGGGCTTTTTT
>VXBT01002174.1:117832-244446 GCA_013400235.1 Oriolus oriolus | reverse complement strand
TTTTTTTTTTTTTTTTAAATCTGTGAGTAAGTATCACTCACTTTAATTGAACTTTCAAACCTTTTCTATGGTTTGGAAGGCAGCCACTGAAATCCTTCAAATACTCTATTCCATAGAAGTGGAATGCTGGGAAGCACCCACAAACTTGGTTTGCCTGCTAACACCTGTGCAAACTCATAACCCTTACATTATTTTGGTCATATTTTGGGGCAATAATATTTCCTGTGTACAGCACACATTTAAAATCCACTGACCATTACCAGTGGAAAAAAGTGCTCCTGCAGTCATGAAGTGAGCAAACAGCCCTTCTCCATATAGGTGAGGTCAGCAGCTGCCCTTCGTGAGAGACTATGAGCAGGAAGTCTTGCTCACATAACAGTGAGCATGCTGTCAGCTTTCAATAAATAATAAACAACCTATTTACAACATCTTGTTCTTGTAAAACGGGAGGTGAATCAGTCATTTTGCACACAATTTTAAGAACAGAGCTAATGAAACCTATTTGTTTCACTGCTACTCTACATATTTTTTTTAAAAATCACAAATTAACTGTGCGCTGTGACCTTTTCTAGGGTACATTTAATCACATGTGAAGGCCAGATTGAAACTGTAAGGAAAAGTATTAGCTTTGTTTTCCTCTAAAAACATAGAGATAAAAGTATATATTAGAGTGGAAGGAAAATGTGATAGCAAAAAATGTACTAAGAAAATAAAATTTGCTTTTGCAATATATGCAGTGAAAGCTGAAGTTATTGTTGGTTGTTTTTTTACTTTCGTTCTTTCCTTTTCATTGCTTCCTTTTACAGAGCCACATAGTTTTTTTATCACTCAGTGCCTCAGTGACAGAGGTGAGGGTTCTTCTGTACTATCTTAAGAGCTTTTTAAAAAACACGTGCTCCTATAACAAAAGAGGTAGATATATTCTCACAAACACAGGTTAAACTACATAGAGAGTGTCAAAACCTGAAGTTTTCATTGGGTAGAAGAAAGTTGATGCAGGCTTTCTCATAGAGAAAAATTACACAAAAAATGGCTTACAATAAAACTCCACTTCTGCTTTATTATATAGCTCTCCACAAGAAAAGAGCCTGCAAACACTGATGCTATTGCCATGAAGTATTCTTTAGTGTGCCTTCTTATACCAAGAATAACCATTACATTGGTCATATAGTACCTTTTAGCAAAATATGTTTACTTAAAAATGAAGATTTTACTTCATTTGCAAATATATTGGTTTGGCTTTTTCCTCACTGAGTTGAAAAGTGTTGTGTTAACAGATCCAGGCTCTTTTTCCCAAAGGAAGAAAATGTGTGATCCAATCATTAACAAGAAGGCACTTACTGGGACACATCAACCTTTCACATTACCTGTGCAGGAAAAGAAAATCTGCCTAGACCACATAACTTAGAAAAATAGTAACACTTATACATGTATAGTTACAGTTCCCAAGCTATATTGTATATGTAGCCCTTATCAGTCCTTTCCCAGAACAGTCACCACTAAATATTAATAATAGCACAGAAAGTGAAAATTGGGTGACAACACTAGGATGCATTATTTGTCTATCATAACTCTGTTTACTCCTTTTAATATATGTGTAGTACAAATTATACATTTATTAACTGTCTTAAATGGAGTGATTTTAAGAAAATGCATGCTCTTCATCTGTACCAACTGCTCCTTTTTATGTCCCTAATTATTTAGCTAAAGAGAAAAGGGCAGTGTGTAACTAAACTTTAAAGTTCAGAGGCATTATGCATACAAATGGAAAGACAGGTCTTTGGAAACTATCACAAAGAGGAGACAGCCATGAAAAAAACAACCAATAAATACCACTCCTCCAGTAGTTAAGGAACAGTGAAGAGACTGACAAAAGCCAAAGACATTTCTAAAGCATGATACTGGAAGGCACAATGGTAAAAGAAACATGAACATGTGGGAAAAAAAGTGAGAGACCCGTGAGAAATCTTTTAGGTAAAGAGGGACAGCTTGAACTGAGTACAATGGAAAGATCCAGACTGGAAAATGAGAAAAAAAATTAACAAATCTGATCTTTGCAAGAGCTGTGGTAACAGTAAAGTTGAGAAAAGCTGATGAGTCAGAGGTGTAAAAGCAAAGCAGCCTGCACTGATCAGTGTAGTATGAGAGGAAAGCCATGGCTATGTGCAAAGCAAAAGAAGCTTCCAAAACTTGTATAGGGAAAGGAGCAGTATTTGGATATTTCTTACAGGATAAGGCACAGAGAGCAGAAATGGCTAATACCTGAGTCACAGGAAGGATAGTGATTGTGTTTAACAGCGATAAAGAAGATTCATAAGGAAAGACGAGGAGTACTGGAGCTAGGGTCATCATCTAACGGGGCAATGTGCCAGGAGAGGTATCAGTGAGAACTGAGTCCAGACTGGACTGCAAGAGGAAAGTCAAGAACAAACAGGAACAAGGATGAACAGCACAAAAATATTTGTTCTTTTTCTGAACTGAACATTCTGTTACTGAATTTTTCTGATGTCCTAAGTCTTAGAAAAATTGTATGTTACTTCTTTCCACCTCCTCATTGCCAAAGCATGATTTTCCTTCTTCATTTCTAGAAGAGCTGAGGTTTTTGCTTTGTTTAGTCTTGTTTCTTTTTTATCTGCTGTGCAATTTCAATTACTTGCAATAGCCTGAATGCCTTCTTAGGCACCATATTGAAAACTGCACTCTTCCATCAAAATAAAGCCTATTCCAACTGAGATGGGAGTAAATGCAACACTGAAAATTCACAACCCATCTACAGCTGACTTTATGGGGAAGAGGCAAAAATATTTTTATAACTGTAAAGGAATGCAGTGGCATGCCTGAAGGAAATTTCATCATTGCTAATTTGTTCCTTAATAGCTTTTTCTGTTAATCAGTACTCTCACAATAAAAAAAAAAAAATCCAGTCATTTTCCAGTCATTTTCTTTATGGTCAAAGCTCTTGAGATTTTTCCCTTGAAACCCTGTTGAAAAATGTGTTCTTTCTCTTTCCTCATTTTCCCACATAATTTTCAAGGCAAAAATTAGAATGCAAGTGGAAAGACAGTCTGAGAAGTAGCACTTGTCTACTCAAGAACATTTTATAGAACCTCCTCAAATCTAAAACTTTTTGACCAATGTATGTCTGCATACTGATAGCCAAAAGAACACATTAACCTTATTTCCCTTCAGTCAAAACTGAGACATTGCAATACAAGAATTAAAAATAATTCCTTTATTAATTAGGCCACAGAAAAATGGTTCAAGCTGTAATGATTCCTGAAAGGAAAATTATCTGGGTTTTTAATTATTCCTCAAGCTTCTTATGCACATATTGCTGTGCAAAAATATTTGCAATCTTGGTTATGGGCTTACAAATCTATTTAAAAGAGCATAACTCGTCCTTTATTCAGAAGAAAAGAGACTAATAGGAAACAGCATGAAGAATTACATAAGGGTGTGACTGTGAAGAATGATTTCTGAGTTGAAAAGGACTGCAAATATTTTTGCGCAGCACCATGCGCATAAGAAGCTTGAAGAATAATTAAAAACCCAGATAATTTTCCTTTCAGGAATCATTACAGCTTGAACCATTTTTCTGTGGTCTAATTAATAAAGGAATTATTGAAATAAACTGAAAAGCAGAGTAGGAAGAAGAGTCTGTGGGTACTTTTCTTTTTGTCTTCCAGTAAAGAGTACTTGATACTAAATCATGCAAGCAGACTTTCCAACTCAAACCAAAGGTAACCATGTAACCTGTCTGCTGATAAGCACAGGGAAAAAAATACATGCTCATTTCTGAAGGTCTCACTCTGCAACCAGCAATTTTTAGTTCAGGGATTTCCTGAGCCAAAAGAAATTCTTTTTGCAGAGAAAAGGTGTTTGATGTTCACAGTTCCTCCTCAAATATGAGCTACGATAACATTTCAGCACTCATTCTTTCTTCCCACCACACTCACAAAAGAAGGACCTTAATAAACAGTTCTCACACTGTGAAAAACACACTCCCATGCTAGAAAGAGAAGTCTCAGGTTGCCTCACAGGTTAGCTGCATCCAGAAGGACACAAAGTCCATTTTCACAGAACTGTCTGCCTTACACAGACACAGATGAAGGAGAGAGGGCAGGCTGGGAAGTAGGTGACACAGTTTGGAAAGCAACCACGGCCAGAAGCGATCTCCCACTCAGGCAGCCCAGAGCTTTCCAAGCCTCAATAATGTGGCTGACTGACAGCTGCTCAAGACTTTGTGCTGAGTTGGTAGCAGAGCTCAGGGCTGGTACAAGGCAGTGGATGGATGAAAATAGCTCCAGGCACACGGATGTCCCAAGTCAGAAAAGCATTCAAATACAAGAGGAAGCATTCTGCTGGATCAGGACTTTTGGTATCAGCTTCAGTAATGTACATCGGTATCTGTACAGTAACATTGCTTAAACAAAAGCACTCCTCACTTTCTGCCTTAACATACTGAGTGATGCTCCGTGTTTCAGTATGGACCTCCTCCCTTCTGCCCTTGCAGTGTCCTTCAGAAAGGAAAAAGTCACTTCTCGCAGAATGTCTCAGCTATTAGTCCACGACACACAGACAGACCCTTTCCAACAGAATCTGCCAAATTCTGCAAGATGTTTTCTGCTCTAATATTTTCTAGTACCTTCTACAACAGTTCTATCTCTAAATCTCAACATATGCCTTACACAGGGACATTTACTTGTAAATGTCTTAATGTAAAATAGACTCTCCAGAGCTCAGAGGTCTAAAATCAGGGCCATATATTGGTGAGTCAATGTACCTTTCTGCTCCTTCAAAGGCCTGCAAGTTGATAGGACTGACAGCTATGTCCTGACATATGCTTTAGTGTGTGGGTTATCTGTATTCTTAGATAGATTTATAAATATCACAGTGCCTTTCTGGAAAGGGACATATGACAGTACAGCTCACTACAGAATTGTTGCCAAGGAACAGACCTGCTCAGAGGAAAATTTAGATCACTTGAGTTTCACAAGGTGTTCTATAGAACAAAACTACAGGATATACTTCTCCCCTATTTGAACAACATTTGGAGAAACAAACACTTAACGTTTTTCTAATCAGAATTTCCTAGATTTCTTACTCACAGAATTATTTAACCTATCTGAAGCAAAACACACAGCAAATTATGCAAGGACAATGAAAAATAAAGTCATAAACTAACAAAGAGTGAATGACTTGGGATCAATAAATCAATTTTAAATAGTTATTGGGTAAAGCAATCACGTGGTTTGTGCAAAAGAGATGCAATTAAATTATAACTAATGTGATGCACACTACATATGTACATCCCAGGGCTATGGTCTTGGCATACAGTGATTTCTACTGAATGTGGAAAAAGGAGCTATGAAGCATTTCTACATAAAGAAGCCCCAGACTTGAAGGGTGAAATATTCTTCTCTTTCCCTTGAAGTTCTTCCACTATGAGTTAAGCTAGCCCTGCTTTGAACAGTGGTCGTATTAGTTAACCTCCAGAGGTTCCTTGCAGCTTCCTTTATTTCACAACTCTGTATTTCATAACCTGTGTTGAAAAATTATACACCTGTGAGTCGCCATCAGCAGTATGAGGTAGAATTAGATGAAGTAAAAAGAAAAACAAAGACTCAGACTAGTTTTGGGAGCTCATTAGTTCTAGTATCAAAGGAAAGTTTACAGTGGGGCAAGTTTTTTTTGAGCCAAATGGCATCACGTAAATTCACTATGGCACTGCTCAGTGTCTAGGTTAGAAGAGGATTTGGGTCATCTGTAAGGAAACTTCTGACCTGAAATTATTTACTGGAGGGGCTTGTGGGTGGAGAGGTGGGTGTTAAATGATGTAAATGAGAATTTTTAGAGTTGCTAAACAGAAAAATAAAACCTATATCCTTCCCCCAAGATACCAAAGAAGAAACATTAATGTGCTCCTTCATGAGCTGCTTCTCACTCACCAATAAAACACTGCATTTCATTGCTGAGGGGGCATTTAATCAAAAACACCTTTTATTGTTTTCTTTAAATAGTAATTTCCACAGTAGGAATTTAATTACTATGTGAACCTGTGTGTTCAGGCACTTAAAAAAGAGCTAATCACTCACACAAGCCCACATAGCAGTGGAGGATTTTTCCCAGCCTCCTCTCCACTGACACCCAAAAAAGAAAAAAATTCATCAGAAAGTTCTCTTTGATCCCTGGTGTAGGAGGACATCTTTGTCTCACAGTGCCATCATATGACATATACTGAATGGATTGGGTGATACTTTAACAAGGATAAGTGACACATGCTCAAAATATTTAAGGGAACAAAAAAACTGTACAAGGGGAAAAAAAAAAGTTTGACCTAAGCATTTTAACCTTAAGAAACAACATTTAATACTTTTGCTAATTTAGTCATTTAACGTAAATTTCACCTGATTTCAAGCACCTAGAAGTTAGCCAGCTCATTTAGGTTAGATTTCTAGACTCCTGGTAAACACATGAGGTTAATAACCTCAGGGCTGCAATCCCTCACATTCCAAAATTGGCACGTAGGAGAGGCTGAATCAGTCACTCCTGAAGCTGTCTAACTCTCCTGGTGGAACAGAGAGGGACATTTAATGGTAAGTTTAACCTGGACACCTCATAAACAGCTAAAAAAAGGTGAGATGAATCCAACTCTCAGCCTGGCAAAGTTGACACACTTTTACTTTTCCATAAAACAAGCTACACTCTCGTGCATAAATCATCAAAAATACTGGTGTCGATGGATAGGATCAGAAGATCATTCTATTTGTAGAACTGCAGAAATTTCTTCAGATGTTTTAATATAATGGTCTTTGAATCTAGCCTGCAATATCTGAAACTGTAAAATGAAATGACCTTTCAATGGCAGAGTCATGCTTCATCTTTTTGACCATAGTACATGTTCTCATACATAGATGAAAGTCAGATTGATCTGCTTTGGGAAGATCTTGGAACCAATCGACAAGGATCTGCTGCATAGCAGCTTTTAAATAGAACCACTGATCTATAACAATCTTACAGTTTTACTGCTAGAAGCAACCTTATCTAGCCTCTACAACAATGATGTATCAGAGTCTTTCCAAAGGCTTCCACGCTATTAATGAAACCTAAATTGTTGCCGATGTCATTTAAATCTCTACCACTGCAAGGTATTTTAATATTTTTTGCATGAAGAGGAGACACATTTTAAGTGTGTGGTTTCTACTGGATCCCCCAGCTTCTTGCAATCAGCATCAAGGCAGACATAATCAAAATTAAAAAATTATTACACTTCCTGCTCCATATAGACACTGTAGACATGACAAAAAAAATCAGTGGGTCAGGTTTTGAAAATATACCTGTTCTAAAGTTGGGAAAGCAGAGAGACTACTTCCTTCAGCACTTCTCAGTCTAACAAACCATATAGTCAATTAAATTGTTCAAGTGGCACTTAGTGCTACAGTTTAGTTGACAAGGTGGTGATCAGTCAAAAGTTGGTTGGACTCAACAGTCCAGGAGGTCTTTTTCCAGCTTAGATGATTCTGTGTGATTCTGTGACTCTGTGATACAGACAAATACCTGAAACAAGTCAATATATGCCCTCTTTTGTAACAGTAAATCAAGGAATGACTGCATAAAAGATACAAGGCTAAGAAAACCCTGTATATAAAAAAAGAAAAAAAAAAAGAAAACTGTGTATAAAGAATGCTTAGAATTGCAGGCTATATTGGCTAAACAATAGTTTGCTTCCTTGTGAAGAAACTTAGGGCACTGCTAGCATCATAGAGAGTTGAATACTAAATGTGCAACATGACAACTTTTTCTCATGCTCAAATAAAGGATAAACTAGCTTGTAAAGAAAAGAAAGTTTCCATGTGACAGCTGGGACATACAGAAACTTTATATCTAAAATGTTCCAGTGTTTGAACAGCTCACTGTATTAGACTCTATTAGATTTAAACACCTCGCTCTAAAATGATAATGCTGCTGTGTTCCTTGGCTTGTTCATCAGTTTGTTCTTAAGAACTGCAATTTCTATAGACTGAACACAAGACAATGTAAGATGACACCAATTATTTTTGCAGAATTTACACGACTCTTATGC
Organism: Oriolus oriolus; assembly: GCA_013400235.1. Classification (NCBI taxonomy): domain Eukaryota; kingdom Metazoa; phylum Chordata; class Aves; order Passeriformes; family Corvidae; genus Oriolus; species Oriolus oriolus. The sequence goes on along the minus strand of VXBT01002174.1, from coordinate 236,363 downwards.
CTGGAGCAAGTCTCCACAGCTGGCAGTGGCGATTGCATAAAAAGGGAAATGAGGCTCTGTGACTGCGTGGATTCTATAAACAAGAGACTGAAAGACTTCACCTTGGCTATAATTGGAAAGGGATTTATTAATACTCCTTATCAGCCTTCGTACTTCACCATCACAAAGCTGCAGATCTTTGCAGGGAAAGTGAATTGCCTCCTCAGTGAGTTCAAAACACACATTCAAATAAAATAATTTTTCTGAAGTCTTTCAGACAGGCAAATCCACACAGTTGAGAATAACTACTCCATACAACAAAGGGAATTAGCACAAAAAGAAAGGCAGCCGGTTTCCACAGAACTGAGGATTTTAGTAAATTATCTAAGCTTTTAGTGAGTCTCCTGATTCCTGTATAGACAGCCCTTCAGCAAGTCAATCAAACTTTCCTGACACCACAAAACAAATCATAACAAAAGCTAGGATCAGAACTCAGAGTGTATTTTGTACAGCTCTGTTGCCTTCACTGAAAATCTAAGAAAAGGAAATCTGTAAATGAAATGGTTAATGAAATGAATGAAAAATCACTCTGTAACTCATACAAAATGTAGCATTTTGTATTCCTAGAATTAAGGTGGAAATCTACAAGCAATATCTAATTGTTATTGAACATCAGATGTACCATAAATAGAAATGAGCTACTATTTCACCATTTGTTTAAATTGCTTCAGAGAAAATTGTTAACTGCACCACAATTTTAAGAAGATTATTTAGGATAAATTTGAATGTTCTGGTGTTTTCATGACTAGAAGGATTCTGATCTTATTTTCAAAAAATTAGCAAATGAAGGCCTGATGATGTCAAGGATATTACAAAATCCAAACAGAGACAAATTGCTCTCAGATGAAGGTGAATCACTTATGGGAAGAAAAGATTTCAATGTTAAGTCTAATAACTTTCCTTCATTTCATTCAGTGATCTGTCCCACTGTGTCTTACAATCATCCCTCTCTCAGAGACACGCTGACAAAGAACAGCAACACATAAGGTTGTTTTTGGCTTCTAAATTCCGTAAAAAAAAGCAACCTTAATGTATGTATTATAATAATTCCTTTCATGCAGGTTATGCATTTTCAATTGCAAAAATTTGAATGTTAATAGCTTAGTCAAGATTATCTCTGCCCACCTTCACCATATTTTATCAACTAATTTATATTTCTATAATCCACAAACATATAGCCAAAAATTACAGTGTTCTTATGCTATTATTTGTGAGAAAGTGAGAAAGACCAAAAAAGAAAGTCAGAGACTTTTAATCTCAATTCTCCTTGCATGTTCTTTTGAAAATGAAACACTAATGTAGTTTGGGAGGCAGTAGAAGATGACAGTATGGCATACCTATAATTTCCTTGTTTGTCACTGCTGCCCAGCCAACCTTTAATGAGACTAATTGGATGCATTTGGCTGCTGAGGGGCACAGAGGCCCAGCCCTGGATTTTGCTTATCCAGCACTCTTATTGCTTGCTTCTTTCCTGCTGTTGCTCCTGTCGGATTATGCTTTATTTGAAACTTTTCCAGTCAAATTCTTCAGCCAAGAAGTGGGTGAAGAATCTCTCTTGGTGCAACCTTTGCTGACAAGTCCCTTAGCTCTTAGTCCCATTCTTTACTCCTTTCCTCCCAAATGCATGCCTCCTTTATTTCTTGGCACTTTGTTCTTTATCAGTGTGTCTCTGAGAGGAAGATGAGTGTGAAGATTAAATCATGACAATTCGGTAATTTTTTATTTGTATTTAACTTGAGTTGAATTTTGTGGACAAATGAAATGAAGTAGATGAAATCTCACTCATACTTGTGTGTAATAAATAAAATTCAGCATAACTTATTTTTATTTACTGTGTTTGTTAATTATCTGCAATAAACAACACACAATGCAAGTCAACGGATCACGCAAACTGAATGTATCTAGAAATATACTCTGAACTAAAAATACACAGTTCAAGAGAGAAAGCTGGGAAATTCTGAGTGAAGACCAAAATGAACTTAAACTAGCATGCAATCTGGCCACATGAAAAATAATCCGGGGTTATGAACATAATCTGACACCTACAGTTCCTTCCTACAGAATTCTAGTCAACCTCACCAAGCCTATTAAGTTAAAACCTGTCAACAGGTGTGATTTCTGAAAAGATCAAGAATCTCTTTAGAAAGGATTTGATTAGAAGGAAACTAAAAATCTGTAAATACTCACAGCTTGGCTAATTATTACTCAATAGGGGAAGTGTGACAATCATCTACAAGTACATGCAAGATGTTAATATCAAAGAGGGACATATGAGGACACAACTAGAATTAATACAGTTTAATGAAGACATAGGTGAATATCCAGCTTACTTAGTCCCAAATAGGCTGTACTGTAGTGACAGCGACAGGTTCCTGAGGTAAGTGTGCTGAGTTACATCATTTCATTATGGCACTACTGAAACACTTGAAAACACATTGTGAGGATGTTAACAGGAAGATGGACAGGATGCATTAACATATGTGCGTCTTTTTTAACTCTAACATCATACTGCATTGAAGGACAACTAATTAAAAAGTGGTGTTACATCTGAGGGTTTCAAATGACTGCCGCAAAGTCTGTTTTCCTGTCATCCTTAAGAACAGATGGGGTGGGAGAAATATTTTTTAATGTCCTGAAACCACTTAAAGAAACAGAATTTTGAATTTCAGTTCTAAATTAAGTGTAACTTGGTTCACATCGTCGTTAGAATTTCACTAAAACTAAAAAAATGAATGGTACAGCAACTATGTTGAACCAATTTTACTTACACTATAAAATCAGATTTTTAACTTCTTTTTTTCATAATCACATGATGATGTATGTCAACACACAGTATCAAGTACATAGCAGTATCAAGTACACGCCATGAATAGCAAAACAGTGTAAGCTTGAAAGAAAACATAAGTTTTTAGACAGTCATGCTTTTGTGATGGACTGTAAGTTCTCTTAATACACCGCAATCATACCTAGTCATGTTATTTTGGCATTGGTCTGTTCCTCATCACAGACGATCAAAGCTAAGCTTCCTGTGGATAACTATCAAATCAAACCCTTTCACAGAAAATACACTGGCAGTTGTACATTCATCCTCCATGAGAATGACAGAAAGAATCATCACCTCACTAAAGGGCAGCAACCTCCAAAGTGTACCATAGCTACATTCTACGTGGTTTTGAAGCACATGCCCCAACTGCCCCTGTTTACTCTATATTGCTTCACTTTACAAAATGGTTTGGTCTGCATGAACTAGAACTGTCAGAGGAAATTAAAGCAGTAGCTCTTCTCAAGATGTACACCAAAGTTACGACAAACGCTTATGGGCCTATCGGGATGTAAATCAACATTTGATCTTTCAGATCTGCGGAGGCATTTAGTATGGTAGAGACACTTAGTATGAAGAAAAGAACGAGTGCAAGTAAAAATCTCAAAACACATTAAGTATAGATGCAAGGGCCTCAGCACAAACTCCATCAGTCCACCGATCCTTTTCTGTTGCACTGATCTACTTGAAGATCTGGCACACTCATTGTGTTATGAGTGACAGGGGCAACAGAGCAAAAACAACCACTTTACATTGGCCTTTCAAACCTGCGGTCATGAATTTAAAAGTTTAGTTGCTAAAATTCTAATCAGTGACTGACATTCTATAATAATAAATACATTACCAAGTAAAAAAGTTATGGCTCTATTAGAAATGTTCAAGAGTGAAATGTAAAATGGAAACAAAGCCATCTTTAATTAGAGTGGTAAGGCTCATAAAATAAAGAGATTCACTTACATAAAATGCTGTAGATGATTCTTGAACGAAACTAGTCAAAACATATTTAAGATTTCTCATTACAAAAGTGTTTTAATCCCAGAAGCTTCCCACATTAAGGGTTGGGCTTCATACACGCCAAAGCTGTAGCACGTTAAACTCTAATTACTTCATAAAAGGTAGGCAGTGTGTGTACAAAAGATACTTGCAACACAAGACTGCATTATGGTGTGTCTCAAAGCTCATTATAAACCAGCTATTACAGTGGACTATGTCTGATAAATCACCAAAATTTTTCTTCATTTAGTGTTACTTAGAAACTGATCTTGGTCTGTAAGCAAATTCAGAGAATCCTAATTTACTTCTAGTAATCCCCATGGGAAAGATGAATAATGTTCAGACTACATGTTCCACACACACCATTCCCTATTGTAGAATTGTGGGAAGAGTAATGAAAACTCTTTTCTTTTTCTCTGAAATAAATTAATTATTTTGTATTAAAATAAATAGGAGCTTTCTTCAAATCAGCAACCATCCAAATTCAGGCAGCTGAATTTAATATGCAAATTTGAGCAACAAGAAGCAGATCTTCTCCTTTAAAATGTACATTTTAATAATGTCTGTCTAAATCATAGAACAGCATATCTCAAAAGGCATGCAGATTTTTTTACAAATTATGCTTATGTGTGAAGAACCTGCTAACAAGGAAGTACACTTTCACATTAATCATGAGGAAATCTTGCCAAGCAAACACAAGTTCTTTGTATCTCTAATTTCCGCCACAACAAGAAAGGCTATTTTAAAATTTGAAATACCTTTAGAGCTATTACCTGCACGGGAAATTTCAGTGAGGTGCACAGACTCCAAGCTGTGTTAAGATGAGCGTGTTCAGATCTGACCCAACATAGTCACAGAAACGCAGCACTGCTGCTGGGTCAGCCCAAGGAGCCACAAGGAGGACTGTCCTGACACAAACCATGGCAGTGGTCAACACACATAAAACATTGTCAGAACACGACAAATGAAGAGTAATAGCCTTCCAGCTTCCCTTGCTTCCAACCAGCTCTGACTCTGAGTCTTCTGAGATAAAAATATATCACCTGCTGTTCAGTTCCAAATTTTGTGATGCCCTCACTGGATTGTTATGGCTGCTCGAACTAACTGCACAAACCTGAACAGGTAACTCTGATATTTGCCTCTCCCTTAGTTCTGGCGTATTTCTGGTCATCTTTCTTTGCAGCAGATTTTTCAAAGCTATGCAGTGAGTGAACTCCTCAAATGTTCATAGGAGGGCTGCAGGGAGGCTTTGTTGTAACCTTCAGGCACTAATTAATGGCAGCTTACTTGACTGCAGCTCCTCTTTCCTTGGTCTGCCCTCCTGACTGTAAGTACAAGGCGATGATAAACCTGACCTCTAACTCCACAGTAAGATTCTCTTTTTCCCTTTACATATCCTCAGCCTCGTTTAAATGAAGTAAATGATTACATACATACATTAGCATACAATGAATTTTTAAATATTCTTCGTAAGAATGGAATCAGTTCTGCTCAGCCTGGAGATATCTGGAAACCTTCCCCAAAAATGATTTCTACAAGTAACGGTTTTGAAAATGTGCCATTTCTGTGGAGGTCACAAGGGGTGCTTCTGACGTCACCTCATTGCAGTCCTAGAGAGTTTAAAACAGAAGGTAGCATCAAAGCACATGACTTAGCTCACTGCTTTTCCACCCAGTTAGCCCCGTGCTGACACCCACAGCTGACAGCATGCTGCAGCAGATCTGGATTACACACAGAGCAGTGCTCAAACCTTGTTAGTGAACTCTCACTGACTCAAAAGATGCCTGGAAAAGGATTTGGGTCAAAGGCAGTGCAGGACAGCAGAGGGCAATGCAAGCTGGTGAGTGGACAGTATGCTGGGGGATGCTTAGGATGCCTGGGTTTAAGGAGAACAATTGGGAAGGGAAGAGGGATCTGTGGCAGTTAAGGGTGGCAACACAAGATAAAACACAGGCCTCCTTCAAGGCATTCATGGGAAGGACAATAATACAAGTTTATCCATACTAAGTCATGGTGTTTTTTAATGCTATAGCTACCAAATCCTAAAGACCATAACCAATATGCCTGAGCATAACCACATGGAATAAAAGAGAATCTCGCCTTTAGAAAATGACTTAAAAGCAAAATTCAAGACAAGACGAAAGGAACGGGAGAGGAGGAGTGTGGAGCAAGGGGACTAGTGACAATTAAGTTTTGGGAAGCTAAGCCCATAGTGAAACGTGGCAGCAACAGAAAAAGGTGCACATCTGTTTTTCATGCACCAGTAAGAATTCCAGACATGTCACAGTACCCATGGGAAAACTATAATTCCTCTAATAGTACTGGGTTATAAAGGTATCAACCTCTGTTAACCCAAACTAATGAGAGAACACAAGTCACGCTGTCATTTCAGCACCTTGAGCAACTAAACTGTCAGTGTGCTCAGGAAGCAGTTGTATCTGGATCATTCATAACACTGTCATTACAGTCTAAGACATATCAGGAGATGGTCTTAGAAAAGTTTGCAGAGTGAATTCAAATGAATGCTTTACATAGATGGCAACCCTCCCCTCCCCTCATGTTCACATATGCATAGACCCACATCCTACTGAAGAAGCCACGATTCCAGTTAAAGATTTGCTCTTCGCTGGCGTTCTTGGAAAACAAGCAACAGAAAACTGGTATCACAGATCACAGAAATTTCCACAAATTTCAGTGCTTTCTACAGCCTGTAAACCTGCTATTCAGTTCTTATGCATGCAGATTTGCTGTTCAGAGGGGTTTTTCCTATTGGCTTTCTGCTCCTTTTCCATTTTTGTGATGGAGAGAGGGAATGTATACAGTGAAGAACTTTCAGGAAGTCATCAGGGTTCCATATTGCTTTCTGGTTCTCAGAAGAGCAAATGAAAAGCAATCTTCTGGTACAATTTGGTCATAGCTCCAGAAGCATTTATAATGCAATCTTTTGGGGTTCAGATGCCCACTAAGCATACAAGAAATTCTAAAACATGTATTCATTTCTCGCTTTCCAATTTCTTGAAAAAACTTTCTGATTCTTCTTGCAAAACATTGCTTAAAGCTTAGATTTCGCTTTAATATTAGTGTTATGTGGGCTGTGCAATGATGATTCTTGCTGTTAGGTTTAGCAAGAAAAACACAGAGTTTTGTACACATCGCATTTTTAAATACCTCTTCTGAGAAACAAAACTGAAATGATAAAACAATGACAGGCTCAAGAACAGCCATTATCCCATTTGGGGCTTAATGGTACTCCCTCGCAGGGCGTGTGGACATTCACCTTTTTCTAATGTAAGCCAGAGAGGCTAAGCTTGGTTTTCCTTACTCCCCTTAAACACAGGCTGCTCTTAAGGATTTTCTGTCTTACTAGAAATGCCATCCTAATCTATTAAAAAAACATTAAAACTAATACATTTTACAGTACAGTTTGGTTTAATACAAGCCAAATATTTCACCAAAAACAAATAAAAAAAGAAACCTCCGGTGGCTCTTCTTACAGAACTGTCAAAACCAGCAACAAGCATGACACACACCTAACTCACACTTCTAAGTGAAGGGAAGTGGAGCTCCACACTACCACTATCCAAGATGCAATGGTCAGCCTCACTGAAAAACCAGACTGGAAACTGAACTGTCTTAGAGATTGCAGTTTGTAGAGTGTGGCTCCCTAAGTTTGTGACAACGTAACTGGAGAGACAGCTCTCCTGCAAGAATAGCCTTTCTCCATTCTGCAAAAGGTACATTTTCAAATAATCACTTTGATTCTGAATGGCTGTTCATTTCTTTTTAGTTATCAACAATCAGACCAAAAAAATTACTCAGAGGGTTCACAAGGGAACATATCTTAGCAAAATTAATCTCATCTCCTGTAAACAATAGCCTTCGTGTGTGAACAAGAGTAGGCTTTATTATTTAGCTATTTGCCATTCATTCTCATGCCTCAAAAGCTTTTCATCTGTCCAGAGAGCAAGAACATCACATAATTTAGGTAACCAATACACATAATGCAACAAATGGCAAACATCAAGGAAGAGCTCATGAAAAACAAAAAGGCTAAAAATTCTTTGGCAAATGCTCAAAAATAATGAAAGCTCTGAGAACAGAAGAAGGCTGTTATAATGTCCTCAATATGTTTATAATTAGCAATTTCATAAGCTTCCTATGAGTCTGTCAAGGAGGAAATGGCAGTGTATAAACAAACTATGAAGACATGGTCTAGTGGTGGACTTGGCAGTGCTGGGTTAATGGTTGGACTTCATGATCTTAAAGGTCTTTCCCAACCTAAATGACTCCATAATCCTATGATTCTACTCTACAAAAATCTGTAGGGTAACCACGCTGAAACAGATACCATGATCTCAGTCACAGCAGACAGAATTTTTGTTGCTTTCATTATCTGAGCTATCCTAGCTATTAAATATGTCATTCCTTCAGAAAAAGGAGTTGACATTTAGCTGCAGAGACCTGTGACTAGGAACAGGCAATAAATTAGATAAGAATGTAGGAACAACTGTACTGAATCAGACCAAAAGACCATCTAGTCCAGTACTGTGGCCTTGGAAGCAGACATAACAGAGAGCCCAGTATGCAACAGATGGTACCCTGGAGACAAATGGGGTTAAATGAAGGACTCACTGAAGCCTGTGAAGATTTTTTTCTAGTAATGATAGAGCAAAGGTCCCAGGGAGTGCCAAACAGGATGTAATTATGCTTTGTTCTCATCGAAGGTTAAGAAAAGTGAGACTGCAAATTTGAACATCAAATAGCTTCCTCCTTCAATAGATGCGAAGTTTTGTGATACACACATACAGAAATAAAACCCATAAGTTTGAACTCCATGTCATCTTTAATTTTTACCTATGGAAAAGTTATTATTCACGGTGAAAAGGAAACTGATATTTTGGAGTTTGAAATAATAAAACTGTCTTCATCCTACAAAAATACCTTGTCCACGCTAAAATTAGTATGTATTGAAATTAATTAGTGTTTCAGACTTTACATAGGAAAAGGGTCACTAATTTTCATGTTGTCTTGGTGAATATAAGCTAAGAATAACCACCCTGAGCAAACTCTTGAAGACAGACATGTAATATAAAGAAGAAACTGTTCAGTCTTTCTATATATTTACCCCTTTCAGTATCTATAAACTGATGGTCAGAAACGACAATTTCACCTCAGAAAATCCAAGTCTGAACAAAGGTAGCAAAATGCAGAAGATTTTCTACTCAAGTAAAAGGACTTGAGTTCAGCTCCCAAACCACTTACATGTACAAAGGTATAGTCAGCTAACCAGGTTTGAAATGATCTATAAACTCTAGGCTGCATTTGATTAAATAAATAGGCATTTTGGTAAAGAAGACATCTGAATAATGGAGATGTTCTCTAAGTTCAAGCAACCAGTGTGCTGTGAAATAATCACATTTTCAAAACATTACAAGGAAGGTGCAGTAACCAAGTAGTGAAGATGGCCTATACAACCAGGTCTGTAAACTGGGAAAGATAAAAAAACATACACAGATGAAAACTGAAATCACAAATAAATAACAGATCAAAGTCCTATAACCAGGGACTATAAATACAACTTTTTGAGTATGCTATTGGCTTTAAAGTCTGGAGTGTGTAGTGGTTTTCATTGTCCTACTTGAGATGCCCCCCAGATGTCTGATTTTCAGACCACAAAGTTCAATTATTTTCTGACTATCATAACACCTTGAGATCACAGCATTTATTGAAAAAAACCCCACAGAAATACTTATTGGAATAGTGTGTCATTTCACATTATACATTTGCTGTCATTGTCATAGATCAGTCAAGAAAAAGAAAAGACTTCTTCAAGTTAAGGTTTTGTAACAGTCTGCTTCTTTTAAGTAAATAATAATGATGGTCCCAAGGGAAACAATAACTCTAATTCTGCAGAGTGTTGTTTGTGGCTACAGAATGGGCGCCACTATGCAGAAATGACAGCAGTAAAGCAGTAACAACAGCAGTTAGTCCCTTTCCCAAAGAACTGTATGGCAGTTAAAAAATCTCCCTATTTTTAGGATTCTTCTTCTTCTGGTAAAGGTTTTTACAAATCTTTTTCATCCATTTTTTAAAACGCAGCACAAACGGACCTACTATAAAGTAAGCTGTCACAGAAAGAAAACAGGTATTCTACAGAGAGATGATAGAAAAGATAAATTTTTTTTAAAGTCACACAGGGATTTAATTACTCACTTTCCATTAAAATTTTTGTAAGAGGTGTCACTACTTCTACAAAAAAGTGAAAATACATGCTGTTGTAAAGAACATGTTATGTCTCCCAGATGAACATCAAATTTTAACAATATAAATATATCATCACATTATCTGGGCCAGAATAACTAAAAAGCTCAGTAAAGTCTGGATCTGCATGGCTGGGAAGCAGCCTTGCTGAAAGGGATCTGGGGGTCCTGGTGGACAAGCTGGCAGGGTCAGCACTGCACTGCTGCAGCAACAAAGGCACACTGGATCCTGCGCTGCATCTGCAGGGGCATTGCTGGCAGAGACGGAGACGTCATCGGCCCACTCTGCTCAGCCTTTGTCAGGCTGCACCAGAGCACCGTGCCCAGTGCTGGCCCCCTCTGCTCAGCAATGACACAGATAAACCGGAGTGGCCAAAGGGAGGACATGAAGATGATCACAGGGCTGGAGAACCTGCCCTGTGAGGGAAACCTGAAGGAGTTAGGCCTTTTCTCCCTCAGAAGAGACACCTAAGAGAGGAAACTCATCACAGCATTCCAGTACTTAAAGGGAAGCTACAAACAAGACAGAGACTCTTGGAGGACACAAGGACATGACAAGGGGTGACAGGTACAACTTGCACCAGGAGAGGTTTCAGCTCAACATAAGAAAGAAATTTTTTACAGTGAGAACCATCAAGCACTGGAACAACATCCCTAGGGATGTGGTGAAGTCCCCATCAGTGGAGGCATTCATGCTGCCACTGGACAGGGTGCTCAATAATGTCATCTGGGCACAAAAAGTTGGACCAGATGATCCTTTCCAACCTCAAAGGTTGTTCTCTGATTTTGTGACTTTTGATAACTTTTTTCTGAATGTTTTTTTTCATTTTAGATATTAAAATAACGGTGAAAGGTTTAACCAGTATTAGAATATTTAGCTAAATGTCAAGAATTATCTTACTCATCTAGGAAAATTATATCTCAGCAAGAAATTTCCAGGGCCTTTTGCTGTATGGCTTGGAGATTTTGCAGGAGGGAAAAATGGGATCTCAGAAATATGTCTCTTCCCATCTTCCTTCTTGATTCTTTTTTGATTCTTTTGAATCTTCTTAGTTGATTCTTTTTCCTGGGTCAAAGCTCCAAAGTAGAAAAAAATCAGGTCTTTCTTCAGGAAAATGATCACTTCAATCCTTCCAAGTTCTGCCAGGTGGAGAAATGCCCATACATTCTAATCCACTTTTATTTATACCACTTCTCCCTTTCTTGTTATTGATGCAAACAGGTCACACAGTAGGACTGAGCATCCTCAGATTATTTGTGCCTTGTTTTCTCTCTTCCTCCATTCAAAACTAATGTTTTTGCCTCTCCTCTCTTCTCTTTTTAAAATACTAAAGCAAAACCACAATCCAGTATGAATATGGAACTTGTTTTGCTAAAAGAAAAGTTCAGATTATTCAATATAAAGTCTCTGAAGAGGATTACTTGCATTGAATTACTTTTACGCTAGTTTAGATTTAAAGGAGGTATTTGAACAGAAAAGACTGTCGCAAATTCCTCTGAAGTACTGGAATTTTTTCCAAAACACTATGTCTCATATGAAAGGAAGCTGAAATACCATGAAACATTTAGTTTATAGGTTTATTTATGACAGGAAATGCATTCTTCCTTAGGGAACTAAACTATTCTGAAACGGTTGAACAATGTTGCTGAACTTGTCAGCACCACACAGAAGGCCAAGTATAATCCTCCAGCATCCACCCCTCATCTGAACTTCTCCCTCAAATATAGCACAGTGTAATGACTCACTGTTTAGCTCAGAATAATGACAACAGTTATGCCATAGAGCTTTTTAACTGGTGCTTAAAACTGCAATCTTTGACTTTTCTTCTCTGAACTGTGCACATTGGAAAGAATGCAGGAAGCCAAGTAGCGAACTGCCATTAACAAATGCACTTTCTTCTTCTTAAACTTGCAGAGCAGATGCTGGCAGCTGCTTCTAAAAATGCTGTAACTGTGGATGCCAGAGTATTGAGCCAGATCTGCATAAAGGTTAACATTTCTACAGGATTACCCAGTGGGGCTGAGAAAGACACCGATCTCCATGAGACAAGCCACAGGCAGCTCCTCTGGGACTCAGTGCAAGGCTCTGCTTGCAACCCAGGGTCAGGAAAGACAAGGACAACTGAGGTGCTCTTCACTGCATCATGAAAAAGTTTTGCATCTTTCCACCAGTGAGCATAATCCTCCCAGAAAAATTATAGTAAAGGGACAAGAGAACTAATAGGTCATGGAGAGGAGAACTATGCCTTTCAAATGTGTAGCAGAAATCATACAGTATAAAACAGTGCAGGCAGCTTAGCTCTACTTTTTTTTGCTTTTCATATTTCCACTTGCACCTTATCCAAAATTATTCATGCAGTAAAAGACAAGGAAGAGAAGAGAAGAGAAGGAGTACAAGGGACAAAGCCCTTTCTTGAATCTCTGTCTCCAGACTGCATCTGGATGAAAGAAGGAAAAGCTATGTTAGCACTGTCACCTAACCCATGGGCGCCCAAGCTGCATTACCCGGGATACATATGTGTTACTTTTGCACACTGCAGGTACAACATCTCTTTCTTCTAGGGGAGGTTCAAACCAAAGGACGAGGTAGTTTTGCCCTATTCATTGCCAAAACCTACAATTTATGGTACACTGTAACTCCAGAGAAAGTAAACCATTTGGATTAGGTGACTAAACTGTTTGGACCCTTGGAAGAGAGACAGAAACTGGTTATCAGTGATTTAACAGTTCCGAAACAATAGTATCGCCCAGTTTAGAAAAGACAATGTACATAATTGAGATTACAACAGTAAATAAATATCACCAGCACCACACAGAATAGGCTTCCTTATTTTCAAGCAGGCAGACCACAAAGCAGGTGCTGGCAGCTCAGTCACTGAAGGGAAAGGCAGATGCTGTAGCAATGCAACACAGGGCAGCAGCCGCCTGAGAGCATCTCAGCAGCTGGAAACACAGACCCTGAGATAGCAACCACCTCTACAGCTTCAAAGGGCATGGCATTTTCATCTCTGCATCTCCCTCTGAGGCCTCTGGGATAACCTGTGCCTATTAACCCAGTGAGGTCACAATTCAAGCCGACCATTTTCTGGTCATGCTTACTGCATAAAAGCCAACCAGGCACTATTTTTATGCATAGACTGCGCTTGTTTCTCAGTGTATTACTGCTTATCTTCTGTGAGTCCTTGCAGGTTTGTGTATTCTCATATCACTACTTTTTTTCAATTTTTGCGTAATGTTTTTCATCTCTTCTCCATCTCAGGAGATAAGAAAATATACTCTTGTAGTATAGTGGAAACCTGACTTTTTAATTTTTATATGACAGAAAGATATACCAGTGGCAGAAGAGAACATACACTTAGGACTTAGGAGAAATAAAATTTTGGTACTCAGCTACCTTGGATTCCCCAGCCCAATTCTTTAAATATTCATGAATTATTTCAAATCATATGGTTTTATGTCTCTATTATATATAAACATATAACATTATTGTACATGCTGCAATCCTAACTTTAGATTTTTGTCCCTTCTTCCCTTCATAAAGATGCAACAATATCAACCTTCTGAAATGCTGTACACACCACAGATTTAATTATTTATTCACCTGGTGGGCTGTGTTTCTATTGTTGTTATTGCTTACTTTTTGTCTGAATAAAGAGTCAATGTACAATAACAACAACAGAAAAATTCAGCTTCAGCATGGGAGTCCTGCACTGACTGTAACAGTCAAAACCAGAATGTGAAGTTCTGGCAGCTGAAATAAATGACCCAACCCAAACCCAGGGGCAAAACAGTATCATAGGTTATCTTCCACCCTAGATAAATGAGAACGCAGGGGTCTTTTTCTTCATAAAGAACACAAGTTCAATGCTTTATTCTCTTTAAAGTTCTGGGGTTTTTTCCTCCCAGGTCATTGTCCCAGTAACTATTGGTATTTAGGACTCTGAAGCGAGTTTTGGTCAGTAATCTAACAAAATCTGGTAGATATGCCTGATTATTTGTTTTTTATCATAAAGCATTCTCAGCCAAAAAGTGTTTTCTATGGAAAATTCCCAACCAGTTCTACTACTAGCCAGACATCTGGAGTATTAGTTGGAGGTGCTTGTGTCTGGAATGACTGCTGAACCGTGAGAGATGTCACACCATGACCTTAAAGCTAACCCCACAACCCAGCTGCATATCCTGTGGCCCCTACAGGGATCTAAACCTTGAAATCCTTGCTGGTTTTTCCTGTGCATGTACTTATAGCACCTAGAGAAGGAAATGAAAGTATCTGCTCACTGTGAGGCACCAGGACAAAGTTACAAACTAGGTGCAGCCATCATAGCAAGGTTTAGTCTCCTTTAAGGAACAGGAAATATGACTGAATTACAGAGGCGTTTCCATATGCAGCTAAATCTACATACTGTGAGTCACAAAGAGCTGTGAACGTGTAGTAATCACTGTGAACTAATAAACAGTGGGAAAGTTCACAAGACGCCCTGGGTAACTACCCTGGTTTTCTACAAGCATGCTTTATCTCTGCCACAGGGACAAGTATAGATGGAATGGTGCTTGTGCTTCCTACTTGCCAGAGAGGAAATGTCAGAGAACACATGGCATGAGAGGAGAATGGCCAGGTCTAATGATAAAACCTCTTCTCAACTGATCCTCACGTTATTAATTAGCTCCCTGCTTGTCTTTTAGGTCTCTCTCAGCAGTCAGAGAAAAAATCTTCATAGCTTTCTAATGTACTAAAGCTGGGCTTGCGCTGGGTTGCCAATCCCAGTATCATGCCTCTGTCGGGGCAGGCTGATCCTTATGCTGCGTAGAATCAAGTCCCAGTAGCTTTGAAAACCTACCTTTATCATCCTCTGCAGACTTTACCTAAGAACTGAAATGTGTGCCATCTGAAAGAATGACCAACCCTTTGGGAAACTTCTCTCTTCAGCAGACTAAGTGCCAGTCTGGTTTTTCAGACCATATTCTTACACAAAGCTGCTGCTGTGCACCCACTAGTCCTATAAACCCCACTCTGCCTTGCTACTGCAACACATGCAGTAACACTGTCCTACAGCGGGTATAGCATCTGACTGTATATGACAAAGTCCCTTCAAAAGAAAAGAAGCTACAAATACTGAGTGTGGTTTTGGGTTTTTAAAGATGATTATTAAAATCACACAAAAGGAAGCAACTGAGTGCAAATGACTGGAGGGCTGAGGAAAGTGAGTTTTCCCTTAGAGTACTCTAAGAAAACTTGCAATTTCCCACATGCCTGGGGAAATGTGCTTCAATCAGCTCCTCACATTTTGTATTTCCAAAGGCATTGGGCCAAACTGAGGAAGTGCAATCATGAAATATCCCAAGTCCAGGGAGTCGTCACCAGGGCTGACTTTGCCTCACAGTCTCCCAAGCATGCTGTCAAGAAAAAGTACCAAGCTTCTCTGACACGCAGTTCTGAATGCTCCCCAAAGCTGTTGTGATGCTCTAACGCTGACAAACCTGTGAAACTACAAGCTCTTGAAAGTCTCTTAATGCAAAGGTTTCTTTTGTGGAATTGTTTCTGATTTTTTCTTTTAACACAAGGATATTTCTAATTTCAAGTTCTGCAGGCTGCAGTAGGATATTATATACCTTCTAGAGTCTGATGTAGACATTAGGTACAAGGCGAAGTTGCTAGGAGACCACAGATGGAGCAAGGAGCATTGCAGTAACGCAGCAGCTTTTCACACAGGGCTGATGAGAATGCCTGCATCAGCAGTCAGCCCTTCACAACTTGAAACAAACCAGACAACCTTTTGCTGCTTACGTAAAGATGCACATTTGGTGAGGACCATTAACTTGCTATAAAACTAGCACACCACAGCCTGAATAATAAGCAAGGCAAGAAACACTGAAAATGATTACACAGATAACACTTGCTACTGTCCCTCATTGTTTTTGGGAACGGCCCCTTCACTTAGAAAATAAAAATCCCATTTACACAAAGAAATGTTGGCACTTCCTACTTGTGTCCTGGACCCAAGTGGCATATCACTGAAATACAAAGGGGAATACTTAATGAACCAGCAGAAGATGCTATGCACTCTAAAATGCATTGCCAATTTCCATGTTATTTAGAAAAGTGTGTTACTCACTGCGACTGTAAGCCATTACAACCCACAGAGCCCTTTTGACTCTTCTGTGCCCTTACTCATGAGTCAGAGTTGACGCTAATTAAGATTTACCACTCGGCAAGCAAAGATTAGAGGTTTATCAAACTCAGGCTTTCAATGTTCCAGTCATCATGATCACAGGCATTTAAACAGACAACATAAACCAAAACTAATGCGGCTGCATGGCTGTAAGGTCACATATCTTAGACATGCTAAACTAATGGTTCCACCCATAAAGCATTATTTGTCACCTATATATGGAAAGCTGAAGTGTAAAGTCTGGATCACATCTAAAATTCAAATGGAAAAGCTGTGACTGAACAAAGTTGTGAAACTGTGTTTCAGTTCAGCTCCTTCCAGTGGCATCACCCATCCTGAGAGGTCATTAACCTGTTCATTGTTGAGGTAGGACTTACATGACAAATATTAATTCCTATACTTCATTATAAAGTAGACACTGAAAGAATGTCAGATGAATGCAGACTATATTTACTCTCTTCATTTAAGAGGGAGCTACAGTAACAAACTTAGCTGTACCTGTTCACACTGTCAGTGTTTGAAATTAGATGTTGTTAATGCCTACACTGTTTTGAGTGCAGCTTACAAATTCAATAATAAAATAGCTTTGGCAATGCACATCTGAAAGTTAGAAGCTTCAAGTGTGTCAAGTACTCTATCTTGATAATAAAGAAACGAATGAGCCGAGTACCAGATTATGTGCCGTGCAAATACAAGGTCCCATCTACTTCACCTGAGAATAAATTAATCAAATTGAAGCCAGTATCAGCTAGAAATTTTCTGCATTACTCCGTTTAGAGTATTTCACAAACTAGGCATTAGAGAGTGAGAAAAAAGAAAGGTGATGGTATTTATTTGCTTCAGTTTGTGATCACAGTATTTACAGGTCTAATTCTCATGTTATGGTAACATAAATAATTTCAAAGATACATGACATTTTTCTGCTGTAGCAAAATGTTTTATAATGTGTTTCGAATTGCTGTGGTAGGGCTCAACCTTTATGTTTTAGACAAGAACACCTGCACACAACTAATCTAGATAACTGTAGTTAATTTCAGCAGCTTCATGTAAATCGTTTACTTTTCCTCTGTGATTTCCCAGCTCTTATCTCTTCATGACCCTATTACATACACCTTCCTACACCACAAAAATAAGCAGATAATTTTCTCTCGGGAAATCTCATTAGTGGAAACTAGGTATGTTCTGCCACAGCAGCCCTTTTGAAAAAAGACTGAAAAGGAGGTCTTTCTCTTTCTTTGCGATATACACTGCACATGGATTAATTAGGTAAGATTTGAAGCATGATAAAAAGTTATCCCAGCAATAACATTCTGCAAGAATTCTATATCTGCATTGTAACATTTCACTGAAGGTCAATGCCCTGGAGAATTCTTCTTACAGTATTATCTCTAGCTATTAAAATGAATATAATTCCACTTTATCTTAAAAAAATGCAGTAAAATATGAAGCGCATCCTAAACTCAAGTAACACTCACTTGAATGTAGGAGGCAATTTTAAATCAATATTTTCAGACTAAAGTCATAAAGCACTACATATAATTAGTTGTACAGAATGTAAATCAAAGGAGTGCTTCCAGAGTAAAATGCTATGCTGAAAGGATAAAAATGTATATAATATTCTACACACAGCATCTGTGGCAGAAGTCCTCGTTTTGTACTAAGGCCTTAGCTCATTCTAAAGTAATGGGATTTTGCCTCTAGTAGAACTGAGTTTAAAAAAAATCACACAGGGACCTGAAGCTTTCTCCATCACTCACAGGGGAATGATCAGCCAATTTTCTGTTACAAACATTTCTTTCTAGGAGGGCAGGCTGTATTACAACACCGATGATAGGATTTGTGGGTGCTGCTATAATACAGCTCGCTCGCTCTTTCTGCAAAACAGTTTCTCATTACCCTTCGAGTCACAGGCTTTCCACACAGGTATAAGGAGTGCAGGCACAGAGTCTCCATCCTGCTCACACATTTGTGCTGCCTCTGGCTCTGCTGGAAGTACCGAATGCCTGAGTATGTGCCAGCTGCACATCATGGTGCTCTCATCAGCGTGCTATGAGCTCTGACTCAGAGCAGGGAGCATCACCTGGATATACACCAGACCTGCTTCATACACCTGGCCACCATTCTGAGGTCCATCACTGCTTACTGCCCACACCAGCATTGCTCTAAGGGGCAGATTTTTCATAAAGTGTACATGGTTGTACAAACAAGTTATTTTTGTGATCACTACAATGAATACCTTCATATGATAACTGTGTACCCAGATAACAACCTTCATTTGATCATCTGCTAATGCACTTTATAGGTTAAAATCTTATCCTAAATTCCTGTTTATGTGATATGGTATTTTTTTAATTTATTCATTTACTTTTTCATCCTAATTTTTTGAGACTTTAAGTGTCACTTAAGAAGATATCCACTGCTATCACGGGGATGAACATTTCAAGAACTACAAAAAGTAAATCCTTGCCTTCTGGTGAATTCAGCCTTGATATGACAACAAAATATATCCATCAAAGTAATTTACAAAATACATATATTCCATCAACCATAATCATAAAGTTAGACACATCAAACTGAGTAACCATCAGTAATGGAACAGAACAGTGTTGTTTACTCCTGAGATCAGATGGTAGTGACCCCCTATTTGTAGGAATTATGTTTTGAAAAATTGCCTCAGACTTACTGAAGCACTTGTCTGACTTTTTCAAAATGGCTTTTAGACTGCTCTGAAGAATAAAGTCAGAATTTAGTCAAAGCAAATCATGAAAGCTGTTAAAGTTATTAAATGTTGGGCATGAGGAAAGCTGCCCTTTGATTTCAGGTTCTTTTCAAATACCCAAATACTGATGAAGGTTTTTCAGTATAACAGAACAAAATCTGCATTAGGATGTTTTATCCAACACACTTGTCAAGGACTCAGAAAATGTGACTTGTACTTGTTAACATGAATCACAGATAAGAGTTAAGGTCAAAATACAGTCAAAGCCCTGCATTTGTTTTGTCAACTGTATCAACAGGACCAGCTCAAAGTACCCACAATACAGTAAAATTGAATTTGCTGTTTAAAAGTCAGGCTACATATAAATATCTTACAGAGTACATTGCGTACTTTTCTGTTTTCAATGTTAATTAATATTTATAGATTTTAATAACAAGTCTTAATTGTAAAGGCTGTCACGCCAAGGTTCTGAGCTGAGTCCGTAGTAATTTTTATGGCTACTTAGGGGTTCCTTGAACTTCAGCTAAGTCCACCTCCTGACTGTACACAGGACAACTTAGAAGTTAAGCCATATATTTAAGAGCATTTTCCAAGAGCTTAAAGACATAACAGCTTGGGGCTATGACCACTTCCCTGCGGAGCTCATTCAAGCACTTGACCACATTTTCCTTACCTGAACTTCCCCTGATGCTGCTCTAAGATATTTTTATGCACACGGATCATTTGCTAATGGGAATCTGTGGCACAATGGGCCCCTTTATGGTTTTTTTAAGTGAAAAACTGCCAACTAACAAAAATAGGGATCGCTCTAGCCAATTTAACGTTGTATAGAAGGCAAAAGTCATGCCAACTGAATTTAGAAATAATGAGTATGTTTTTAACTGTGATGATCACTGACATAGCCACTAGGAAAAACTATGCATTCCTTGCCATTTGTAGGAGGGCTCATGTGACAGAGTGTAGAAGCTCACAGCATAGACATCCACATTTAGGTTAAGTCCATAGATTTCCCTTACAGACAACTGAAAAAGCACACATTTTTAGGGTGTGATTCATCTCATCCTAGAGCAGACACCTAAACTAGGACAAACTAAAGTAGACATCTCTGAAAGTTCTTAGTGCAATAGTTTACAGGGTAAATATATCCATGTAAAAGGAATCCTAACCTTAATATATTTTAAAACAAATCAGAAAATGCCTCTGTGAAAGATAAGCCTTATTTTTAAGCACAACTTTTAGGTTACGTACAAAGGTAACAACATTCTACAATATCACCATCCCTTCTGCCCTAAAATCTATTACATCTAAAACTGAAGACAGGATAATTAAGAAATGATGATAAGATTCTCAGTATCTCTACTTTCCGTTTAAGTATGATGAACTGACTTTTTTCTTCTGAATTCTAAAGGCGGTTTATTAGCACTTTCTGAAAATATTTGGTTATTCCCAGCATTTCATCGTATACATTTTTCCTCTGCAATGTCTTTATAGTCCTTTTTTGACAGGTTTTCTTATGCAGATAAAGAAAATATGAGGAATTTTCTGAAAAATAATGAGTGGTAATAAAAACAGTCACAAAAACTGAGTCTCAGAGTAAAACATACACCTTCAAAATTTCCCTATAACTGCAGCAATGACTCAAAAGAAACTGAAAATATGAAGAGGCTCTGGACAACAGCTCTCCCAGCATGTACCAGTGTAGTTAGCACATATTAATAGGCTATAGTTATTGGAAAAACAAATAAAAGTAATCAAAAAATATATATTTTAGTAGGATTAAATTAATATCTGTTTGAAACAGTCTTACATCAAAACTGAAAATGATATGTCTTCTGGTATCTTCAGTCTTTTAATGTTTATTTTGTGTCAATGAATGCCCACATGAAGCTTTAAAAGAATTTTCTTCAAGATCTATAGTCCAACATATTTTTTCAGAATGGTATTCTTTTGACTATATTGGTATAGAAAAAAGCAGAACAGCAGAGGAACTTGAAAATGCTACAAACGGACGTCTGTTTTTCCCTCCTCCTGCTACCTCCTGTACCAAACTAGGGGAAGGAAATGGCATAGCATGGGAAGGAAGCACATTAACAGTGAGAAAGAGCAGGCAGTCTTCAGATTCTTCTTTTATGCAGGTTTACACTGAATTGGAAAACAGGCATGTGGCCCATTAGAGCTGCAGACACACTGATGCAACTATAAATTCTCTAGCAATATACAGATTTCTACCGACGGAACTCAACGAAGTGAATCAGGTCCGTATATCACTGAGTAGCTGAGAACGAAAAGCAAAGGGGTTACCTTAATAGGGCTTCCATCTGGAGTGAGAACCTCTTCTGAAAGCTCCATCATCTTCAGTGCCATCAGGGCAATGGCTTTGGCATGACTAAGGCTTTTCTTATGGAGCCCTGCTGCAACACAGTACGCATCACCTATTGTTTCCACCTGCAGCAATCAGACAAACTGAGTGTTACAGTATGATAATGAGAGGGGAACCCTGCCATTAGGGTTGCAATCAAATAGTGTTGCTTAAAACATGTGAGCAAAACATCCATAAATAAGCAGTTAGACAAAAGAGCATAATTACGTGAGTCTGCAAACAGGTGCAGTCAAAACCCGACATGCAACAGCATAGTGGTTTATCACCATTATAACCAAAGAAGATCATCTAGAACACTGTATGGCATCAGCTGAGATAAGACATCATTTTCCCACAGCAGTAACACAGAAAATTGCATTTTCCTAAATAAGAAATTGCTTGCAGCTTCATTTCATACTATCCTGGCTGAGTTCGCTGTTGGGTAAGAATAGCACTGCGTAATTGTAATTCATAATTAGTATTTGATATGCTAGAAAATTATATCAGGAAGAGAATTAGAAAAAGCAAAACATCACCATAAAAAGCAGTGAAGACTATCTAACTTCTCATTAGTGGGTAGCTTTTCCTGGTACAATTTACGAACATATGCTACTGCTACAGACTTCTGACTGCACCTTTCTCCCTTATTTTCAAATAAGAATTGGTGTATCTCTCTGCTATGCAGGCTATCTTACTCTGCATTCCCTACCTGCAGGCATGAAGTTCACCAGACTGATCCCTCTGGTCTCTTCAGGCAGGCCTTACTGCTCTCTTACCCTGATTTTCTTCAAAAAGACCTGGCCCCCAGGAGGCTGTGGGAGCAAAATGAATTGCAGAAGCCCTCTGGCTCTAGATAATGGCAGCCTGAGAAACACTGCAGTCCTCAAGGTCTGCAGCTTTATTTACAGCATTGTGTTCTGCAGTCTGTTTGCTCACACATCTGTAACATTCTCGCACAAAATCCATTAACACGGGCCCAAACAGACCTCAAGGATTAGTTTAGGTTTTGTGACATAACTAATCTGGTTTCACCCTGCACACAACGCTACAGGAATGTCAGAAAATGCTTCAGCAAAGACTAGGGTGAGAAGAAAGCAAGCACTGAGAAAGGAGTTATTCAGAGAATAAATATAAGCTGATTCTTCTCTCTGCAGAGAATCTACTAAGTAGTAGACCTGGACCTTCTCAGATTAATTTCCAGTCTTGATAAACTGGAAATAGTATCTCAATACAAATAGTACCTGAAAAAGTAAGCATTACATGTAAATGTACCCAGAGCATGAGCCCAGAACAGAAGTATGAGCTAATACTTCCCACGACCAAACTTAATCTGCTGCAAGCCCACTGTGAAGATTGCCACCTTAACCTTTCTGGCTGACTGTGCAGGAGGATGTAAATATAGGTAAGAAGCTGAGGGTTTCTCATGAGCTGAGACAGCCATTAGAGCTCCTTCGACACCTTTGAAAGCTCCTAATAGTACTTGTATCTAGAACTAAACACGTAGGAGCAATCAATATTGCTGTCTGCCTGCCTGTTTTACCCAAGCCATATCTCAGGATGTCTGTCCACAACACGCAGAGACTACCAGTGCCCTGCAGCTCAGGTGGTTGTTTTTCCAATGATAAATGGATGGCAAGTACACTGCAATGGCTAGTGAAAATTGTAGAAACTGGGCAAAAAAATAAATAAGCACAGTGAGAAGAAGTATCAGATGTTAAAAAGACGGTCTGGAAGAAATAGACAGTAAAAAATTCTCTAAATTGGAAGGATGAATTAGCAGAAATCCATTGTCATTCTTGAAAATCATGAATAAACATCAGTAGGAATAGACTCAAAGGGCTTACTACAGAAAGAGCTGAGTCTGTGATGTCAAATACAAAAATTAAATACAAATTCTGCTCCTTGTTGAATGACCTAATTTCAGAATGACTTTTCCACTAACGTTGGATGAATAGATCTGGGATCATATACTGTTCTGGCAGTGTTCAGACAAAATTACTTATTTTGTTAGCTTCTTCCCCCTTGGAAATTTCCATAGCTGTAGTTTAACAGCTAAATTTCACACAGTGAATATACTGTACTACCAGAAAAATGGGACTGAAGCTTCCTCGTGTTAATCTTTATATAAAAATAAAAATTATAATAATGCCATTACTCTTTAGAGTGCTCGTCCCTATGGAGTTCATCTGACAGCAATACTGGAGAACTAGGGGAAGGACTAGGACTGCTTAGACTGACCTGGTAGTTTAAACTGGATGGGATGAGTACTGACAGGCCTGTCTAATGATTTACCATTCTGTGACCCTGTTTTCACTTCTAAGATTTTCTCCAGCTAAGCATTTAAGCTGAAATTTTCATTATGAGTATCTCCACCCAACTTTAACCTTGGTTCCATCCTTCTTCAAAATCAGATTTGATCAATCTTCCAAAAGTTCCAGGAGTTCTTGTAATTCAGACTGTTCATGGCATTTTCATTTTGTCCACTTGTATAGAGTCATAAAATCATGGAATGGTTTTGGTTGGGACATTTCAAGATTATCTATTTTCAGCTCCCCTGCCATGGACAGAGAAATCTGCCACTAGACCAGGCTGCACAAAGCCTCATCCAGCCTGGGCTTGAACACTTCCAGGGATGGATCATCCACGGCTTCTCTGGGCAACCTGTGCCAGTGTCTCAACACTGTCACTGTGAAGAATTCTTCCTTATATCCAGTACAGTCACTTTTGGTTCATAACCAATGACTGTTGTCCTATAGGCCTTGGTAAAATGTCCCTCTCCATCTTCCTTATAAGCCCCATTTCTACATCAGAGGTCACAACAAGATCTTCTCTTTTACAGGCTGAACAACCCAACTCTCTCAGCCTGTCTTTGCAGGAGAGGTGCTCCAGCCCTCTGGTCATTTTCATGGCCTCCTCTGGACTCGCTCCAACAGCTCCATGTCCTTCCTGTGCTGGGATCCCAGAGCTGGATGCAGCCCTGCAGGTGGGGTCTCAGCAGAGCAGAGCAGAAGGAGAGAATCACCTGCCTTGACTTGATGGCCACATTTTTTTTGATGCATCCCAGAGTGTGGTTGGCTGGCTGGGCTGTAAGTGCACATTGCTGGCTCATGTCTAATGTTTCATCTACCAATATCCCCAAGTCCTTCTTTTGAGGGATGGTCTCAATCCCCCCGTCTGTCTTAATACTGGGGATTGCCCTGACCCAGATGCAGAACATTCACTTGGCCTTGCTGAACTTCACAAAGACATGTGAGGACATTAAAATAGAGACTGCAATAGGAGTGAGACATTGCACTTTAGAATTTCAGGCTGGGCTCCCAAATGAGCCAGGTGCACACAGAGAAGAAGGGAATTTCTGTCTCAGCTGAGGAGAAGCAATTGGACTAGAAATACAAAGCACTGCTTATAGCTTGCTCCAAAGTGTCCTCTGGGTAGATCCTGAAACTGTGCACACTCGAGAGCAGCCCACTCCATAAATATTCAAGTAAATGTCAATAAGATTAAAAGAAAAGGCAGGCACTACTCAAAGTGTCTAAAAATTGCTGCACTCACATCTATTTGATATTCTTCAAGATGATGATATACAGCAATAAAACTCCAGAGGAAATCTCTGCTATGTGATAAACTAGATTCTGAGTTTTTGACTTTGTAATATGACTATTAAGTTGCATTAGTAGTATGATATTTGATTTTTATATCCTTCCTAGATACATATGCAGGAAAAGATACTGGAATGCCTTATCCCGCTTCTTTTAAAAAATTAAATATATTCTGTTCTGAATATTAAAGATGTTTTTGCATATGACTGACAGTTTACCATTGATAAGATTTAGTTTGTGGGTTTTTTTCTAATTAAATCATAGTTTCTTACTGCTCTTCACAGTTCTAGCTACTCACTGATTGCCTGGCCTACTGTTACCAACTTCTCATTCCTTTTCACTGATTTACACTCACCATAGCCAGCTTCACTGGAGTTTTCATTAATTGGGAATTAATACACAGCACCATAGAAGAGAAATTGAACTTGGATTTCAAAATTAGACCAATCTCTAAAAACTGCATGATAGAATTTTTATTCTTAACTAACAAATGAAGAATCCAGGAAATATTGCAGCTACTTACACTGCTATACAAAAACCTCCTACAAAGCCTTCTGTAACTCTCAAGTCACTGGAAATGTCCAAATGCTTTCCAGTCAGGCCCTCAAAAAATCCCATACTAAAAATAATAATTATTTGAAGTGGTCATGTGTACTCTACAGTTCAGGAAAACTTTCTAGATAGTTACCCCAACACTGCTGAATACTGAAGAGTGATAATGCATGACACTTGCAGCAGGAAGTACCTTCTGCTTTCGAGAAGTCATTTTCTATATACCCAGCTTCTGCTAGCCCTCGGTAGATACTGTACGCCTGCTTTAGATGTGAACAGTAATTTTTACAGAAGGTGAACGCTATAGTAATTGTCTTACAGTCACTTATTCTTAATTCATAACCATTTGAGATGGAATTTTGAGATGGAATTGAACTTGCAGATCAATTTGGTAGCACAGAAGTCAGAATGTAATTTCTCCAATCCTAATGTGTCCAGAAAATAGAGATTAATAACCTGACCCCTGGGCAGCTCCAACAGGTCTCTTCCAACTACTATTAGCTAAACCTTGTGCTGTCTTATGTTATTAAACTGAGAAACCGGAGGTTTTAGCCAAATTACGTTCCGTGGGTATAAAGTCAGGGTTTTGTTTCAGTGACAGATTTTAAGGGAAAATGTGGTGCTTTGAAGTAACATCCCCACTTTGCATCCCTCCTCATGAATTCATGAATATCCACCAGTTATTATGTTTGTGAACTTCTAGAAGTAAGGAAGGAACTGAAGTGTCACACTTCATTTCACAGAGTGACATACAAGGGGCAGAGATACCACTTTGTAAGTGAAACCTGAAATGGCAGGCTAAAGATTTTTCATCTCAAATATTCAGGAATTCAAACAGTCTAATGAGTCTTACTTAGAACCTTTTTCAAAGCATAGCTTGGAAATAAACATAAAAAATATAATTGCAGGGGTCACTCTGTGGCAATGCTAATCTGAAATTCTTACTGCAATCAGAAAAATTAAATACATTGAAAAAAATAGCTGGAGGGAGAATTGGCTCTAGTTTTAGTCCTGTCTCTCTCAGCAGGTTTCCTGTGAAAGCCTAATATATAATTTGTATTAGAACCACTACAGTGGAGTAGTCATTACTATTTTTTTCATGTAGAGACCTAAATAAGTCTACGTGCAGTTTTTGTGTGTTTTTATTGGGTTCAACTATACTCATATCTAAAAGGCTTCTTTATTTACAATCAAAATTAAATACATACCAACAATGGGTCTGAAAATTCAAAAGTTTCTGTCTTTTTTCAGGAAGAAAGCCTACCTTTAACAGCATGTCTTTTGTAGATTCTTCACCTTCCTCTGAAGGGTACTTGTGCACTATTGTTTTCATCTCCAAAATACTCACAGGGCTGCATAGGTATTTATTATCTCACTTGTAAGGGTTGTAATATTTAGTACCCATTTAGCCTAAAATAATTTATGTCACTGTCCCTTATAGCCTGTTCAATGGTGGTTTTTTCGAAGTCAATTGGAAATAAAAAGTTAGATTGCCTTCCAGTTCAGGATAAAGAACTACAGGATACTCCTGCTACACACAGATGACCAGAATATAGGATTACTTTGGAAAGCAAATATGTAAGAACTGCCTATCAAATGTTTGTTCAAGGCTTCTCTTCCTCAAGAAAAGGTTCATGTTTGAGGAAAAATATACTACGCTGCTCAATTTTGTGTGTGTGTGTTTTCCACTGACATATATGGACAATCTTTATAAGCGTATCATACACATAAAGTTTAGATAGAATAACCAGACTTAGATATTCTTCAGCCATGTCTTGATTTCTTATCCTTCTTTTCATAGAGTAACAGATGTTTCTTCCAATTGAACTGAGTTTCCATATGCATCAAATCCTGCTTGTGGTCTCCCCTCTTTCTGTTATTTTAATCACCAGAAATATTTATTTCTGCTTAAGTAAGTATGTGTTCATAATCACTGTAATTTTAAGTTGGCAAGAAAACTTGGAATATTAAGCAATTTTTCTATGCTCCACACCCTGTTTACAGACACAGTGTACAAAGTGTACATGCTACATTTAGCTGAAGAGAAGATCATTACTAAATTGTTTTTTATCACATATGAGTAATCTGCCAATAGCCTGAAACTATCCTACTGCTGGGAGATACTCGATAAAACTTTGTTTTATAAAATTGAGATAATAACAAACAGCAGTTGTAATTATATCAGTTTCCTCTTAAAGAGCTTGAGAGTGAAGAAAGCAGAAATAATGAGCAGGGAAAGGGGTAATGGTTTAGCTAATTACAGTTTTAAAGCTCTTCTGTTCATCTATTCATAACTATTGTCTCTGAGGAAACTAACTTTTCTAGTTTGTTTGTGGGTCATTTTTTTTAACCTGCACTAAAGAGCACTATTTTCCATCTTAACCTGCCTCTCCTTTTGCCTTTTGCCTGTTGCCTATGCATGTTTACCCTCTCCCACCCAAATACAGACACAGCTTTTTCGGTGCATAAAATGTGCACTGAGTAGTTAATACTTTTCAAAATACAGCATGTAAAAAAAAATCTATAACTTTTAAATATATCTGTCTTTTATAATAATATCTGTGGGGTGTTTTTCCTGATAATAACATTATTTGCACCTGCATCAACCTACAGCTGATGCCAAACTGGGGGGACAAGTCAATTGTCAATTTGCTCTAGGGCAGGATTGTCATCCTGAGTGACATGTACAGGCAGGATGAATTGGAAGCTTATGAAATTCAGGAAGGACATGTGCAAAGTCCTGTCCCTGGGAAAGAATTTCTCCGGAACTGATACAGCCAACTTCCTGAGAGAGACCCTGGGGGTCTTGCTGGGCAGTAAATGGCACATGGGCCAGCAATGAGTCCTGGGAACAAAGACAGCCAGTGATAGCCTGGATGTACGAACAGAGACCAGGGAAAGTGCCAATCACCCCCTACTCATTAGACTCAGATACCACATCCAGTCTGGGGCTCCTCAGTACAAGACAGAGACTGATGAACTGAATCCAGCTCAGGAGGGGCCAGGAAGATGCTGGGGGCTGCAGCACCTGGGAAAAGGGGCAGGGAGAGCTGAGCTTGTCCAGACTGGAGCAGAGATGGTTTTGTGGCACTTGAGGGGATAGAGGTGGGCTCTTCACAGCGGTGGAGGGCAGGAGAGAAAGAGACAAAAACAACATCAGCATCCTTATGGACTAGGAAAGAGGGAAACCCGTGAAACTTAATGACAACAAGGTCTCACTCAGATAAAAAGAAGCTTTCTAAAGCAATCAGACCTCTGCAGACAGTGAAGATTTTCATAGATGCTTCAGCAAATATGGGGATAAGGAACATAATCTTCGTATTTTAGGGCATAAATCTCAATATGAAAATGCTAGAAAGAAGTTTGCTGTATACACCTGACATTTCATAAGTAGCTCACGAGGCATCTTGTACTTCTTCAAGCAGCCACATTCAGTACTATCAGGCATGGCCCATCCTAATGCACTGGTTTGGCAGATTCTACTGTAATCCAAGCTTAAACTATATGGTATGATCCGTTCCCAAACACAGCTATTAGTTATGTTACTAATTGTTTCAATGGGAGTGAGCAATGATGAGGTGTTTTGACAACAATCATCACATCCATTTGTATAATTTCTAGGAAGTCAAGCTTTGAATTAATCGGTAAAGTATTGTACGTGACCCTACTGAGAGACAACAGAATATCCATGCTCAGAGGTGATGGGAGTTACTCCAGTGGCACTATAACAAAAAGCAAAGAAAGCAGGAAAGAAACAACTTGGGTTGATGCTGATTGTATGAGAGAAATATAAATGCGGTGAAAATTCATTTCACTCAGTTAAAATACACTCTGTGCATTAACCATAACACGGCATCAAACTATAACATGATTAAGTAACTATAAAGCACATGAAAAGTAGATGACAATAGCAGGGAAGAAGCAATATTTCAGCCATACAGACTGAAAGTTGCTAAGATGTAGCAGCTGTAATCTACACAGGTGAGATTCAGTTCACCTAACCAGAAATATGTCCAATACAGCAATTTGAATATGAGTTATTCACTCTCAGTTCTCTTCATAATCAATGAACTGAATGGGAGCTCCTGCAGTCATCTGACCTGTGCTAAGAATCTCCCTCAGAAAAAAATTAATCTCACACTTAAAAAAATTCACATTCCATAAAATCAAACTTTCCTCTGTTGACCGTAAGGACAAGAATAAGTCTAAATTAATAACTCTATGCTATAATTAGCATAGTTTCACCTCTTCCTCAGAACTGTAGAAAAGAAAGAATTAACAAGACAATGTGAAGAGGCAAAAGGCCAGATTTTACTTGGAAGATCACAGAGGCAGGTCGATTTTGGAAGGACATGGAAAGTTCTGGGAAATCAAATAGTCCTTTAGGAAAGCTGATCTCTACATTGTCTGATGAACCAGTGGAAAACCTTTCTACACTTTACAAATATTTTTCTCTTCCAGTCTTTGAGATAAATCCAGAACAGCATTTATTGGAGGTATGAACCTTAAGTGATTCTTATGATGACCTTAACAACAAAATCAGTGCCTTCTAGTATATTAATTTTGATTTGAAGACCTGGATTTAGTTTCTTAAGGAGCAAAGTCAGAGTAAGTTCTATATGTCCTCCTCAGTCTAGACTTACTGGAGCACATCTTAGCTTCCTGCACACCCAGGCTGCATTCCCATGGTAGCATATAAATATAAAAGGAGATGGTTTTGTAAGTTTCATCCCAGGATGAAGCCAAAACTGAGGATGTGAATGGACACGACACTGGAAATTATCAGGAACTACAGTAAAGACCTATGCCTTCACAAAATGTTCACTATCTTGTTTATCCGTATTTCATTCCATCTGCAAGACTGAACTATACAGTACCTCAAAACCATGCATGTATTTCAAGAAAGCTGAAATGTCTTCCCTCTAAAGGAATACAGTGAAATTCAGCCTTAAGATGAAATTCTTGCAAGTACAACTGTAAAGGAAACCTTTGAAGTTATTAGTATCTCCCAAAGGGCTTTTCTTTCATGTTTTTTCTGCCCTAAGTTGTACAGCAGGAGAATAAGGAAAAGGCTGTGGTATAGGGCAAAGTGGTGCTTCAGACTAATCATTTGGGCTTCATTATTCCTATCCATGACTTCCAGTTCAGCAGCAAACAGGACACTTTTTAAACTGGTATGGAACAAAGACTGAAGAAAATGGAGATTCTCTCCATTTTAGTTTTAAGCCAGCAATCTCAGCACTCATCACAGGAACAGTTTATTTGATATCCATATTCTACCTCAAGATGTCATTGATATCTCCCATATTTCCTTCTACCCAAATCGTTCTCCCTATATCTCTGCAAATCAGTAACAATCTTACAACATTCTCATTCATGATGGAACTCACATTATCAAGTGTCAGTCACACAAAAATGAAGCTTCAATTCAATCTACTCATCTATACTCTTTCTATAGTAACTGAAGAGAAAAATGAATTTCCAGGGCATGACGTATTCCATCCTGAATTCTGTAAACCTCTTTTTTTCCCATGTAGTACAGCAGGATGCAAATGTGTGTATCTTTGCTTAATTGCCTGCTTCCATGCCCAGACTGTCATTTGATATGCAAGTCCCCTCCCATGTTGTCATCAGTGTGCTTTTCTGGGCATTGGCTGAAAAACAGATTTATGTGGGCCACAGGCTTAGTTTGTGAAACTCTCAGAAGACTCTAGGGGAGCTCTGTGCCTTTGAAAGTGCACCACAGTGGGCATGTTCCTGCTCCCATAAAGTACCCCAAGCCAGGAAGAGGACTGCAGGAGTGTGCTGACTGCTAGTGCTACGACACCATTTGTCAGCACAACAGCAAGATCCTGTTTAGCTCAAAAAGCCCTGGATCCTGGCATGCATATTTTGGCACACAGGTCAGGGGATGTTATTAATCGCTAAGCGGAGGGAGAGCAGATGTGAAGTATTTTGGGCAGTTTATGGTACAAAGACTTGAACAAGTCATTTAATCTGAAATACAGATTCTAAGGAAAGAAAAAACAAACAAACATGCTGGAGAGAAACCAGATACAGTTATTTCCCTGAGAGATTAAGTGTGTGTACTCTTTCTCTGGAGGTGGTGTAAGTGCAGTTCAGAAAAGCCTCCTCTGAGCTTGGCCTGGGGATTCTTGATCCTGAGGTAGCTCTAGATCCACATTTCTTTCTACACAGCAAAGAGTGAATACTGTGTCCTTTTTCAAATTAACCAAAACCTGTTCGGTTTTTTTGCTGTTGTGTGAATACAAATTAAGGCCTAATTCTGTTTACATTTTGAAGTTTTCTCTATGTTTTTTCTACTGCAGAGGTTTGTCAGAAAAGCTTTGAAACAGCTGCATTTTACAACACCGTGAAGCTTAACAATATTAGTCAGCAGTAAAGCACTATTTATAGATTTCCAAATCTATATATTATAAAAAACTTTCTGCTTTGGAAAGGATTTTAAAGCTTATAGGATTTGAGAACGCACTTGTTCTCAAAGAATGTCCTTCAGTTCCTACTCAGTGTTTCACTCTCTTAGCTCCTGTCTTTAAAGTTTTCAAAATCAACTCCTAGGCAGTGAAATCTCGTGCACAAGTTTCAAGGTAACTTTGCAACACTTTTATGACATGACATTCTGGTTTTGGAAATACTTCAGGAAAACTCCTCCCATGGGAGAAGGGATGGATTACAGGTGTCCACCTATGAAGTTCAGAACTCTGTTCTTCTTGTATAGCTCATTTTTTAGAAGTGACTTCCTATAAAACCAAGCTCCTTTCCCAGGAGCCTAATTAAGAAGCAATTCCTCTTACCAGGCCTGAGGGCATCTTATTTTTAGTGAGTTTAATGATGTTACATACTGGCAAGTTCAGGAGCATTTTGCAGGAAGAGCTGTGTTTGAACTTTTTCTATAGCACCTACTTAGCAGTCTTCAGCACAGATCTTTCAGTATGCAATATGTGGAGGAATTCTTTCATCTACACTGTAACTTAGAGTGCTACTTCCTTTACAGGAGAAAAAAGACAAATAGTACTTGCTGTGTAGAATTACTACATCGTATTTTAAAAGAGGGGTTTTTTTCATTAGTTAAAAGAGAGTCATGCCAAAAGACTTGCAGTCTACATGACACAAACATCAGGTTTGCACACAACAGCCACAGAATACAAAAGTCATAGTGCATAAATGATTCCTCTCTTCTGTAGGCAAATATGGAATTGCAAAAATCAGACCAATTATCTCTGATGAACAGAAAACATCCTGGCTGGCATTCTGCCTTATTGCAATGTCAAAGTACAGAACTGTTTAACAAAATAAGAAAATATTAAAATAATCATGTATGACCTAAACCACACATTTCAGTTTAATGTGACTGCCCTTCTCCAGATGTTAAAGTGGTCTTAATTTGCTATAGGTATCCCCAGTATTTAAATTCCTAGTGAACCACAACATCTTCCTCAAGGTTACACAAGCTTTAATTTATGTGTCCTGAAATTCATATGCTATCTAGTTTCTATTAGCTTACTTAAGTATCCTCCATGTTCACTTAAATAATTTAATAAATCAAAGTACAGTTATGAATGCTATTTGCATGAATGAAAATGTTGCATCTTGGTATGTGAAAGTCCAGCCATATGTTGTCACGGTTGTGCTATGTATCCTCCAGATCTAGCACAACACCAGACTGCTTAAAAAGCAAAAGAGCCAAAGCAGAGGGAAAGTGAAATTAGTTTTCTCCAGTCTCTCAGAGGTTCTGAAATTTAGAAGGTGGAAAAACTTGACAGAATAAAACAAAGGACATAGCATCAGGGAGACCTGTGTGCTGCAAGAGGGAATGCCCTTAGCCATGGCTCCTGCCTAGCCACAGTATGTGGGCTTGCTCCTCAATATGGAGCAGGGGGGACACCCTTCTTGGCCCTATTCAAATTAAAGGTCAGCTTATAGCCAGGCTTCACATACAAACTGAGGACTTGGAAAGTGCTCCCAGGACCTATAAGTTGGACATAGACTCTAAGGCTCCCATGCAACTTGAGAGAAATGGACCAGGGCAGTTACAAACGTGTGCTTTCCAGATGAGAGAAAATTGAAAGGAGAGAGACAAACGAAAAAAAAAAAAAAGAAAAATAGAAGGAATTATATACAAGTATGGTATTCCTGAAGAAGTAGAGAAGTAGTTGTATACAGAAACAGAAGTCCTAGGCTCTTTAGAGGATTCTTGGGTGATGTATTGCAGGAGAACATGCACAGATGTTTTAGTGCTTTGTGCAAGGCTGTATGTTTATAAAGCAAAGAATAACTCTTCTGGAGCCTGAGTGTCTGTTTGCTTCATTTGCAGACCTCCCTAAAGACAGAAAGTGTAAATTGTCCACAAGGCTGGGGAAAAATACATGCTTAAAGTAATGGGAAGTCTTAAAATATTCCTGAGTTCTTGGGTGGTGTGTTACACCAGATCTGCAGGAAAAATCTGTGGAAACTTTTGCATTTCTTTTTGGTTTTTATGTTTTTTTTCCTCTCCTTAACTTAACCCAAGAACACTTCTGAGTTCCCCAAAGAGATTGCTGCCCCAGCTTTGCTCTAACTTCATATTGGAGTGAGACGCCAGTGTGCCATCAAGTCCACATTTGGGCAAAGAGTCCAAGGAGGACAAAGTGTCATTGCCTGCTCAAAGACAGAAGAAGGAAGGTTCAGGACCCCTCTGCAGTGGAACCCAAACAGAGCAGTGTGCTAAAGGCAGCTCTAACAGGCTGGGTGGCACCAGGGAGAGAG
Organism: Oriolus oriolus; assembly: GCA_013400235.1. Taxonomy (NCBI): domain Eukaryota; kingdom Metazoa; phylum Chordata; class Aves; order Passeriformes; family Corvidae; genus Oriolus; species Oriolus oriolus. The sequence continues at coordinate 202,085 of VXBT01002174.1, read as the reverse complement.
CGAGCTTCTGGGCAATGGAAATTTTTTTCTAATACCCATTTTCATCTGTTACACATTCAAAACCCACTGACTTTACACTATCAGGAAGAAGCAACACCTAGTGCACTGATAAGCCTCAGAACTGCACCATTCCATTTTTTAAAAAAAAGGTATCTTGCAATATTTTATGTGTATCGTATTGCTCATGTAAGAGTATCACTAGCATTTTACATATCTTAATTGTATTTCCTGCATTTTGCAAATGCCTAAGCTGAAGTTTAAAATTTCAAAACTTCTCAAAATGGCCATGTATTTGTACTGAACTTAAAAGGTTAAAACTGGATGGAAAGATGGCAAAAATAGTGGCCATAGATTTTACATGAAAACTTAGGGACCATGTTTTTTAACTTATGAAACATAAAGCCTGGAAAACTTCAGAATAGTCTGAAGCTTATGACCTTGCTTATTGAAGTATTCTTTAGTCATTATGGCACTAATAGTAAGGTTGAGAACATGTATTTGAATACAAGGTGTGTTAGTTCTCAAGAGGGGACAGTCATGGCACTGAGAATGTACTGGTATTTTCTGAAAAATGAACACAGACTCCTGCAACTTAAACTACCAGTGCAAAAATGTAAAGTGTTATTCTTAGAAAATGGGAGTTTAAAATTAGGTTCCTAAAAGCATTATATCACAACATAAATATAAACAAAACTGGTGAGTATCAGTCTTGAATGATTGTAGGACAGTCCAGATTTGCCAGCATTTTTTAGTCTTGGGTCTTTACAATGAGAAAATATTACGGCTCTAGAAAGTGTTAGGCATGTAAAATCAGAAAAGAAAGATCTAACATACTAAGTGTATCGTATTGCCAGGACTAAAAGCCCCAGGAAGCTGTGTGTGGCACCACTCAGGGAGAGTGCTAGTTTACCCAAATAATGAAACCAAAAAGAAAGCAGAAATTCATATAATGAAGTTGTGGATTCTGACTGTAAAATTAATGTATGTAATCATATTGTCTTATATAAGTGCTCAATAAATTTTCAATTAAAATCTTTACAACAAAGATGTATAGCAAAGAAATTCTGGCTCTTGACCACAGTTCATTTTCAAAAAAATTTAGGACTCTCCACTTCACATGGAAAGTGGGACTTAGCACTTCAGAGAAAGTGAAGTATAGTGTCAGGGAAAATCTGCAATATCTTCAAGGACAAATGCTGCCCTATTTAGAGAAAGGACAAAGAAACTAACACCGACAGGATTAGGCCTGGTTCTGCTCTGTTTGGCTTGGCATTACCCAGCCAACATATATAGCCACACAGTCACTGCACACACAGCCAAAAAAACATGCACAGTAAATGCTGCCTTTACACAGTAGTTAAAGGGTGCAAGAGGGAAATGTTTCAGAAAGGAAACTGAGAGGAAAAGAGCTGAGAAAGTAGGCCTACAAAGGCAGAAGGGCTCAACAATAAACAAATATTTTAAATGAGCCAATGTGAAATACATATTACATGAAGGAGAAACAGAAGCTGTGGGAATCTTAAGCAGGGAAGATTTCAGACTGCAGGGTTAAGTTTTAAATGCCAGCAGACATGGCTGCAGCATATCTAAATAGCTTATTTGATAAAGAGATGGCTTAACTGAAGCATCATTGCCCAGTACTTTGCTGATAAACAACAGGAACTCAGATGCAGAGAAAAACAGGTCAAAACAGTCAGGCCAACAAGTATGTATTTTACTCAAAGCCACAGCTTTCAAAATTTACTGAGATATCTCTCCCATGACTTCTGCTCCTGGAGTCCATGCTTCTACTTGCATGTCCACAAACACCAGCTTGCCAAGCATCTGCAGCCACACTGCTCTGATTTGCACTCCCTGCTTCACAGCATCTTTTTCTCCCATTCCTCAACTCCAAGCCAAATATAATTAGCTCTGAGAGTCTGCAGCACCACTTTCAAAATGCATCACCAGGTCTCAGTTTTTCCACCATCTTGCCCTTCAGTGATTATCACGAACATGTCCCTCCTAATCTTTTCACCAAGGCTATATGCCAGCAGATTCTTTCCCAGGTTTCACCCTCTAAAACATAGATTCTTCTAGATTGCTAAAACTGTCACCCAGGCTCATAACACCGTGCATCTCAATTACAGCAATGTTCTCCCTCAGCCTGGACAAATGTAATCTGTCATCGTTGGAATACATTCAAAATGCTGCTGTGAAATTCATTTTCTGAGCCCATCATCTGTCTGTGTCATTCCTACCTGTCCCTTCATCCACTGGATAAGCTTTCCCTACCTCATCAGTTGTAGCTACTTACTCTGATTTCCAAGAAATTTCAAAGTCTAACTCATCACCCTTCAACCCTCTCTAAGCATTTTTAATCTGTATCCAACAGCTCATTATGCTTGCCCTCTATGTCTGACTAGTTAAATGTGAGGATCTTTGTTCTTTCTGTGCCATATTTCTCTATAAATGAAAAACATTATGTTCATTTTCCGAGTCCAAGATTAGAAGCACTGAGGTTCTGAATACAAAATTCTGTAACAGTGAAGCTGGGTAAATAATTTACAGCATCGAATTTATTTACTGAATTTTGCTTAATTTTCTGTTTACAAAATGGTGAATTTGGTATTCAGATGTAGCCACCAAATAATCTTCACAAATTATTCCTGCCATGCTGCTTAAAACCAAGCAAATTTAAAAACTGATGTATTTAGGTCACAAATTTCTGTAGCCTAGTTACACAAGTATATCTTTGAGGTGGGCTGGGTACAAATAGTGGTGATTAAGTATCTAAAATTCACTACCTGACAGTAACTTCTAAAATCATAATTGTTGTGGTGGTGATCATTCCTAGCAATAAAATTTGCTTCCAGAATATCACCTGAAACAAATGAAAAAGATATCAACACACAAGTTATTTTCCTTTTAAAATGCAAATGTTTTCTTTCAAAAGGATTGTTATTTTATTTTAAGTCTGATTCTCTAGTGAAACAAAAAAGGGTTCATTGGCTGAGTTTTTTCTTTCTGTAGTGCTAAACTGAGTCATTTTCACTTAACCCCTCAGAAATTTTTTTAGACTTCTGGTTGAAAAAAAAATTAAAAACATTTGGAGGGGAGAAAAAAAGGTACATACAGCTCCAGAATAGCCACAGAGCACACTGCCTTGCTTATTAGTGGGCAGTAGTGGGAATCAGGGGAACTGTAGGGAGGGTCCAGGGATGGGGGGAGTAGGGAGACAAGGAAAATCCAGGATGAAAGTGTCTGAGAAGGAACTGCCTATGTTATGGCAGCAACAGCGGAGAAAAGGGTGGTAGGGCTGTAAGCCATTCTTCCATAGAAAAACAGGTTTTATTCATTTGCTCACAGAATTACATGGGAGCCTCGACATGGAAGTGCTTACTCATTTTTATGAATGCATACATCTCATCTTGCCTGTTTCAGCAGCTATGACCTTATTTCACTGGTCAGGAGAGTCTTCTCATAAACTAACATCCTTCTAGCCACAGTAGCACAAAGCTAGGTGGAAGGCAGAAAGCCACGGTCCAAATGATATAATATTCATGACCTAGGCATAAATATTCCTTCTTAGTGTTCTCAACCAACCTTCTTTACAGTCAGATCATAGAGTTTTGCATATTTTATATCCTATTCCCATGCAACCATAATTTTCAACAAAGAATGTTCTGAATGCTTCAAAACAGCTGAAATTGATCACCTGGGAACACAGTGAGTACACCCATGTGAAGCGTGTGAACACACACCATGTGAAGCCGGGTCACTATCACTCCTGACTCTGCGTCAGAAGTTCCTCGAGTCCTGTTCTCAGAGCTGGGTCATAATCCAGTGCAGCAACGTCAGACTGACACAAACGGAGATCACACTCACCATCTTTTTTGACTGCATCACCACAACAATTTTCAAATGATACCTTCCATTGCATTCATGTCCCAACATGGCCTTTGACTTCTGAGCATTAATAAAACAAACGCCTAACTCAGGAGCCCAAAACTTCTTTACAGTGTGCTTGTTTACTTTGGTAAAGTTCCCTACCAACCTTCAGCTATACCATTTTCAGTTCTAACTGTGGTACATGCTGTAACTTTTCAGCCACGATTATTATTTCGGTGGGTAATAATTATTTTTCAATTCCTTTTAAAGTGCATTAAAGGCTAAAAATGAAAGGGGCAGCACACTTGTGACACCTTTTTCTCTACAGCCTATCAACAAATACTGTATGAAACAGTTCAAAAATGGTTAGTTTGCAAACCTCAGACATATAATAAAGTCAATATATAATTTTACAATACATTTCTCTTGCGCATTAACATATAAAAAGAAACTTGCTCTATTTCTTCTATCACAAAATTAAAGGCATTCCATATACAGCACAGTCTGTAGGTTTCACAGGATAATTACACAGCTAATATCTTCAGTGCATTTATTAAATTCTACCTCCCCTCTTTTTTCTCTCAAATACATACTGGACACCAAATCCATTTAAGAGAAGTGAAGATGATTTCTGTAACAGGGCCAACATGTGTGATATCTCCTTTGGAGCATGGCACACCGGTGCCTTATCCCATTCATTACATTTACTGTGCAGAGACATCTGCTGTCCTCTTCCTGTTTTTCAGTGGAAGTTTCTTGTAACTTTTTTAGCGAACACTCTGCTCCTCATGGAAAATTTTAGTTATTTCAAGGGAAAGATAAATGCTTAAACCCTAACCATTCAAGTTGTGAGTGCCCCCCAGGAGCTGTAGCTCAGGTTAGGATTCAGCACTGTGTGCTTCTTCATCCTTAGGATGCTGTGGCTGAGGTGTCATCTAAAAGAAACCAGGCTATAGCACAGGAGTTGTACATTTCTATAAGGAAATGGGAATATGAGGCCTATATTCCCATGGGAGTACCATGATGACAGTTTCCTATTAAAGCATTTGAGTTTCAATGGTCATATTTCAGATTTGGGTTTTTTTGCACATAAAACAAAAATATTGCCTTCATATTTTTCTAGGGAAGGTCTGCAATATAGGAAGAAAGCTACTGGGATTCTTCCTGCCTTCGTTTCAGCTAGCTTTTGCTAGGTTAGGACTTGAGCTATTACCTTGTAGATGTCAAGGAATCCACACTGGTGGTCGAAGCGCGTGTAGAGCTCGTTGAGCATGCTGATGACCTGCATGGGCGTGCACTGAGCACAGATGGCAGTGAAGCCAACAATGTCAGAGAAGAGCATGGTGACATCATCAAACTTCCTGGCCTGAACCTGCTGCCCCTGCCACAACTGCTGAGCCACCTCTTCGGGGAAAATAGAAATAAGGAGATCTACTGTCTTCTTTTTCTCCTCTTCCAGTGCTTGGTGTGTACATTCTAGCGTTGCCTTCAGCTTATCCATTCGTTTCTTCAAGCCATCCTGTGCCTTTGCTTGCTCCCCAACCAATATGACATCACGAGTAGCATCATGGATAGGTATGTCCGAAAGATGGAGGCCTCGGCCCATCAGCTCATCCAGCTTGTCCACACAGGGGGAACCCAGAAACAGTATCGAGTTCGACTCTGGCACGTGAATCATTTGTCCTTTAATTTCCATCACCTGCAGAATAAAAAAACAGAGTTTAGAAAAAGGGAAAAATCAGCTGATAGATGTGGATCCTCATTCTACTTTCTCTGTCTTTCCTTTTCTGCTTAAACGCTAAACTGTAGCCTTTTATACAGAAGCCTCTTGCACTCACCTATTCAAGTAATGAGACTCACACAGTCTGCTCACCAAACTGAGTCAGAAAATAGCCTAAATTGACACAAAAGTATTCCCAAACCAGATGCTGGATTTTATTTGTACCCAATTAAATAAGAAAACAATAATATGTATTCTCAGAGTGCTGTCTAAATAATGCTCCTGGAATGTGTGTGGCCTTATAAGCAAATTCCAGAGTTGTTCTACCTCTATTACTTGGCTATAAATTACAAAAAGCAAAAAAAATAATGAGAAATTGCAACTGTCTGAAAGCAGGTTAGTGAAATGAAGTACCTTCTGTTCTTTTTCAGCAAAATAGCTAATACAAGTCAATTGTGGCTATGTTATAGAGGAATCAAATAAAAATAGATGTGAAAAACAACTCTATAAAATAACAAATGGCATGGAAATATTGTACTAGTCCTCCTGTTTCCTATTTTCCTTCTCATACATGCAGCAGAGTTGAAGGCTGACATTCAGCTAGAATCTGAAGATTTCTTGGTGATAGAGATTCATCCAATTTGTATTTGTGGAACAGTAAAGGAACAGTAAGGACGGAGCATCAGGTGGTTCATCACATTGGTTTATAGCTTTTGCATTTGCCTGTTAAACGGCTGGATGTTTTGAGCACTGTCCAAGGGTTGATATCACTGAGGCTGAGGATTGTTAACTCTTGCTCCATGATGGCAGTCGAGCACAAAACTACCAGACTGAAATGGACATTGAAAATTAAACTAAATCAGACAAAACTGTACCTCTTTGTAAATACAGCTTACCATAGCCTCTGTCATGAAAAACAACCCCATTAATGTTTCCATTCCAGGACTGCACAAAGACCAGGGCAATACTGTGCTAGGTGATCTAAAATACCCACAGCCCTTAACCCAAGGATCTCATAGTCAAAACAGGCACAATACACAAACCTTGTGTATCTAAGCACAGTGTTAGGCACCATAATACCCTATATCTGTGTTTTTCTATTCTACACAATCTCTTGAAATAAAAAGTTCTCCTCCAGTCACCATTTCTTTCATCATTTAGGCATTTGCTCGCTGTCACGTGATTCACTTATCATTTAATCCTCCTTCCATCCATAATCCTACCAAGCAAAGTAGAAAAACCTCCATTAGGGAATCCAGAGGTGTCTGTAATAATGATGTGATTTAAGCGTCCAGTGGCCTGAAGGCTCCTGCTGAGGTGACAGCTAATCCTACATGGTACTTCCATGTTTGGAGGAGATTTTAGGAAGCTCCTCTTTCTATTAGTTTGGGGGTTTTTTTTACATCAGGTAATACACTGTCATTGCAGACTCTATGGGAATCGAGTCTATCCTGTCCCCATTGCCCTCTGCCTTCTCTGCTAGCAACCTAACAGATGCAGCTTCTGATGTCAGCCAGAGAACTCAGCAAGTGAAAGTAAATGCAAGTAATTAAAGTTGTCAAATTTTCTAATTTATGCTCCTGCACACCTACTAATATTTACATTTCTAAGCCCTGCTTCCTCAGCTTCACTCTGGGACATTCATCTCTGTGAGAGCACTAGTCAGCTAACTACATGAGCTGATTTAATGCTCCATGGCTAAGTGTTCTTTTTCTACTTTTGAAACACGGCTCCCTGGGAAATAGGATGCTTTCTTCATACATGCAGCCTCATGCTTTCAAAAGGGCATGTGCAAAATTGTTTTAACCCCAAAGTACAAGTTGCCAAATATGAAATACATGGTACAGCGTTTCTAAATTAGCTTCCTGTTTTGTTCCCTTTTGCCAGAGAGTTTTCTGTTTGCAGAATTTCACTCTTGTGCAAAATAAAAGCATCTTGTATTATCACTTGCCTCTTCCATCTCCAGGTGAAAACAGGGTGTTTTCAGCTCAGGAGGAGAGGGTGTGACCACAGACCCTGGCTGAGCCACCCTGCCCTGGGGGTGAGCCGCTTGTCAGCAAAGTAAGGCACCTGGCTCGGAGTCATATTTCTCCTGCTAACCTGCTGTGAGACCAGAGGAAAATTAATGCATTCCCCTGTGCTCCCACTTCGCCTCTGTCAATTTGAGGTGTTAAACTCTTTGATGTGATCTCTGTCTGTGTTAATATATTGTGCCAACTTTCCCTGGGTGGACTTTTCTCAGGAAACAATGACTGAGTGAATAATGTACTAAAAAGGCACTCTGGAGCACTCTGGAGTCCTCTGCTCTGCTTCTGGGTAACCCCAGGCAAATTATCAACCCTGACTTCTTATTTGGCCTTTCAGCGCAGCAGGAACAATGTTATTGACCACCCTGTAACACACTTTGAGACTTATGTGTGAAAAGCAATAAAAGACAGACAATACTGTAAAATGCCTAACTAATAATAACCAAGTAAGCTGACCCCCTGCTTCAACAAGGTTGAGTGTTTCTAGAGCATTTTTAGAAACTTTTGCGAAGATATCCTCCCTACACAACTGATTAGCTTCCTAAAACTGTCAAAGGTTCAGTGCTATTTCAGCTTTATCCCCTGAATATTATTATCACTTGTTCTGCTTAACAGGAATTGTTGATGTTTCCTATCACTTCTTTCATGTTACATTAGTGATTCTGTCATCCTGCTCTCTCTTGATGACTGATGGATGTTTTAGAAAACGGCCTGCCAGTCTCTTCAAGTCGCCAAATCAGGAAACAGGACAGCAGACACAAAGCTGCCCCAGCTTTCCTGGGGAGCAACACTCAGTTCTTGTAAAGAACAACAGTAGAGAAGAACTAAGACTGCATCATTTTTCTCAGTTTTTGCAAAGCCCTTTCCTTTCCAAAGAAGTTTCAGAGATAATTCAGACTCTTCGTAGCAGACTTCAGTCTGCAACTGTGATCCATCCTGACCTCCAGCTCTTTTCTTTGATTCATCTTGCCTCTTACATTCTTCTTTGTATCTTAAAGTATAGCTGATAATACAGGATATCAGGTTTACCTGAAGCTTGCCATAATAAGTCAGACTTCTGGGCACCTCCCCAAAGTGGGACAGCTTTACACCTGGACTATAAGACTACAGGCAATCAGGATGGCATCATCCATCTTTCTTGTAAGCCGGGAAAGATTGAAACATTTCTGTCATCAGCTGTATTTCATTACTGCTACATTTCATTGCCTTCCTGGCTCTTTAATTATATTCTCACTGAATAAAATGAGAATAATTCCACAATTTTCAGAGGACATTCTCCTGATTTACAGTGGTATAAGAGAACATTTTGAAATGAGCAATTACGTATCATATTTTACAGTGTTATGTTGCTGTGAAATGACAGTGCAGCCTAAGTAGCTCTGGGATGAAAAACAAAAAACCTATTGCTGAATTTTACTTGAACCACAAACCCACTGCAAAGAAGGGGAGCAAATAGTTCCTGATTCTAAGGAACTCTTTCAGCCTCTCTCCCCAAAGACCCACTTTGGAAGTACTGACAGATTCTAAAGCTGCTGTTCAGGAACATGGAGAGTCTCCTACTGAGCAGTGCACCACCAGCTGCTTCATTAGGTACTCAATATCCAACCTTCTGCACAGCCTGCATGCAAGCCACTCTAGGATCAAAAAGCTTATGAATCAAATGCCAAATCCACTGCCTAATCTTTGAGGAAAAGCACAGAAAAAAGCTTTTCTGGTTGCACTGAGGGAGGACACTACTCCATACAAAGATGTGTGTTTTGGGATAGTGACTGAGAGAAGGTGTACACATCTCCTCAAAAAGATTAAGGAAATACGAGATAGTATCTTTCAGAAATAACTGGGGGGTTAAAAAATTATTTTCTTTCTCATTAGGCCAGACCTCTTCTGCTGCCTCTGCAATCCACAAATTTTAATGGAGCTGCTCCTTTGATTTTGATCAGTGCATAAACCCTCCTAAACTGTGATTATAGCCTTCTTTTTTTAGATTTATTTATTGGGACTAGGTTAGAAACTTACAGTGCCAGGCCACACTTTCATACGCAGTTACACATGCATGCTTGATTTCATACAATGAACAAATTCAGTAAGAGTACACAAAGCTGCTTCCTTAACCGGCTCATAGTTATTTAGAGGATGGAAAGACTGGGGCAAAATCAGCTTATGACAAATCAACCTGAAAATCATCACCATCATCACTTCAAGGCACAAAGAGTACAGGGTGACTTTCAGAAAGGAGGTCCAGCTGCTAGCCTAAATTTTAAAACAAACGGACTTCTCTGAATGTCTGATAGGATACATGGCAGTGTCTCAGGAACATTTACAGCAAGGTATTTCATAACATTTGAGCAGTTAGGGGCTTAGGGGATTTTGTGAACACTGGACAAGACAACAGTCCACTTGCAGAAAGAAATGTAATGACTCTGCTTGTTATGTTTCCATGACATGTCTAGAAGGGCTGAAAATATGATGGACAACACTGGAATTAAAAAAAAAATCTCTTAAACCGGAAAAATGGGCTAAAGATGGAATTCAAAACAAGGACAATAAACATGCTTAGGCAGAAATAATCAAATGCAAAAAGTACAAGCAGGACAACTGCTCCTAAGAAGATGGCCCTGAGTGCACAGAGTGGAACAAATGAATGTAAGCCACTATGTCATGCTGTCATTAAGAAAGAAAACACTATACAGGACTATGTAAACAAAAATAGAGCTTGCAACACACAGGAAGTAATCCTTATTCTGTGACCACCAATCTTCAGGCCGCAGATGGGCAAATCTGTTCCTTTTCAGTATAACAAAGAGGTGGATCAATTGGAGAGTCTGGTGAAAAGCAATGAACGTGATGAAAGGTGTAAAAAATATGACCTACAAAAAAATTTGAAAACATTTTCTGGTTTACCCCAAAGAAGAAAAATCTAAGGGTGGACATACAAAACTGTTTAAAAACACTTAGTGCCAATGCAAAGAGGTCAAACTCTTCTACAAATCCAGTGGCAAAAGCTTTGCAGAAAAGGCCCTGGCGATCCTGCTGTACACCTGCTGAACATGATCCAGCAATGAGCGCTTGCATCAAAGGCTAACAGTACCCCAGGCTCCGTTAGGAAGAGTGTTTCAGCAGGTGGAGGGAAATGATCCTTCCTCTCTGCTCAGAACTGGTGAGGCCACACTTGGTGTCCAGTTCTGGGATCCACAGTACAGGAGACACATGGACATGCTGGAGAGTATCCAACAAAGGTCAACCAAGATGACAGGAACCTGGGACATCTCTCCTGTGAAGAAAGGCTGAGACAGCTGGGACTGTTTAACCTGGAGATGAGAATGCTCAGGATGATCTTATCCATGTACACAAGTACCTGAAGGGATCAGAGATGACAGAGCAAGACTCTTTCCAGTGGTGCCCAGAGATAGGACCAGTGGCCATAGACACAAACTACCCAAAGAAGGCTCCCTCTGAACATCAGAGAACACTTTTTTTATATAGAGCGACCAAGCACTAGTACAGGTTGCCTACAGAGGTTGTGGAGTTTCCATCCTTGGACATACTCAGAAGCCACATGGACGTGGTCGTGGGAAACTGACTCTAGGTGACCTTGCTTGAGCAGAGGGTTGAACCAGATGACCTCCAGAGGTTCCTTCCAATCTCAGTCTATGAAATGACCAAAAAGTAAAAGGCTCAAACTGGAAAAAATGAGTTTAATATGGGATATTCTTCTATTCACAGGGAGAGTGAGAATGGAAACATCAAGTGGTGAGGAGTTGGATTATGCATTAGTGGAGATTTGTGAGACCTGCCAAAGGTGATCAGTCTGTCTGGAAAGCAGAGGAATGAACCAGTGACTTAACAGAAATCTAGGCAGAAACAGCAAGGAGAGAGGTTGTAGGTTTGTTTGAATTTTGCATTCAAACAAAAACTACACTAGTTATTTCTGGGGTAATTAATGTAGTGCCAGTGTAGATCGTGTGGAATTCATTGCTTCAGTCAGTTTACAACTCTTTCAACAGGCAACAACAGAACCAGGAGCTTCTGGAATAAAAGTCATGTGATCTGCATGAGACATCTAAGCCATGGTCAAATGAGTCATGGTCCATGTGTAGAAATATCTACATTTCTCTGCTATGAAGGGAGCACAAAGCTTGGACATACATGCCTGTACTGGTCAGTTAAGTCCACCTCCTATCAGAATAAACTTAATTTATAGGAGTGAGTGTACTGCTGTGCATTGAAAGACACATAATTGCCAATATGTAAGTACATTAGGGGAAATATGAGTTCTCTGTTGGTTTAACAGATTTCTATATTAAATGCTCCAAACCTGAATTCAATAAAATGAAAACTTAGTATGCCTGTGAAGTTACTGCTGCTCTGTGGCTGGCTGACCACCAGACAGGCAGAGCATGACTCTGACCTTAAAGAGAGAAAAAGGAACAGCCATTACAACCTCCCAATACTCCTGCTCTGCTTGCAGAGTGGGGTAAGTCAGAGCCACAGCTAGCAAAACTAGCTATGGAGAAAGATTCATGAAAATGAGAAAAAATCATATTCTAATGAAACCCTGATTTGCTATCTTATCTGTAGACAAAAATAACACCAGCTTCCATTACACTTGTTTTATTGAAAAAAACTAAGAGAAATACATATCATCTCCACAGAAATGAAAAATAACTTTTCAATCAGTGCCTGATGCAATTGAATAAACTAGACAAGGTTTGCTCAGCACAACTCAGGATGTGCTTGGGTGCTTGTGAAACTATAACCCTCAGCATTTGCTTACAAGTTTGTATTTCCAGCTCAATGCATTGTCAAAAGAATATTATTCCACACAGCAGCAAAGTGACTGTTAAAAATTTCTCATTATTTATAGCAAACTCTGGAGTGTTTCATAACATGCAACGGTCTTCAGACCAAAGTGACCAAATTTAACACTTTCTGTATGTCATAGATACCTCACAAACCCAGACTGGCAGCAAAAATATGGTACCTTTAGGAAATCCAAAATTTTGGTGGGAATACATTCGTTTTCTATAATGTAAAAGAGAGAGAAAGTGGTAACGAGAGAAACATTAATATCTTTCAGTTGTAAACCTGGATCTCTAAAATAATTTCTTGGTATCAAAAGAGTAAGTGTGGCAGATTAAAAGCAAACAAATTAGGGTTAGATAGGATCTGCTCCACAAGAAGCATAGGTATGCATGACAAATCAAAAGCATGGAGCCACATGTAAGGACATGTGAAATGGGGAAAGGGGAAGAGGTTAAGGACTCTATCCTTAACACATTAGTCTGCCAAACCAACTAGATAAACAAAAGGCAACAGTGGATCCACCTAAAAAAGGCCATGACGATTTGCAGTTTATCTTTTCTTGCTTCAAGACACAGAAATTGCTTTCAAGAAGGTACTCCTGACTGCTACTTGGATAAATCCAAGATAAATCTAGCCCTGTGGAATAAAAACGACGGGAAAAGGATTCCTTCAAAGGAACATCTATCTTCACAAGGCAGCAAAGAGCCATAATTCAACCCTATGTGCTCCTTGGTCAGCTTCCCTCATAGATGCTCCGAAGCAGAGGAGTGGGTGAACTCAACACGGCGAACAGGCAGAACATGGCATGGGCAACACCAGACAGTTGCTAAAACAAGAAGAAGAAACTCACCGGTGTTTCCAGGAGAATTTCAAAATCCCTTTGCACATCAACACACCAAGAACAGATTGAATTCTTTTCCATGAATAAATACCTTTATATAGTTAAACACGACCTGTGTGAGTCCCAAAGGCACCTATGGCCTGACAGTCCTTGTCCAGTCTCCCAGGACTCCCCTGACCCTGCCCAGGTCCCTGGACCCCATGTCAACCCCTTGGGCTGTCAGTCCTGCCTCAGCAATGCTCTCACAGCCCTGCCCTGCCAAGCCACAGGCCCATCCAAGGGCCCGAGGCCCAGCCCAATGTTGGCCTTCCATCCCCATCCCCAGGGAGGTGCCAGTGCGGGTGCTGGGCTGCCCTCACCTTCCCAGTCTGGGTGCCTGGGACAGGTCCTGGCTGCCAGGTGCTGCCCCTTCACCCTGCAGACTCCCGTGGCTCCCAGCACTCAGGATGCCCTGGCCCCTGCCAACCCTGACAGTATCCATAAAACATTTTGCCTAAAACACCGATCAATCAAGGAGCATCTGGACAATGGTCTTGGCCATATGGTTTAGTTTTAGGTAGTCCTGTGAGAAGCAGGGAGTGGGACTTGATCAACCTCATGGGTGCCTTTCAACTCAAGATATTCTATGATCTTCTATGATTTTACTGCCAAATCTGTTTCATCCCGTAAGATTGTTTTCAGGCTGTACACACTTCAATTAGCATGCTAGATTTTTCAACGTATCAACAATACATCTCTCTGCTACCTTATTAAAAGCCAGGATACCCTGTGCAAATATTCAGCTGCCCATCTTACTCCAACAACACAGAGTTACAAATGTGCAGCATCAGTGTTAAAAACATCTGCTTTGGTCAGGAGCACAGCAGTGGAAACAATCTGCAGAGACATGCTCATTTGTTTAGAATCATGGAATGGAATGGCTTAAGCTGGAAGGGACTATAAAGATCAAGTTCCGAACCCGCCACCACAGGCAGGGACACATTCCTCTAGACCATCTTATATAGGGCCCCAGCCAACCTGACCTTGGAGAATTCCAGGGATGGGGCATCCACAGCCACTCTGGGCAACAAGCTCATGATCTGTGAACTGTGAAAGTGGTGATAGCAATAAACATGCTCCAAGCCACACACTTGCATTAATTTTGCATTTCAACCAAAGCAAAATGCATTTTGTACTTACAATCCCATCACAGTTTAATTACAACAGATCAATCAAAGTATAATGGAAATTTCCCATATTTAATATTCTCTCTGTGTTTATGAAAGACAAATGAAAGAGATCACATTTCCAATTAATGTTTGGTAAACATCTGGTTAAAAATAAATGCTATATATGTTTACATAATCAAATCTCTAATTATCTCATGCCTGTAAAAACCTTTATAACTGACAAATATTATGCATCAGCTTGCTAAAGACAGATATTTTTTATTTATTGCTGTCAATGTCAACCAAGAAAGATTATGGAGGAATGTGTCAGTACACTGAAGGGAGTGGAGAGGTTGCCATTTTCCAGTGTTGTTACTTTTTGGATTAGCTCCTACTGCCTTCAGCCCAAGATTTGTGCGGGTGCATAAACCAGTCTTTCACCTAATCCCTCCACTAGTAGTGTTCACCTCCTAACAAGAGCTTCTCCTTTGAAAGTGATCTGTCCCAGCTGCCTGAGATGAGCTGCTAGCAGAAAGTACTCTTACTTATGTGATATTTCTTGCTAAGTAATTTTCTTTCTCAGATTCAGGTTCACTTGTTTCTTTGTGGAAATTGCTTTTTAGCAAAAAGCAGTGAAATGGTTAAATAAGTGCGTATGTTTATTCATGAAAGTAGTAGGCAAGGAGCAGCAGAAGCAGCTTTCCCCTTTGATCTGTGAGAACAGATATATATAGCAACCATTAGGAGATGTGACATTTCATCACCAAACTAGGTGCCTTAAAATTCCTGTGATTAAAACATCTCTTAGCCCATGCACTAGCTAGCTTGCAGAATTTTTCTCTTTTAGGACGTAGAGGATCCAATTCTTTCCTTAATTCATCTTAAGTATATAAATCTGCTCAAAATTCCTGCCAGCACCACACCAAGGAAACTGATGAGAATTGGAATCCTCTGTTGGTATTTTTACTTTGCTTTGATTTTTATTACCCCATATATCAAGCACTTTTCCAGCTTTGATAAAAGATTCTATCATTAGAATTTGATATTGGGATTAATCAATTCCGGTCTCTTGGTGCAGATAAATTTTCAGAACATGAAGAGAAGAAATTTCTTCTTTTCCCAGTTCAATCATTCTTAAGTTAGATGTAATAAGAAAGACCCATTCTACCTCTCACTGAAGTCATTGTAAATATATCAAGCTGGTTTTAGTGGGAACTGTACCAGGCCTTTAAAATTACATTTTCTGTATTTTTCTTAAAAAGGTTGAATTTCTTTTAGTGTGTTCAACATAACCCATTACATCATTAGGAGACCTTTCACCCATAACTTGCTGTAAGTAGCATATTTGAGAGGTACCAGTAAAAGACAATCTTCATGAGGAGTCTATTACAGGCCACGTTAACGAATTTGGGAAGAATGCATTGGCCTGGTTTAGTAGTCTCAGGTTAAGGGTTGTCATTTTAATCAGTTCCACAAAGTATCTATTTTACAACCCATCAAGAAATGAAAAGCCAAAACATTAAAATGCCTTTAACTTAACTATAAAGAGAACATAGAGTGTGAGAAGGAACAGTCAGATATAGTGAATATTCACATTTCTGTGCATGTTAAAATTTCTGTTTAGCTTCCATTTTCATCGCTGCACCTAACTGATTTTTCCTTGATATGATAAAGAAAACGAAAAAAAAAAGTTGAAGGTGATATTTTAAAACCAAAACATGGTCAGTCTCTACTGCCTTGACTTTTCTAGCACAAATTGAAGAAAGCAGTTAAGCAAGTTGTTTCCATGACGCAGGCTGACAAGAAATAAGATGTTCCCAGGGTCTTAGCTGCTCACCACTGCTGCATGGGGGCCACCAAAGCCTGGAGGGAGCGTGGTGGGATGGGGCAAGTGTGAGTGTGGATGAAAATGGGAGACCTAGCCCTTAAAGCAAAGGACAAAGGAAGTGATCAGTCTAAAAATCTTGAGAACTGCTGCCTCACGAAGCTCCCCACTCAGCTTGCAGACTCCTGACCTTGGATACCTCAGGGGAGCTTTGCACAGCTTCTCAGGGCTTGCTGTGGGTAGGCAGATCAGAAGCCAGCCAGCCCCAAAAATCACAGGACTGCCCTAGCAGTGCTCTGCCACAGCTGAAGCACCCTGCTGAGAAGCAGAAAATATTTGCTCAGGCACAGCATGATGCTAACACAGCCACCTTGCTTTTGGACCATGGCCAGCTTACCCAGGACAGGCTGAGAGTGGAGTGGAGCTAATGAAAAGCTGTCTGTACACACATCCACAGGATCAACTCTAACCAATTTATAACCAGTGCAAATACTGATCTGCAGCTAATTTGGAGATGTGAATTCCCTAAACAGCAGAGCACTTGACGAGCCTCCCCATTTTCAGCATTTTGACTCCCACAATTCTTCTGAGTATTAAAGCTTTTAAGTCTAAAATCTATATTTCAAAAGTCAGTTTGAAAACATCTAGATGCCTTTCAAAATTTCACACTTTGGATATTTACTCCCTTTGGAAGAGTCAGAAGCGGGGGAAGAGGCAGAGAATTCAGGAGTGGTTAAGGCCAGGAAAAAGCAGTGGGGAAAGTTTTAAGATTTGGTTATACTTACCATTATCCTACTCTGATTTGATTGGTAATAAATTAAACTAATTTCCCCAAGTCAAGTCTGTTTTGCCCATGACAGTAATTGGTCAGTGATCTCTCCCCATCCTTATCTTGACCCATAACTTTCTCTCCCCTTGCAGCTGAGGAGCGGAGCCCCGCCTAAAGCCTCCCATGAAAATGGTCCCATGAGAAGAGCCAAAAAGAAAACATTCTCTTTGCGGAAATTAGTCTACCTTATTTTCTTCAGGTTTTACCGAGAAATCTGCAGCGTTTTGGGCTAAAACTTTGAGCTAAGTTTTACTGAGCATCTGTAATACATGTGCTCTCAGTAGCTGTTCTGCACTTTCATTTATTTGGGTTTACATGGCCTATCATTGACTCATGTACTTCATTTGCATGCACGGGCTCTCATAAATAGTCTCTTCCTTCAGCACAAGTCAGGATCTACTTGGATTCAACAAGCAGTAAGACTGGTGCGGGGCCTTGTTAATGTATTACGTTAAAATTATTTTGCACTGATACCAGATATTCCTAGAGTGCTGTAATATCCTATAATTTGTAGATTTTCCCTACACATTCCACTGGAAATCCTCTATTCTGAGCATTATAGGTTTTTGTTTTGTAGTATTCAAATTAACGCAAACGCAAAACTAAGGAATCTTTCCCTAGTTTTCAAATATAACTTGCAATATTTGGCTAGACATGGTGTCCTCCAGAATGCTTAATTTTTGTAATTGCATAATTTCTCACAATCTTTAATAAAGTATTAATCTTGACCCATACACGTAGAGGAATATTAAATGTCAGGCTGGTGATGCTATGAAATAAAACACTGGTTGAATACAGAATATTGTACTGCTAAAGTGTGATGATATGACTTATTTATAAAGTTAAAATAAGTTAAATTAGTTCTCTCAAATACTCTATTCTTGCACAATATTCCATAATAATAATAATTTTTAAAATACAGTAAAATTTAGCAGTCCTTTATCACACTGCAACAGTCTTTTCATTTAAATCAATGGCATTATTCACAGATTAGTTGATTTCTTAAAAATAAGAAACTGTTCTTATATCTGTCAAGGAAATGAGAGAAAATTATGATGATTACCCAGCTTAAGGTAAGAAGAAATGACACAGAAAAGCAGACTGATGATTGCCTATTTCTGTGTTAAGACACAATTTTTCTCACAAGACAGTATGAGATGTTTTGTTTAAACAAATTTTCCAATTGCTTTCAAAATGCATGGCTCTCCAGAAGGGATGCTCTTGAGCTACGGCAATGAAAAGGCCTAATTTGAAGTCATATGGAATTAACAGCGAGGCTGTTTTTGAGAGCAGCATGCTCTAGGACACAGGGTCACAAATGAGTGGAAAATCCCTCCTTTCGCAAATGACCAAAATACTTTCCCCTTTTATTGCAGCACACAAACCATTCTAGGTCATATCTACCGATATACACAATTATATGTTGCATCAGTGGGAATAAATGGGAAGTCTGGCACAAACAACTCTCTGATGACATTTGTGATTTGTCAGTCATAGCTAAACAGTGTAACTAGCCATTTTCCCCAATTTCTTCCCACACGTGTTTGTGAAAGGAAATAACACACATTTATCTTGCTCAACAGGCAAGAAAATAAGATATTGTTTATCAAAATTCATTTTGATGTATTAGTGACTTGTGAAAAGATGGAAGAATGAAATTTCTTTCTTTCTTTTCTTCTTTGGTTGATGGCCCCTCAGCCAATTGAAAATACCTTCGTATTTCAAACACAACAACCCGATTGAAGTATGTTAAATGATCACAGATTACCAAGGCATTTCAATTGCTTTTAAGCCCCCAGAGTAAAAATCCTGACACAGTGAAATAAATGGATAAACAGCCAACTTAACTATGTAGAGATCTTCACTACAGCTTTTTCCTATGCTCTGAAATTATATACTATCTGAACATGGATGACCATATATATATAAAATACATTCTCTGCTGACTGAAAAGGTTCACAGCATCTTAATGCTCACATTTCACAAAAGCAGTCAACAGCTGAAGTCAAGAAAAAAAATTAAATCAAAGCTTATTCTGTAAAAGCTTTCCAGAGATCAGCTTCCATATGCTATCATGCTCACTTCAAATCACCAGATGCCTAAATTCTGCAAAGGTCAATCAAATCTCAGAGCTTCATGTGTGTATATCAACAACATCAGCAAAACTGTCTTGGATTCACACAAGAAGAAATTACAACAACATTGCTGTCTCACAGTGCCTTAACATTTAATCTGTTATATCAGAAAATTCTTGTTACAGAACTTAGAATTTCTGATTTTGTATTAAAATCAGATCACACAAGAAATGAAAAATTTTGGAGATGCAAGATTGTTCCAAATATTTTAGTTTGTAACAGAATAAATCTTCCAGAAATAACCCTAATACTGAAATTAATTAGTGAAACAACCTGCAAATTATTTCTTCTGAAGTGAGAATTCAAATTGGCAGCATATCTGAGAAATGTATTTTAAACTTTACTGTTTTTCATAGTTGGTGACAGTTTCATATTCAAACCTGTTGTAGCCACACAGTTCCAACAATGCTGACTTAAGCAAGCTCTTCAGTCACCCTCGAAAATATTCCTTCCCTAAGGTAAGACTGGGAGATGCATTCTTAATGGTTACAGAAGATACTGACAGTAGCTGGTCAAAAATACCCTAGCGAAATATCTTTTTGTGTCAGAAAGTGATAATTCAAGCAAAGAGACTTATTTCACAGGTATACATTACTTAAACCAAAGGATAAAACAAAATATGTATCCATGTGGACCCAAATTCAAAATTCTTCAATCCTACAATGAGTAAATAAAGTGATAAAACATAGAAGTTATGGTTTTATTGAAACAAGCGCTTTCAATTAAAAAAGGCGGTAAGGTTGCATAACTTGAAGGAATATCTCTTACTATATACAGATTAAGAAAATTGTATTTTCAGATCTATCAATACTATCAGATTGAAGCTAGGTTCAGGTTATAAATATTTTAATTATATCTCACTTAGTGATATTTGGGCCAAGAAGAATAGAAACATCTCTGTCCTGATGCAACACAGCAGACTTCTAAAAATCCATTTCAGATGAATTCTGGGCATACCTTTCCACTGAATACCCTTTATCAAACCTAGCTGGCATTCTTCTAACAGAGACTGATTCCTTTGCTTAGGCTGTATAATGCCAAAGGGATTTCCCCCTCTTTGTCTTCATTTTGATTTCTTTACACCTACCCAGGTGATATCAGACCATATTTTACTTGGTTAGACCAGCAAAGGCTACGTGCTGTGTTTTCTCATGCTGATGGTGCTGTGCTATCACTCTCATTAAACAACCAAGTCCATGAACAGCCTGTATTCGGCAAATAGTATCAGCTTTACACACCTACTGATTAGCCAGGCTGAATTCCTAACACAGAAGTAATCATTTACCTATGCTTATTCATACATCAACCTTGGAATAGAATGTGTTCCGTTCAAAAGGAGGTTAATGATGTACTTTTTACTGGCACTGTGATAACACTATATTTACAGCACTAGATTAGCTGTGTTAGTCTAATCTATGGTCCTTCTATTCTCCTGCCCTCTGCCTGCTGTTGACCATTAGCAGACAATCTAGACTGAATCACCAGAGCTGCTGACGTACTTTGTGCTCAGGAGACATGTCTGGTTTTATGGGGCTTTTTGGAAGTGGTTTTGGGGACTTTTTTGGTTTTGCTGTTGTGTTGTGGGGGGCGTTCTCCCAAGAGCTATCTTAAAGGAGGCTAAGAAGCTGCTGCTTGAGGTGAGGAGGAAGAGATCAGGATTCCAAACTGACCTAGCTAGAAAGCTAAATACCCCACATGGGATGCTAATGACAAAGTCACACTGCGAGCTCGGAGTCAGCAAAAGCAGAACTTCTCTCCCATTTAAGCAGCTTTGCTGTGAGAAGTTCTCGGCCTTGTTTCAATGCAGCTAATTTTTGGTGTTTTGCAATCTGTTTTTGACTTAGCCACTAATTCCCTTCCCTTTCATGTAAAAACAGATGGAAAACTCTTTGATGGGACGACTTTCATTAGTCTCTGTTCAACAGTGGGAGTAAAAAGTTCTAATGCCTCCAGAGAATCTGGTTTCATGTCTTTGGTTACTGAATTTTCCAGGTGATCTGAGGCCAAGTATCCAAGCATCTTCTCTCTCATCAGACTTACTGGTTATCAACAACAATCTGCTATCTGTATCATCCGGCAAAAACTTCTTTAATCTGGAAAGGAAGCTTGCTTTTCTAACACAGTTCAGTCATCATACTTGTCTCCAGCCTGCTTTGATTCTTGTTCTTCTTCCATATCATTCAAAAGAAATGGCAGCACTTAAATCTAACAAAATAAGACTAAACTAAATAAGAGTCCAAGTCTATTTAATGTAATCTCTTGACATTTGATTTTAAAATTGATTTTTTTTCTCCTCTTTTTTTCTTCTCCTTAGTAAACTCTGGCTTCTGTCATAAACTTTGGCTAGTGATTTCAGGAAACATCGTGTTCTCATTTTCAGTAGTACATATTTAAAACAATTCCCACTGCAGTAATCCAACTTATTCCAAATGTGAAGCAATATAATAAAGCAGTACTTGATTTACAGCTGCTGCCACAAATTGACAGTTTACTGGCATCAAACTTGATACTTTTTTATTTCTTCATGCAAAACCAAAACGAACAGCTTTTTTTTCCATAGGTTTCAATCTGATTTTCCTTAGTTTTTCTTAATGTTAAGTAGTCCAATAAATATACATATATTTGAGAACTCTGACATTTTATAGGTTTCTGCTACTTCTTTCTTATTCCAGCCACAGAACATAAAAAGTCCTTTAATTGGATAGATCAGAAACTAAAACACACAAGGTCTGTTGCATCTATTGTATGTCTAGCCAGAGATTTTGATTTGATTTACTCTAAATAAAGTCTCATCTGTCACTAAAAGAATACAAGCTTCTAAAAGAAAGGTGGATATGTGTACTAGGAAACAAAAAAAACCCAAACCACCAACTACCAAAAAAAAAAAAAAAGGGAGGAAATTATCAAAATTCTCAAAAGCACTTGCTTCTGGCAACCAAGATTGGAATTTTTAAGAGAAATAAAATTATGGGATGAAAAATAACTTTCAAATACTTCACATTCAGCACCCACCATCACACCTGCATCTCTTAGATCTCACATCCACTTTTTTTTAACATTGCCAAACACAACTGAGACGCGACATTACCCACTGTGTTGTGTCCCTTTAGTGGATTCAGGCTGCCTCAAAGCTGTACCTTTTTTAATGATGGATCAGATTGTGATGTCATGTCACTACAAAATGTGCTACTACAAAACTACACCGGATGTCTATTTCATGTTTATATTCTTTGTAGAATCTAATTTAATTAGTTAAATGTTCCTAATAAGGTATATGAAAGCAAACAGTAGAAATGAAGTTCACTCCATCCTTCCTCTTGGGGTGCAAAGAGAGCCTTACTGATTTACAAAAAAAGAAGAAAAATTTAGCAGAACAGATTAATATAGTAAATACATTGAGAGTATATATTTTTGTGTTTCAAGTGCTATAATCTGCAATGTAATTTGTGGTCAGTGGCATTCATTTTCAGCAAGTATGAGTGTTTGTTTTATTCTGTTTTGCATGGAAGAGGAGTAGGTTCTACAAAGGAAAGAGCATATATTGTCTTTAAAAGAAATTGAAGTAAAAAATTATTAAATACAACAGAAGCTTCATCTTCACACAGCTAGGAGTCATTCCTTTCAATCTTGAATGATTCAAGACTGTATTTAATTTGTTTTCCTAATCTTGCAGCATAATTCTTCCTTTTCTGGAACATATGCAACATCAAGTGTAAACAGATACACTACTAAAATGTAGTTTCTGACGCACATGTACAACCACATAACAAATCTAAACTTGGCTTGATCATCTTTTCTTGCCATGTCTTTGCGTATCTTCCTAAAGCAGCCTCAGTAATTACTGACATCACGTGGAACCATTACGGACATTGAATCAAAACAAAAGGCAGCAGATTGCAATAATTTTAGATGGTAATGAACCTAACATTAGATTATCAGAACCCTAATGAGAACCAAGGTGGTTTGAAATGGCATGCTCAAATCAGAATTTAATTTTGTATTCCTTCTGCAAAGACGAGTAATTTAAACTTCCTGAATGTGTTATAATCTCTAAATGACATGGTGTAATGGCTCTTGCCTCACAAACAATGTATCACACAGGACATACATACTTAATTCATGTCGCACGAATTCTTGTAACACGTACACAGGTGGAAAACAGATAGTTAAAATATATACAGATATATATAAATCTCCCAAAATATAAAGGAGGTGCCAGGCACAGAAATCGGTGGCCCCTGTAACTATTTTGTATATCAGAACTTGTAAGAACAAAATTATCTTTTCCCCTCTTTTATTGTTTGAACATATTCCAGATTTCTAAGCACAGTCTAAGCGTGGTCCCTGCTGGCTTGGAAAAACTTCAGCAAAAATAAATATGTCAAAGGCCATATAAAAATCCATTCCAAAGAAGTCTTGGCTCTAAAATGTAATAACTGAGATAGCCTGAGAGCTCCCAGATTATCAAAGCAACCACTCAAAACTGTTTTTCCACAGAGTTAAACAATAACCTTCTAAGATTTTGTATTAAGGCTCTCCCATCTGTCTGGAAAAGACCCTCTCCTTCCCTGTTTTCTTATAACTATATTAGAGACCATTTGTTATCTCAACTACAACTTTTTCAAGCTAAAATCCCATTTTCAATGAAGCTATGAGCATGTGAGTTTTGTCAGATTTTGCTGTTACCTTCATATTCTTCTCTTTCATTAACTGTGCATTGACTAAGATTCAAATTATGCATTTTCTGATATTACACCTTGTGGGTGCTGTAAATAATAAGCAGCACCTTGTGCACTTCCTACTTTAGGATCCAACCCTTCAAGCAGTTCCAATTCTGTCAGTGGTCACAACTTCCAGGACAGTTAAACAAAAAAGAAAGAGCAATGGATAGTGATACATGTCACTTTGTTGCTATGTTTAAATCTCAGGATAAAAGATTAAAAGCTCCAGCCAAATAACAACTCTTTTTTTGCAAGATACTGTACATTTCATATCAGTTAGAACCTATGATGTATTCCATCTGTTTCCATACCAAAAAAGAAATCAATACTGGGAAAGTCTTATTGATAGCACCAATTATATAGTACATTGCCTCACTAACAAGAAGCGTGAATCCAACTGGGATAAATCCTTCTCTCACTTACACTGATCTCTACAAAAATAAGCCCATTGAGTCAATGCAGTTAAACCAGATTTACAGCACTGTGATTGAAAGCAGACCTCTTTGCTGTCTTGGATGAGTGAAAGAGGATTTGGCAGGAGAAAAGAAACAATCATGAAGCAAATTTCAACTCTTTCCTTACTGAAGAAGTCTCCCTGACTTCAGTAGAAATAGGATCAAGCCAGTGTTCAAGCTTAATCAAACTGCTCTTTTTTTTAATCTAGCAATTATTGTCATGTTGTCGAGAAAAAAACAGCTATTAAAAGATTATAAATGTTCAAAGGATTATTTTAAAATATAATCTCTGGAAACATAGAGAGAAACTAGTTATATTTATTTAAACTAAGTATCTTTAAAAAAATGACCAGTGAAGAAAAAGAACTGCTAAAAGAACAAAAAACCCCTTTCTGCTGGATGCTAATGTTGATATTTTTCCTCTTGGTTGAACTCTGCAGGTAAATTTGTACTTAGCAGATATAATACAGCAAAAATAAGAAATTATATCACTACTGTTAGCCAACCATATCCAATTTCACACTAGTTGTCATCCAGCAGCGTGTGCCCCTAAATTAAAGAAGTGAAGTTAATTTGGCACACCCTGCAGCATACTTTTTTGTCATAAGACAATGCCAAAGCCATCCATTCCATTAGTCGAGAGGCTGAAAAATCCCGAGACTGTGGCACTTGTAGTTCAAACTGAATAGCCAAATTAAGGAACTAAAATGCATGACAACATGGAGAATGTCTTTCAGTAGCCTGCCATTTACAGATCAGACCAACATTAAAGGGTTTATGATTTTATTGTAACCTCCCTTAGCTGTTTTGTTGTTACTGACTTACAGAACTGAACCAGGAGGCTGTTTTGTATGAGCATACATTTTCCCTCCTTTCTTCAAAATGTGCAACTTGTGAAGTGAGCTACAGAAAGTCATTATCTCTGTTACCTCAATTATTACTGCTGGCTAGCGAGAAAGAACCAAGAGCCAGCTCCAAAAAAAAGGATTTAGACAACTTAAACAGCATTCCAGCAGCCTTTCTGCACAAGTCCTAAACACTGCAAAGCCTCGCACAGTGGTCTGGGACGCGTGGGTTCCCCGGGCATCTCTATGCTCACCCTAAACATGCTGTAGGGGCCTGAACCCATGCCCAGGGTGCCCCAGAGGGGTCTGCAGCAGCCAGGCTCCAGCTTGATTGTCTTTCCAGATCAGGCCTGTGACTGTAGTCCTCTCCAGCAGCTAAGAGCAGGTGAGGGCTGGCAGAGCCCACTTTGCTGTCTCCTGGTATGCCCTGCCAGCCCACTCCCATGAGAGACTTGCTGGCACTGCTCCCGTGCGAGCTGAGGAAACCCACCATGGGCATGGGATACAAAGCAACAGGGGGAGACTGGGGCCATTGCGTGGGTTAGGCAATGATACTCTGTTTTTGAATTCACTAATGAACCACTTATCATGATCCTGGGTGTGAGGTAAATAAAACAAACTAAATAAATGTGCCTCTTCCTAGCTGACACATCTAATTCTTCATATGATTCAGTCCGTAACAACTCCCAAGCATGTCACTATTTTTCTCCTTTTGAGTCCCACCTAATTTTAAATTAATTTCCTCAGAGCTAATCAGGACAATTCATCAAACTGGACTGCTAAAAAGGAAAATTAAAAACCTTGGGTAACAGTGCTTCCATGGTACATTTAACAAATGCATTTCAGTTTTTTCCTCCAAAAGAAATCTGATATTTCTACAGAAAACAATAACCTCTGCTACTCATATCAAGCCTAAATGGGTTTGTAATGGCATTATTGCAAAAATATATATTTTTAAATGTCACCATCATTAGGATTTGCTGTGAAAGTGAAATATGCTGCAAGTTAGTGTCTCATTCTAGTTGCTCTTTACAAAAAATGAAACATGCCAGGCGGACAGTTTCCAGCATGCTGCAGGATTTGATTCTGTCATTAATAACTAAGATTGACTAGGAATTTAAGCTTATCATTTGCCATTCATAAAAAAAAATGTATTATCTTTTCTGCAGGAAATAATTTAAACCTGTTCTGATCTGTCCAGCTGAGTAAAGAGTCAATACACCTCCTTTCTGTACCAAATATATCTTTTGAGAGGAAATCACATTATCTGTGATCAATCCTCAAGTTTTGGTATATTTGTGGCAATTCATCTCTTTTCAGAGAACCATTTCAAGCATATTGCAACCTTCAAAAAGGTTCAAAAAGATGTGGATGAGATTCAGAGTCTTGCACTAGAACTGTGCTGCTGTGCAGAAGACTTTGTAAATTTACAGTAAAGGTCAAAAACAAACTAATCGAGAAGAATTTTCCTTAAAAAAACCCCAAACCACAAAAAACCCAAAACAACACAAAAGAAAACCAGCGACTGTCCACTAAAAGTGAATGAAAAAGGAGTAAGTAAAAAGTACACTTCAGTAGTCATGAATATGACAAATCTCTGCTCACTACTCATTCAAATGCATGGTGAACCATCATCATCACGAGGTGTTATTCCACGATAAAATCACATGTCTTACCATTTCACAGTGGAGCATCACAGCTTTCAGCATTGCTAATTGTATGAATTTGGGGGTTACACACAAATAACAATTTATGCATCTAATAAGCATGGTGCAACAAAGCATAAAATGTGGGTATTAAATTCACTGGCTGGCACATTTGCATTAATAGCATTTGACGTGTTCTGTGGTATTGCTCCTGGCTTCCTACCACTACTCCAGAAGAGCACAGGTCTCCCACACTTCCACCAGCCCTATGAGACCTTCTCATGTGCTGCAGGGCATCTCAGTCACACCAAATTAATTTGGTGTAGACAACTGAATTGAGCCCCAGGTACCTGTTTTCCCATGCACTGCCTGGGGAGATGTGTGTGCCTCAAGAAGGTAACTGAAAAGCCTGTATGTGCAGCAGACAGACAGACAGTCTAGAACAGTAGCAGAACAGTGGTGAATATGAGATTTAAGATTTTTCCTATTTGCAGATACTCCAACAAGGTGTTTCCAGGATTCAAAATTATCTAGTCAAAGGTTTTCTTTAAAGATCAGGGTTCATTTGAATTAAGTTGCTGCAACTTTCAAATTGACCTTTGAGGTCATACAGCTCATAGCACAGTAATTATGATTGAAACATTTAATTGTTTCAGCAAAATAGTAGATTCAGATGAAGCTCATCTGTTATACTGTTTTAATTTGGACTGAGGTCTCACTTCAGAAGCAAAGCCTGGCAGAGCAGGCTTAGAGAGCAGGCTGCTCTCTAGGAGCTTCCCTTCTGAACTCCACGTTCCAAAGGGCAGCCAGCCCACAGGACCAGACGAGAGCCTGTCCACAGGTCAAACTCACAGAAACACCAATAATGTCAGTGCTGGGTACTCAACAGTGGCTGTTCTGCCCTCCAGGTCTGTTCCTAGTGCTGCACAATGCTTGCCAGTGTAGATACAGTCAGCTCTCATGACTGTCTGACTCTAATGCAATGTTTATATAAAGTAAAATTCTTGAATAATTTTGGGAGCTAATTTCATGTAGGCTAATCTGTCTAACATGCCCTTTCTGACATGCAGTTTAGGCCTCTTGCATTATGCCAGCTTAAATTTATTCCAATTTGCTAGCATATGTATCTGAAGCTAAACTTGGAAACCAGCTATGAAATTGTCATGACCCCAATTCCTCCTTGCCTAGAAACTCAAGCAGTCATCTTGTTCAAATAGTAAATGAAGGCAGCACACTTTTGACAGACTGAATGTCACCTTACCCAGGTTTGAATGTCCACGTGGGAGAGATCAGCCACAGCAGAGGATCAGGCCCTGCATCTTTTCCGTTTCTCAAATAATCACACTGCCAGTTGCCATCAGCAGGTGCTGCTTATCTATCACAAATACGTAACTGCTTCAGAAAACTATCCATTTCTGTGGTCACGGATTTCTGTTTGGTTTACAACATAAGACTATACATAGGATTTTTGAAACCATCTAAAGTGCTTTGGAGTCATATTAAATATCAGTTCGGTCTTTATTCTAAACAGCAACTGAAAATGCTGCTGCATTGCCATTGCACATAAGGTTTGGTCCTTACCTCAAGTATCAATTTGTCACACCATGTCCTGTGGTTGCAAATAATAAACTGAGTTGGTAGTTAGTCGTCAAAGCCAGCTAGCTCTGCAATTCCTGAATTACAATGAAGTCCATTATAAAACTGGTATTCAATATTTAATATGTCAGCCCTTTGGCAAGGCATTAAGTTGAGACACAGCAGAGTATTTTTCCAGCCCACATACAGGTATATTTTTCAGTAATCACAATCTGTCTAAGTTTTTAAAAAATTATTTATAGAACAGAAGTTATAGTACATAATCAGTCTCATATGCTTTTTTTGACAGTGTCACCATGCATTTCACTAAAGCAGAGTGAATACAAAATGCTCATGGCATTTCATGTGCACTTTTCCATCCCTTTCATTAGTCTGCTTCACAGGTCATAACAGATCCACCACTTGATTTTTGCCCACTTCCCTGTGGGAGACAATCTCATCACATAGTTAATTTTCCTAAATGTATGAATTGCCATTTTTGAAGCAGTTGGTTTTTTGAGCACATGCCGCACGTCATTTCCACCTGCTGCAGCCCTACAGGAGACCCAGGCGAGCTTAGACATGATAAGGCTTCTTGCCACCGTCATACCAACAGCAAGGTATGTCCAGATGGTAGGGAGCTTTCCAAATCACTCAGGTGAGTTTCTTTATCCTCTCACACTTCTATTTGTGGAAGGAGCAACAAATGCACAGGTCTACCACACCAGCATATGGTGTAAAACCTATAAAACTCTTCACTAAGGAGAGCAAGGACATTTTCATGGAGGTAAGATGACATCTTTATCATAATTTTCTTCACACTTTGGATGCTAAGAAGCTCTGATTACAGGATAATAGTCTGAGAAAAATGTCAGAAGAGCTGGTACTGGAAAAAAATGGGTGTAATCACCACATAGTCACAGCCACCAGCCTGGGAAGGTACTGAGTAAGGGGGTCTGTAAGCTCTTAAGATACCATTGGTATCTTAGCTGAGTTCAAGAAGACATTGCATTGTTTTCTTCCTGTTTTGCTAGCAGCTCAGTCGGTTAAAAAGCTCCCTGTTTGACCATGTGAACTGTAGGCAGGCAGAACATTTGCTTGGTCCTAATCAGTTCATTCAATATGAAATTACTGAAACAGAACTATTTCACACCTTGATACACATACTAGAATGTAAATAGGATGATTTTTCCAAAGTAGAACGGAATCCTATTGAAAGGAACACTCAGCAAAAGGTGAAAGCATGTACAACACTCAGAAAGCTTGTGGCAAAGTTTTTCATAAGAAGATAGGAAGGAAATACATCTGTTGGATAGGATGGTATTCTGTCATTTCAGTGGCAGGGTAAGGGAAGGAATGCAGAACACAGAGTGATCAGTTTTCCAGAGGAGGTGAATTAAGATGATGATATTTTAAGGAATTGCATTTGGTTTTTCTGTAATGATCTAAAAGAAAACCACCAAAAAAACCCCCACAGCAATATTGGGATGGCAAAACTTAAGAGTTAACAACTAAAACGTCAGCAGCCAGAAAGGCTGGAGGGGATCTGTAATACAGACATTAAAGGTACTGAGCTTGTAAGGTTAATGATCCTCTGTCATAATGAATGAGAAAGGCAACATTCAATGAAAAAAGAGAGAGAATTAAAAGCAGGATAGGGAATATTCTTTTTAATTAACACTGAAAAATAACCTTGTTCAACTATTGGAAAGATTCATCCAAGCAAAGGATTTGGTAATCACTAGAAAACATTTAGTCCTTTATATGGATAATAAAACATCCCAAGTTAATCCATAAAAGACTGCCTTCACACTTCACACTAGACAGAAAGTCAGAAAAAATTCCACACCAAGTAAGTTAGTGTGTATTCCACCTTTTAACTGCCTCCAGTTATATTCTGCTAGTCTCTGAGAGAGACAACATCCTGGATGTTGTCAGGAATCAGTCAGTCATATGGTACAGACAAATGGTTCAGAAATAAATGTCTTGCTGTTCTTCAGACCGTTATATTCTCCTGAAAAATGGTAATGCAAGCTGGAAATACAAATGCCTGGTAATCTTTATGTCTCAGTAACTCAGACATCTCCAGGCATCTTCCTGGCAGAAGAGACTTAAGGCAACTTTGGCGTTACCCTCATTGGAAGGGGAGGAATCCCAGGAACCGCAGAGTGGTTCAGGACTGTCAGGAATCTAGATCTCACAACTATAGACACTTGTGTGATAGCTACACAATTCAAAGCGGCCCAAAGGACCCACCTCACACTAGGAACCCCACAATATTACTTAGCATCAGACAACAGATTTACTGCCTCTGGGTCTTGGGTATTTCCTAAAATCCACAATGCCATACGAGAAAAGCAATAGAGATGGAGTCATCACCTTTGGCCCCAGTTTATTTGCCTTCTTTTCTCTTTGGTATCATCTTCTAACCCATGATTCCCATCCCAGACAGACATATTAAGCTAAGCTCAGAAGCACTGACAAAGCCACCACAGGCTCAGGTGTGGGGCTCACTGAGTATCTTCAGAGAATTAAGGGCTTTCAGTGAATACATTACATATACATGACCCATGCATACCTGTGATGTTTTGTTGTTGCTGGGGGTGGTTTGGGAGGTGGAGGGTGGGGGGTTGAGTGAAAAATTTTAAGTATAAATGTTCGCAGGTAATCAGGCTGCCAACACATAATGACCTGTGTCCTTACACTGTAGGGAAAGTGTTTTTCTCGTAAACCCAACTTAAGCAGCCGGCAAAGGCCATCATCTGTTTCATTAATTACACCTGTGAAGAACTGTTGAATGTCATAAGCTAAAACCAACTAATCATTTCAAATGCATTACCCTTCACATGCTGAGAAAGCTAAAAAACAGTGACTAAAAGCTGCTCTGTCTGCATCATTACCACTATTACAAGCCTCTTTTACTATGAAAGGTGACAACCATTTCCCATTAACAGATCTCATTTTCCATTGCTCATAAATTTGTCATATTTGAACCATTCAGGCTGAAGTTTTCCATTTCTAGTATCTCCCTCAGACTGTCATGACATTAGAGAATTTGCACCAAAATGGTTTGGGCCATTAAAAAAAAAAAAACCCACCAAACAGAAAGTTCTTATGGTTAAAGCAAATCAGTCCTAATATAGTAGGAAGTAACAGCCCTTACACTGGTGATTTCCAGTACTTTTGTGCATAAGAGCACGAATTTGAAATTTACCATCTGTATCAGGCATGTGGTTATGCCATTCTGTCAACTCATCCAAATTAACAGATGCAGAGACCCTGTAAAAACGTGTTTATCAGACAGCTGGTAGCGCATTTCATCAGATGTATGGCCTGTGTTGCTCTTGTCTGAACAGACAATTCCAGACCCCAGATACTATGTGCACTGCTGGATGAAAACACAGGAACTGAGTGTGAAGAGATGGCTTAGCATGTACCATAATTACCCACCTTTCTGGAAGAAGGAAAAAAAAAAGGTAAAATGCAAACAGAACCTGTTCTATCAGAATACAGATAAGATAAAACAGATAAGGTAGATATATAGGTATAGATCGAGAGAGCGCTGGATCTAGATCTATAGATAAATAAGATAAAATCTACCTTTTCCCAAGGATGTGTTTTCAGGCATATTTCTCACCTTTTGGGAGTCCAGTTATCTTGTATATGCTCAACAGCAAGCTACTGAGCTACCTTTCTTACAATACAGAAATACTATTCATATTTTTGGTAGTTAACAGTGCAAAGCTCTAGCTTTCAAATTTCTACCATATCACAAGAAAAGAAAGCACTCAGACCTGAGCAATTTATTGGCAACCTTTATAAGCAAAAACCCCCAAGACTTACTAGCAGTATAAAGTTAAAAGCTATGAACAGTTAAGAATATTACTGAAGATGCAGTAAGGACCTATGTGACTTTCAAGCTTTTGACTCCAATTTGCAAAGAAGTTAGGTTAATAGCCTTCATTTACAGCAAAGATCCTGCTGAAAATACCAAATCAATGACAAGCTTTCAGAATTTTGAAAAACTCTCCTGTATTTCTGGAGACAATTTTCCCTATGCTCACTTCTGAATCATAGAAATAATAAAAAAAATCAGTCTTCCATTGATTGCAAAAGTGTCAGTTATATAGTGAGATAGACACTTTTTCCAACTGATCTATGAAAGCCAATAGCAATACAAGAATCCAAAAGCAGTATTCATGCAAAGACTCTTCCAACTAGACCACAACTTAATCACTCCTTTCTATAATGCATAATCTGAACATTACTTTAATGATCCTTCTCCATATTTCATCTACTGTATTGAGGTTTAACAAACACACAAAACCCAAAAAAAAGCAAACCTGGAAAAACTCCTCACAAAACTTGCCACAAGTCAAGGGGGCATTTTCACTGAAATGTTAACTGTGCCACATGTAAACTATTCCAAAGCTGTTATGCAGGACTCAGCAGGAATAATGATTTACATGTGCAATGCTACTAGCACCACAGTATATCTTCAATATAAATCATGAACAAAAGATGGATAAATAAAGAAGATCTTAGCAGAATATTTTGCTTTAAAAATAACAAATGAAAGGAAAATGGAAAATCTCAAATTGGGGTAAATACAGCAAAGGTGAACTTTTCCATGTGAGAAACCAAAGTACCCTGTAATAATTCCCAGGGCTATGGCATATTTGTATTTAACCAGCTATGGGTAGACAAAACTGGCATATAATTATCGTGCTGGAGGATCTTGCATTCATAAAATGCATACAAAGTCACAGAAACATTAGATTTGGAACCAAGTCAGGTATAGGAATGGCTACAGTAGAAATACACCATGAAGAAAGCAGCTGTAATCTACTATAACCTGTGCTGCAGGGCATGCTTTACTTCACATCACACTCAGCAAAATCTGTCCAAACTACTTTACATTTCCCAAAGAGTGTGCAGGTGAACTGCTAGGTTGGCATAGGGCACACCCTAGAAATAATACCTGAGCCCTTATGGAAACATTTTCATGAAGCTGATTGTTAACATCTTGCAGCTGATCTGTGTACCTTTTTACTCTGGTCTCTAAAGTAACATAAATATGCATGAGTGCAACACTCAAAAACGTGAAGCCATTTACTCAAACTGTAATAAAGCCTTTGAAGCACTTTAAAAGTCAAGAGCATGGCCATCTTCTGGAGGGTGCCCTTTGCGTTAGAGATGTCAGGCGTTGCAGGCAGAGAGCAATTATGAAAGTAAGTTCTACAGAGGTGAAGAAATATGGGCAAAGCCAGAGAGTGAACAAGAACTGAAAGTTCATGCATACTGCTATTTAATTAAGAACCTCTGTGAATAAAAAATGTTACTGAAAATGCTCTGTAGAAAAAAGTATACCAAAAAGGTTAATTTAGCTTTGTTATAAAAGCAGTGTGGATGGGATGTCATGATGCCACCTTTTCTTCTGCAGGCAAAGATGACAGAGGGCAATGCAAGGCACACAGAGAGGTATTTAGCCGTGTCACCATAGGAACCATTTTGCAGAAGTGTGTAGGAGCCAAAGAGCTTGAGTGATGGAAGCATTTAGTAGTGGGGGAAAAAAATCAACCAACCAGCAACAAAAACCTGAAATGTAAAATCAGCTACCATGTACTGTGGCTGGAAGACAGCTGAATCTGTGTGGTGCCTGAGTAAATCAAGATTAGAATAGAAGCCTGGTTCAATTCAATGCAAAGACACTGCAGATGCGGAGTGAAATATGCAGTAATCACAGACGGGAATTTTAAAGCAATCCAGAGAACTATACAATGAGAAAAAATAAATATCTTCCACACACAGTAGTGGAAGCAAGCTGTGTTTCCCTGGAAACATCAAAACAAAAGTCATGTGACTTTCAGTCAGCAATATTTCCTGACACAGAATTAGGACCTATATTAAAAGTTTGATCTTAGTATTACGCACATTTTATGTAAACCAGAGTAATTGCTCTGAAATGAGTAGAATAATTCTAGTATAAAATCAGGAACTTGTTTTTCAAATATGGAGTTAGTTTTATTGACAAAGACTTGTTTTCCTTATTATTTCGTTTTGAAAATGGCTCTACTCCAATCCTTAAATTTTGTCAGTAATTGTAACACAAATCCAACCTGGGATTTTCAGCACATATTTACAGCACGTCAAATCAAATATCTTTGGTTGTGAGCCACCCTAAATGTCATAGATTTAAGATGTTAGGGCAAATTGTTTTAGCTAATTCCTGTTAATAAAAAACTCTGTGCATGGAATGTGGCTTTCAAAAAACACAGCAGCAGCAGCAAGAAAAACAATATAATCATCACACACTTAAAGCAAAGCACCCAGAAACACAAACTCACGCAGCGAGCATCAGCTTTCCAAACGTGCCACTTCAAACCTCTGATCTTCCAACAGGCTTCCTGGCTTGGGACAGAAGAACACTGTAAGCTAAGCTATGATTAAACTGAAGGGGAGAAAGAACATGACCATTCCCACTGGTCTCATATGCCACCCAAGAGTCTTTTACGTTAATGAAGTCTTCCTCTGCCTAGGGCATGGTCATCTAAACTGTGCATCTTGTAAGAAGCCATCAGGACCTAGATTACTGTGCCTTAGGAGTACCTTCAACACGCTGCACAACAATAAACACACCCAAGATAACAACAAATACATTTAAACAGGAAGAGAATGACTTCAGCCATCAGGGGAGTAACGTATTGGGACATTCTTGCAAATAGGAGAACTGGTGAAAAATAAATCTGAACAATTTTAAATGGCACTTGTTCATTTTATGAAAAAAATTAGCTGCAATCACAGGAAACTGGAGCCTTTAGGGTCCTAAAAATATGCAGTTACTGGAATTATAATGAAAAAGTCAACATAATAAAAATTTTGTTGAGTAAAGTCAGAAGAACTGAAGAAAAACCAAAAGGAATTGTTACAGAGGATGAAATGGAAAATGAAAATACCTAGAATATTGAAAAAGGAGTAAATTACAGATTGGTTAATAGGAAGATATACAGAGGTATTAAAATAGTTGAATATAGCTAAAACAATGAAGAAATGAGCTGAACATAGCTACAGTCCTTTAGATAGTTTACTCATTCACCTAATAGCTGTGGGCAATTAATTTATTCTTTCCAAATTATGTCCTTGTTAATTACAAATGGGACCGATGCCCATTTTACTAGACAGAGCTGATCTGAAACATAGCTGATGTCTCTAATGTGTCCCATCAGTCTCTAATTTGCTACAGAGTGACTAAACCAAAACTCCAGATTTGAAAAGGAAGTATTATTTGTTATGAAATTTTTTAAAAGCTGGTTTGATTATTTTTTTCTGAAAAAGAGAAATATAGTGACATTACCAAACATTAAATACAATTTAAGTCATAAAGATTTCCGTAGAAAGGTTGCTGAGTGTTTTACCTCCTAGAAAGAGAGGGAAAACACTTACTACATTAACTGATGTTATTAAAAGGAAGGTAGTACTCTCGAAATGTGAAGGGATAAGGAGGGAAACAGAGACTTTTAAAAATGTTTGCCAGGCTGTATAGCCCCTTAGGTGAGGGCATGAGGGAGTCATAGCTGGTCTTATAAAAACAGATGCAGGTGCATGTGTGGTAAAATGAAATCAGAAGAGATGCCTTCAGCAGAGCAGCACCACCCTCATGGTTTTCCCCAGTGAGAGCCACCTCACTCAGCACCCCAGAAAGCTGCCTCTTGACCCAGCAGCCAAGAAACAGTTTGTGTGCCTATTACTTATAAATTTTGGTATGTTGACATAAATTCTGAAGAACAAAGTCCATGAATTCTAGGAGAGATGTGGTTTCATCTGTTAAGTTTATTTTTTAACATTTTTGTGTGCCTAGGAAACTAATTAATTAGACTGCTACTTTGTTGTGCTCTGTAACAGAGAAAAAAGATGATCCTGACTCAAACAGTATAAGGTCCACATTAAGTTTGAGGTTTTTCTCTCTGTCAGACATGAAGGTCAAACTTTTATCTTAAATTCCATTTCTTCCTTTGTACTCTGTCTGAAATGGATTGTGCCTCATGCAATCGTTAATTATCATTCACAAATATTCTTTATTTCATTAAAGCAATTCAAATTGAACAAAGAATTAAAGGACAGATTTTGGTTGCAGCACTTCATACTTATCCTGCTAACAGCTATAAGCAGAATTTTTTTGTGTGCCTCTAAGACTCAACTTCACTGTCAGAACAACACAAACCTACCTCAGGAGGAGTACATGGGGACTGTATCCCAACAAGTCCCTTTCCATAAATCCTGCAAGGAGCTGGAATTAGCCCAGACCCTTTGCATTCTCAGTGTAAACTGAAATATAAACCACCTTAATCCAGACACAAAAAGGTATTTCTGTTTCTTCATCTCCTTCATCAAAATATATGATATTCTAAGAAAATTCCAAGATACAGACAATCTAAATGTGGGTTATGGCAATAGTTTTATACTGCAGAAATGGTAAATCTAACAAGAAGTATATCTAGACAGTGGATTATGAGCTATATTGTAAAAGGGGCAAAAAAAAAGATGCACACATGTGCCACTCCATGTATTCAGTGCCTCACAGTAGAGCAAGAACGTGGCATGGCACACTGACTGCTCTGCTGACAGGGATTTCAGATGCCATTTCTGGTGCTAAAGGCTTGCCCCTGCAGACAAACCTCCAAATGCAAAACACAGAAGCCATTTTTGCTTTCATTTTAAAAAATAGTCAATACAATTTTATAACAGTTTTACTGAGTTTTCTATTGCCTTTTCTCCTGTCAGATTCAGCTCTAAAGAATGACTCTGAAGAGCTGCCACTGCTACCCTGACTCTTCCGAGTGTGTTCTACTATTTCCATGTCCTCCTTAGGCCAAAGCACTTCTTGTTTGTGTTATGCTTTACACTTGTGCTTCCTAGCATTCTAGCATTGTCTTACATCAGCTTTTTTCCTGATACTCATTTGCCATTAAATCTTACCTATCTAAAAAAAACCCCAAAAACTTATTTGGTTTAATAAGGTATAATTTTCTTAGATATTCTTAAGGGCTTTTAATTGGAAGGGCTTTCTGCTGTGCCAGCAGATGGATCCAGCTCAAGGTCTTTGTTGACTAGATCTGAGAACAAACTATAAATGGTTTGGACTGTGAAAATGATATTGGGACTGCTGGTTTGGCCTTGTATCAACACATAGCATGGCTTATCATGTGATGTTGTATTTAGCCAACAGTTTCATACCAAAACAAAGAAAACATTTTGTTCTTATTGGATATTTGAAATGGCCAAACACATCAACTTTCTCAAGTCCCAGTATCATTTTTATTACTAGAGCTTATCTCCCCTGTGAAAGAGTCCATTAATAAACAAATAATATTTAGACAGTCACATCATAACTGAAAAAAACCACAGAAAATGTCAAATGTTGCAACTACACTCTAATCATCAAGTTATATGAGAAAAATTCAGACCTTTTAAAATAATTTTTCTCTGTTCCTTTCTCCCTTCCTACTTACAGCATTGATGACTTCTTTTAGTTAAAGAGATAGTGAAACTTCAAAGTTACATAGTACAGTGAGGTGGTTTGTGGCCGACCAGCCTCTTTATGGCCATAAGGAATGGAAAAGAAAAATATTTCACATTGGAACAACTCATCACACCTGGTGCCTTGCACAACAGGGAGCCTGGGTGCTGAGCTTCATGAGTGAGCCCAAAAGGATAGGGCTTTTCTCCCTCCAGTCCTTGTGCAGAAAGTGGCAGAATTGCCAGATGTATAAAAAGGATTCAGGACTCCCTTTTCATACAAACAACATTTGTTCATATCTTGGTTCAGATTTGAAGATAGAGTTGTAATACTCCATTTAGTACTGTGCAGTGTCTCATATATACAGACTCTTACTGCTCTAACCAGAATTTTGTACAGGCTATGAGAACTTAATTTTACAAGAAAATCACACACTGGATGGATTATATATGATTCAAGAGATCTGTATGCTCAAAAACAACAGAGAACAAGAAATTTTAAAACTCTACTTAAAAGCTATGTAGTAAAAGCATTACGGGAATTTGCCAGCCAGTAACAGTAGCATCACAAACCAGTGATGCCAAATAAGTAATTAGAGCAATTCAAGGGCAATTCTACCCCTCATGAGTGCTTCCTCCAATGCCTACTGTCCTGACGAAAATCTGAATTACTGAGAGGTAATATTATCTTTCATCTAAGAAGACTTTTAATGCAGTGCATATCTAATTGCTCTGCATGTTCTACATGAATAGGAATATAAATAAGGTTTTATTTGGCAAGATGGATTCAGAGAAAGGAACTGTTTCATTTGACACTGGCAGGCAGACTCTTGAAAAGAAAATTTTTGCAAATGCCTGACAGGACACAGCTACACTACACACCATTGCAATGCGAACTCCTAGAATCTACGTTCACTTTTCATTTCTCAGTGTTCTTCCCAATACAAGCACATGTAAATAATGTAAATATGGCCTCACTACTGTTTTTCCATCTACTGCCAGAGTGTCTACAGAAGGTGCACTGTGTTAATGTACACGTTATGACCAGCTAAAGCCCATGGTATATATAAGGATTACACACATTATGCTTTTCTGAATGCAAACATGGCTACATGCCATATTTTAAATCAGTTAAGATATAATTTTTAAATATTATATTATTAACAAATTCAGAAGTAAGAAAATTCTGAATTTTTAAATATCAGCAGTGGTATAGTGAAAATATGTGCTGATGACTTTACTCATGTGTTCCTATTTACTTAGCAGAAATCTTTAAATAGAAAATGAAAACTCTTCAATGATAAATAAAAAAAGAAATCAAGCAAACTGGTACTCTTAAAAGTAAGTCCATTGGTGGATTACCAGCTGCATTACATTGCATAAGTAAAAAGATATTTCTTCACCTCTTCTTTTCACACTCCAGTGCAAGCAGATAAGAAAGGCTGCCATAGAACTGTTCTTTCTCTCTTAAACAAAATGCAAGGTAACAGAAAGCCAGGCTTTCTGAATTAAAATTTGATTTTAGTTGTACAGAATGATGATCTGTAATTCCAACAAAAGGGTACTTGAAGGAATATATTTTTGTCTGTTTTCATCTTAGCTAAAATCCTGCCTGCCTCTTTTATAGTAATTTGCATCTATCCTGTTGAATTTAGTGGAGACAGGACATTTCTTCCAACAAAGATCAGCACTTTTAAGCATTTGTGCACCAAGCTCCTGTGCAAGTGCAGTGTGAAGTACAAGACTCTCTCTGGCTATCTCAGCTCATTGTTTGCCTACATAAGAACTCACTTGTTTCTTACAGCTTTTTAGCTTTTTCCAAATCCCAGTGTTTTGCAAAAACGTATCTGTAACAAACTTATTAACAGTAAATGGGTCCCAGTAACTAGGGAACTCAGGTAAACTTTTCAAGATGTTTCTGAACACAGTTTAAAACAAACCTTCCACTCCCACTCCTGTGGGAGAGGTTATTTTAAATCTAGATCACTTTCATGAACAAGAACAGAGAGTTATATTATTAGATCTTCTCACAGATCTGCAGTAGCAGATTGACAAATACCCTTTACTGATACATTTCTTCAAAGGGAATAAACCTACAAATTAAATTAATTTCTCAGTCTTAATTCTGCTAAGGGCAAAATGGGTTTACTCATGGACTTTATAATCTGCTGTGGGATATAAGTCCTGTTCAGCAGAATGCCTTATTTTTGTTAATTTTCTCTAACTCAAGTGGGAAAGCACCAGGCAGCCTCTAGGTAGATTATGACATACAGATACAAATGCTTGAAGAATTACACAGGAAAAGATCTGTTAAGCTTAAACACCCAAGGCATTTTTTTGTGATTCACACATCACTTCTTTCAAAGAAGTAAGCCTCATGCTTTTTAATCTATGCAAGGATCAAAAACTGTATCTTTTTTTCTAATTCCACAACACATTATCAAACACTGATCATCTGTACAATTTTCACTTCAGCAGACACAATTCAGAAACACATGCAGATACTCTAAAAACGTTAATAACTCTTCAGCTTGTTGGAAAATGGAATCTCTTTTTCCTTCGCATGTAATCCTTCTGCTTCCCCAGTCATGTGCGAAAGCTCTGCTTGAACAGCAACCGCTAACACTGCCTGCATAATCCACCGGATAAAGCAATTAACAGAGGGAAGCTTAAGGCCATCTCTGATCTGGCAACTAGCTATTTCTGTCATAAATTTGAATATTGCTTAGCTGGGAAAAGTGTTACAAAAAAGTCTCCTTTCAGGAGAGGACCCTCAGTAGGAAAATACTCTTGCATCTGCTTAAAGAAGACTCCTGAGTATCGGCTTCTGTGAAGAGTGTTCAAGGGCATAAATATTTGCAGAGGTGTTTCCATTAATTTGGACAGCAGACTGGCACAATTATTTTCAAATACCAGGGTATCTCAGCTAAAGGACTGAGGCCTCTCACCAGGCAAGGACCTAGAAACCCTTAAGAACCTCATCTGTGCTTCATTCATGGAGAAGCATACCACACATGGAAGCCTCGCTCACAGAGAGGGGATGAGGACTCCCTCTGCTACAAACCGCTCATGAAACACGGATAAACTGAAGGGAATAACAAAGGGATTGGAAGGCAGTCAAATGGAGAGGTACACGTTCCAGAGTACTTTTTCAAAAACATCCAGTCTTCACACCAAGTGAAGAGCCAGGGTCCTGGTTTAGAGAGCCGGTCATGCAAAGTGGAGAGTATGGAAATGAGTGAAAGGGTCAGAGAAGAAGACACATGTGCTCTTTGCTTTGCATATAGTCAGCTCATTTAATTACTCACTGATACAGTTAATTTGCAACATTATTTTAAAACCCATTTATTCTTCATCACAGCTCTTTCTTTTGAGAGAAGGTAGCATTAGTTGTCTGCTAATACAGAATATGACTGATGTGACTCAGTGATGCTCAGCCTGCAACAAGATTGGGATGGGCTGAACGGAACAAAAGGATATCTGTAACAATTTCAAAAAACAACAGCACTTCTGCAAGACTCAGGCATGCAGCAGTGGTCCTCACTCAGCTGAGATATGGAAGGAGCCTGAGGTCTGAAATGGAGCTTCCAGGTGAGAAACAAGAGCGCACCCAGATCTACAACATCCCTTTCTTGATGTGATCAGTCTGGAGGCAGACACACTTCTGTAAGATCATTAGCTCTTAACCAGCCACTTATGCTCTGGGAGAAACGTGGGCAACTTCCATGCCCAGAGACCCTCATGAGGTTGCTCTCCTGGTGATACTGATTAGGCTGTGGACCTGACCCACTGTTGGGGAAAGCTGCAGCACTGCTTGGCCAACAACCCCTGGCACCAGCATGGCTCGGGCATCACGTCACTCTACCGGCCATGACTTGGCTCCTCATTCACTGGCCACATTGCACCAGCATAGAGGTGGATGGAGCTCATCCACAAATTCCAGCTAAATACCACACAGTGTATTTTAAAGTTATTTGTGTGCCCACTATGTTCCTGGCCAGCCCTGCCAATGGCGAGTTCAGTGCTCAGGAGCAATGGGCTAATACGTTCCTTGAAGTTTCACCCAGCCAGACTACTCCCATAGAGGCACCTTCTTTGAGTGAAGATTCAATGCCAAGAGCTTTGCTGATAATATATTTTGTAGAGAAAATTTTTATCTATGCCACAAAAAAGCCAACAGATTAAACTCTTCCTTTCATTATCTCAAACACCTCACTCAGGTGTTGCTTCCCTTAGCAGATTGTAGGTTAATTCCTTGTATATTATGAATTTTTAAAATAACGCCTGCATTAAGGTATATTAAGACTCATTATAAAAAAATATTTCAATTAAAACACCTTAAAACAGTATCTTGGATCTGCCCTATTTTCTTAGATATTCTTTGGTCAAATTCTCCTTGATTTCACATAGAATTTATATACCCAGTAGTCACTCAGAGCAGCACTTGACAACTTCACTGTAAGATCTCTTACTGAACGGAGCCTTGGGCTTAGCCTACAAAAGCCATTTGTAGCTGAAAACAACCCAGAAATAAACATTTGGGTGGGTGATCAATCAGTTCTTTCACCTCATAATTTGTAGAGCTGTACTTTGGCACAGGTGCAAAACAACATGTTAGTCACTTCGGATTATTAATTGGCGATTTTTTTGACATTTCCCAGAATTAATTGTACAATCTCTACTTCTACAGTGGCTATAGAAAGAAGTCTTAAAATGTCAATCAAATTAACACATTCGAAAATACGAACCTTATACAACATTTTAAGTCACAATTTGTTGAATGGTAAATTCTTTTTTTAGACAAAAAGGCTTTTTTTTCTAAAAAATAAAAGAAGAGGATTATTTATGATTGCATCTCTTTTAAAGTAAAAAAACACAGCAATACAGTATTGACGACATTAACGACTCCTATTTAGAAACAAAAGTCTAATTCCCAGAACATGCCATATGGACCGCTTCTGTTACCAAAAGAGTTTCATACTCAAGGCATTTGTAGGAGCAGTCACCAAATGTGTTTCCTGCACTTCATCATCATCCTCAAAAGGTTTGGGTTGGAAGGGACCCTAAAGATTATCTAATTCCACCTACCCTGCTGTGGACAGGGACACCTTCACAAGACCAGGTTGCTCAGAGACCCATCCAGCCTGGTCCTGAACACTTCCAGGGATGGAGCATCCACAGCTTCCTGGAGAAATCTGTTCCAGTGCCTCACTACTCACAGGAATGAACATCTATTCTAAAGCTATTCTCTTTCCTTTTAAAGCCATTGCCCCTTGTCCTATCTCTACATGCCCTTGTAAAAAGTCCCTCTCCAGCTCTTTTGTAAGCCCCTTTAGGTACTGGAAGGCTGATATAAGGTCTGTCCGGAGCCTTCTCTGCTCCAGGCTGAACGGCCCCAGGTCTCTCAAGGTCAAATGAGACTTTTTCTTCTCCTTACT
This sequence comes from Oriolus oriolus, assembly GCA_013400235.1. Taxonomy (NCBI): domain Eukaryota; kingdom Metazoa; phylum Chordata; class Aves; order Passeriformes; family Corvidae; genus Oriolus; species Oriolus oriolus. The sequence continues at coordinate 158,691 of VXBT01002174.1, read as the reverse complement.
CAAAATAAATACCTTCTTTTAAAGTAATCCTGTTGAAACTAGGCTGACGAATACTAGTAAGGCAAATCAAGATGTGACATCTTACTTAATCCTGAGCAAAAGTACCAGGTTTTGGTCCCACAGTAGCATCACAATACACTTAGCTTAGAATTGTAATTTATCAGTTCGGGGTCAGGAGATCCTGACCACAGCCACTGGTACTTCTCTTTGGTTTTATGCTGTCATTTTTTTATCCTTTGTTTTTATACACCTGCACACCTGACTACATCAATATTCACAGAGTGAACTGGTATCATTCTACTAAGAAAAATGTGTAATTTCTGGACAGTGCAAACAGTGGGTTGCTAGGATGGTTCTTCAAGTCCTGCTAGTCCAGTGTGGCACCCTGGTGTGTTCAACACATTCAGTGAGCCCTTATATAATTATATGACACCATGGGAAAAAACCAGAATCGGAGCAATAAGTCAGTTATTTTTAAATACTGTTTATGTATTTGTTAGTGTTATTCCCATGTCCCTGGAACTCTCTGTGGAGTTCCCCATCATCCAAAATGGTTCCAAAAGCCTTTCAGGACCCTCTGATGCTGCTGAACATAGCTAGGAAACCTCTCAGATGTTTCTGCATTTTTGGCTGACAGAAAATATTCTCTGTTATTTTATGCTCCTATTCCCAGGAACAAATGCCAGAAACTGAATGTTCAAGACACAGAACAGAAGTTATCCAATAACTGAGTTTGAAGCCTTCCTGAGCAAAGAGGAAATAGACTGAATCAGCAGTCCTCTGAGATGAGTGAGAAAATTTGATGCCCTTTTAATGATATGTTCCATGCTTCTTTCACTTGAAAATTAAAAAAACCTGCTTGTCTGCACAGCACTCACATCACTGCTGTAGACAATATTTTGATAGCAATTTTTCCTTTAAAATGAAAAACGAAATACAGTTCAGTGAAGCTGAAAAATCAAAGTTCTTTCAATATGAAGTATCTCCTTTAATACCTGCAGACCACTGGTATTTTTCCCCTAGGGTCTCAGTGGAGCTGGAATTAACACAGCCTCATCTGTTCTTTTCTTGGTAGCTCTCCTCTACTGGCAGTAACAGAACTCTGAGAATACGGGAGCCCTTCATTACTTTTGCCTGACTTCTACCAGGTGCAATGTCCATGGAGGCAGAATGTTCTTTCACGGGGGAGTCATCCAAAAGTCTGCACAGCAAAGGACTCTGAGCCACAGCAAGCAGAGCCAAAACAATCCCCAGGCTCTGTTAATCCATTCAAATAGTTCCTCTGCTGGGTGCCTTTGAGGTAACCAAGCAGAAAATGCCAACAGTTTTACCAAAAAAATTGTAACAATTCTTTTAAGTTAAACATTTAAAATATAATTAATTTAGCATTCACTAATACAAGAAATCAGCCTGTGCTGTATTTTATGAGATCAGTTTTAATATCATCCCTTTCTAAGCAAGGTTGTCCTGATAAGGAGAAGCTACTTGACAACTGAAATAATACAACGCTCCTTCTGGGGGGGTAGGATCAAAGGAGAATTTAAGCTGCAAAGACCCCTAGCATCAGTGGAAGGAGGGAACATAACCACATCCCCTGATCCACACCTCGCGCCCATCCCACAGCCCACGTCTCAGCATCACTGAACTTCCCTGCTCAAATAGAGCCAAAACAGCAGCACCATGTGCCGAGGTGCTGTGACAGTCTACCCCCATCACACACAGAACAAAAAAGAAGTGTGCCCAGTTTGCACTTTCTTCCTCTAGCCATTGGGCATGACTTCACTTCTGTTTTGGGATAGGCGTATCTGCCCTTCAACAGCCATGACCAAGGATGTCAAAGTTATCTCAGTTTGAGTATCTCTGTCCATTCAAATACTTGCTTAAGAAATTGATTTATTAATAGACCATTTGCAAATTTGGGGTCATTCTTCAAACTCTTCCAAACACAGCACAGGCAAAATATTTTTAAGCTCTAAGCTTTTATTTTATGAATTTTCAGAGGCAGTTATCTTTGCAACCTGTCAATGCAAGCCATCTTTTATTAAACACTTCAATATATTATCTATACTGTCTCAAGTAGGATCCTCTAGACCTCCATTTTCATCAGAAAAGACATTTTTAAAGCTACCAGTTCAACATCTGAGGAGGGAAGTACAAGACTGAAGTATTGAGACATGACATGATCAGATCCTACCAACTCCAGTGATGACAGCAATCCACTAAAGCCACTCCACTGGAATGTTCCTAGGAAGATGCTGTCAGAGAGATACAGAAAATAATTGCTGAAATAATTTTTATGAAGATCACACAATAAGTTCATAACAACCCCTTCTAGGAAAGGGAAAAAAGGATTAAATCTCTAAATTGTCAAAGAAAAAGAAAGGTAATGTGAAAATGAAAATGAAATATGTTTTTATTCCTGTTATAGTTGCATAAATCCTGCTCTTCCAGTGAGCCCACAGTAGAATGAGAATCACTACAGAAAAAAGCTGCTGTCCAGTGTGAACGAGAAGATCGATTTCTGTTCTTAGAAAGAAAGTAAGAAAAAGAGTAAACCCTAATATAGATAAAACTCACAAGGCAGACAGAAACTACATTGATCAAAATATTGAAAATAATATTTCAATATGCCTTCATCTAGGACCAAATTTTAAAATGTTTACATCTTTCTGAGATGTTGAAGTACCAAATGTTTATTATTTGTTTGCAATATACAAGAGGAAAAATTTTATTCTTTTTTAAGAGGAAAATTATGTGTTAGGAACATCTTACATGCCTGTCCTGTGTCTGTGGAAGAAGAACATTTAATTCTTTTCTCAGATACTCAGTCTAAGTCCTCAATTATAAAAGCCAAAGGTTAGTGACAGGAACAAATAATATAAACATCATTTTATGGGTTAAGTCGTTTCACTCTCTTTAATCACGACAATATGAGGGGCGTGCTATATGCTTTTTTAAAGGAAATGTATCTTAGACAATCTAGCTGGAGACAATGTAAATATATACAGTTAAAAAAGGCATATTCAAAAAAACAGAGAATGAAACAAACTATAAAATTTGGAGAATCCTTAAGACAGCACATTACAAATCCCTAAATTATTTTTTTTCTTTGTGATTGCTTAACACAGGCAGAAGAACCTGGGCTCATGCCTGTGCTCCCTCTAAGCAGTACCTTTGTGGTTTATGTAGCTTCTACGTTTAATATATCACTCAGTGAGATAACTTCTACCTTAGCATGCCCTAAAAACCCTCAAGTGACAAAGGAATATTCCCAGAGTAGCAAATCCAGTTACCCAGCCACTGGTCTGCCTGGCTGGGCTGTACACTTGAATTGTGACTCCATCCTCAAGTTTGTAAAGAACTGCAAAGGAAAGGCTCATCCTTCCTGGGTGAGTACTCTGGCATCCTCAACCATTTCATCATTGCAAAACACATGCTGAAACAACGATTAGCACTACTGGCATGGGCCACCTGCCTGACTGTAGGTGATCTGCTGTTGCTGGCACAGTCAGTCTCCTGGAAGACACTGGAGTAGAGCAGGGTGAGTATCACACATCCTTGGCAAGAGCAAAAGGCAGCAAAATGTTACCCAGTCAAACTTACATCCAGTAGTGCTCAGAGAAATCAGAAACACTGCCCCTGGCCAGGTATTAGCAAATCAGCACCTGGCTTTAGAGTCCTGACTTTTGCAAATCACTATTATCTCTCTCTTTCATACCACTGCTAATTATTCCTAATGTAAAGTTTTATTTCCTATGCAAAATGTTATTCCTAATGCAAGTGTTATCTCATAATAGTATTTCCTTTAGAGAGAGTCTTATGACCTACGAAATCTACAGTGTCTGATTCAGCTACATTCCCAGAATGTAATCAGCTCAAATGCAGGTACAAGTCTCAGGCAAAGTATTTTGCTGTTAATTGCCTATTCTGTCTGGGTCCATGGCCCAGCAAAACATCAGCAAAGTTTTTCTTTCATAGAGAGTCTCTAAATTTCAGAGCTTTGCTTCCACGGAAATAAGGCATGAAAAATGCAGGACAAGGTCCATGCCCAGTGAGCATGAATAAATTAACATGTTTAGAGTCAAACCACGCTGTCAACTACAATTTAAATTCAAAAGACTAGATATTTATGAGATATGATTGGAGGAAACAAGCCAAATAGTCAAAAACTGGTCCAAAACTACTAAGCTACACTCAAAACCAAGCAGGAAGGGAATCCCATGGTCCTAATTTGAGGTTTGAAGACAAAATTTAAGACGAAGGGGAAAAGTGAGAAGCTTCCTATTTCATGTGGGCTCTTTGGCCATGCAGGACACTTCTGCAAGTAACCTCAGGTAACTCAGGCTTGCTTTCAGGCACGGAGCATGTTCAGGAATAGGATTAGCAGGAGGTGTGGCAATTCCTGGGTAGAAGTGGCCTTACAACTGAAAGTTGACAACACAGGTAGTACCAGCCCTGGCATTTTCTGCCCCTCAGAGCAATGAACCCAATGTTTAAGCTCAGAGGAACACCCAGGTGTTCTCACAGGCTCTGACTTCCCACCCATGCACTTGAGAGAGCTCCTGCACAAAGCCCACTCAATCCACAGGGAGACACTCCAGCTGTCCCCCTTCCTTCTCAGTCCATTCAGCCTCTGCAGAGACACATCAATAGAACCTTAGCTTGACTTCATGCATTGCCAAGTTTCAAGTGCCAGCACAGGAAGGAGTAAGGCAAAGAGTGACTGAATGTGTATGCTTTAATTCAACCATCCCAAGGAAAAGGGCTTTTTACTGACTTCACACCCATTCAGATTAGATGGCATGAAAAGCGCAGTCACTCAAGGACTCAGACAAGCAAATGAGGAAAAGCATGAAAATGTATTGTGAATAACCAACACTTAATTTCAGTCAGTGGAGCAAAGAGGTACGAAAAAATGCATTCTTGAAAATCAAACTGAGTTGTGTCTAAGTATTGTCATTTTGTAATGTAAAAATTAATGAAATGCATTTTGTCCCAGTTATGACATAGTGTAGTTTAGAAACCAATTCAAAGGTTTTGCAGAAAATGGAGAAGTATGGACATTTTCATGTCTGACCAGCTTCCTTATCAAAAAATTATACAAATCATAAGACAGAAGAGTTTACTGTGGAGTCAGATTGTTTTAATGGCCACTTCACTTGACAAAACAATTTCCAAACAGCTTCTTTGTTTTTCAGCTAATGTAAATGAGAAGGAAGTATTTTACCTTTACATTGCTACACTTTTTCAGTCCTATCACTGAAAACACTTTCAAAATGACATTTTCATTGGTCTGTCTTGAAGTAGAAATATTAGCAATTCTGGGCCAGTTTCACAATGTTATTAAAGTTCTCCAATGCACAACTGTTCATAAGGTAAGTCATGTCATCTATTGTTTCTCATAACCCATCTCAATCTCTAGAAGCAGTCAAGCCAGACAATCCAGTTCATCTTGAAAACCATCGAAGGCCATACATATTTTGACAAGCAAATGGGTGGGATATTAGCATTAGCAGAAAGAGAAGACACAAATTTGATTCCAAGAGATCCATGAGCCTGCAAAGCAATGGGAACTTAGAGTCAAAAGCTGACTGACTGTGAATAAATCAGCTCTAGGAAAGATTAGAATTCCTAGATCATAAGTGACGGATGTCCCTTATGCCAGAATGACTTTCAGGCTATTTCATTTTAATTTTATTAGGAGAGGAGAAAAACAGTTACAGAGCAAAAGCAAAACACTAGATTGTGTACAGTGGGTTTTAAATTAATCTGGTTGTGTCAGGACTGCTTGTTTCATTCAGTTGGTCCAGACTAAAAATACAGAAGGAGATAAAGAATTGACTCTCAGTATAAAAAGGGGGACGGTGTACTTCCGGCATTTAAAAAGCATTATTCTTTTACAGTTTCCAATGATCAACAAACACACTTGGGAAAACACACTAGGAAAGTGCTTTGCTGAAGCAAGGGGCAAACAGGCTTCTTTGCCAGCTGCTCCACACCCAGCTGAAAGTTGCCAGAGAGGTCTCTTCACAGTTTCTAATAAACAGTAGACCTTATATCCACAGGATGCCACAGGAACTGACAGTATGAACTTCCCCTGGTTCAAAAGGTGCTAGAGAAAATTACAGAGGAGTGGTCCTGAGGGAGCTATCCCATGCCACATCCTGGATACTACTGTAAGAGGACATGCTTTCATCCCGTGAGAGCTAAAAGCGAGGAGAGTGTTTTAGAGAAAAGAATACTGCAAGCTTAAACTTTGTCTTACCTGCTTCATAAAGGATTGTCTGTTGGTCACTGTGAGAGCCAGCTTGCTGGTCTGGATGGACTTTTTGTCATTGAATCACTTAATATGCGGAGTTGGAAGGGACCCACAACGAGTATCAAATTCCAACTCCTGGTCCTGAACAGGACAACCTCAAGAGTCACACCATGTGCCTGAGAGCATTGTCCAAGTGCTTCTTGAACTCTGCCAGGCTGGTACTGCTACCACTTCCTTGGGGAGCCTGTTCAGTGCCCAACCACCCTCTGGGTGAAGAACCTTTCCCCAGTCTCCAGCCTAAACTTCCCCTGACACAGCTTCAGGCCATTCCCTAGGGTCCTGTCTCTGGGCACCAGGGAGAAGAGATCAGTGTCTGCCCCTCCTCTTCCCCTCACAAGGAAGCTGTAACTGCAATGAAGTCTGTCCTCAGTCTCCTCTCCTCCAGGCTGAACACACGAAGTGACCTCAGACACTCCTTGTATGACTTCCCCTCCAGTCCCTTCACCATCCTCATTGCCCTCCTTTGGACACTCTCCAACAGTTTATTATCTTTCTTACATTGTAGCACCCAAGCTGCCCCCAGCACTAGAGGTGAGGCCGCCCCAGCTCAGAGCAGAGCGGGACAATCCCCTCCCTTGCCCGGCTGGCGATGCTGTGCCTGATGCCCCCCAGGACACGCTTGGCCCTCCTGGCTGCCAGGGCACTGCTGCCTCATGTTCAACTCACCATCGACCAGGACCCCCAGGTCCCTTTCCATGGCGCTGCTCTCCAGCATCTCATTCCCCAGTCTGTCCGTACGTCCAGAGTTATGCCATCACACATGGCAAATGCACAGCTGAGTGACTGAAAGGAAGTATTTGACTTGGAGATGGCACTTCCTCATGCCACAGAAGAAGGACTAGATGAATAACTACTTGGTCAAACAAAACAATGAAAATGAACAGGGAATATTCCCACTGGCTTCCACTGAATCTGACAATATTTTAGAATGAACTGTTGTTTATTACTCGGAACTTCTAAACCTAACTTTCCAGATACAGGGTTGGGTTTTTTTAATCTTGACTCTGGACTGGTTGATTTTTATTTATTTTGCATCTCTCTAAATTGGTACATTGGGACAAATTCCTGCTGGTGCAGTCTAGCTTATCTACCACAAACCTCTCCTCCCCATTGACAACAGACAAGGTGCTGGCTCGGACAGCCTGCAGTATAAAAAGCCTTCACTACCATTCTGCTGGACATTTTATCATTGCAGAGTTGGTGTTTCTTGAAAATCTGAATTATATGTGGCACTGGGAATTTCTTCCAATATAAAAATTTCAGAGGGTCATTTCTGTCAAACCCAGTGTTTTGTATTTTAAATGTTGTATTATAATTTAGAATATAAACTTTTTTCCTTAATAAAAGTATTTTATGTCTAAAATTACGGAAAAAAAATTTAACTCACATATATAAATTAACGTAATTTTTTTGCCAGAACACATTTGGCTTATTAACTGGGAAGTTATGGTTTTAATAAAACATTCAAAGCAAATACATTCCATCAGAAAAAAACGTCTGGACACCTCCAGTAACGCAGTTTTAGGTGCCAGCTTTATTCTTAGACAATTTCTAAAGCACTCAGAGGCCTAAGTCAAAGGCCAGTGAGTATCCCTACAAAAACTGGTGTATTTTAAAGGTGGAAAAGGGCTGTTAGTCTGAGCTGAAGAGCAGCAATACAAGGAAAATACAGCTGCACAGTATATGGCAGGAAACCTGATTTCTTCATGATTCATTTTCAACTTTCTTGCCAACTGCATGCCAAGTCACAGTTTCAGAAAGGTGGGCACCAGAAGTGCTGGCAGGGCTCCTCCTGCCAATCTGTGCACCAAGAGGGCTGGGTCTGGATCGAGGTCTCAGGGACAATGGGTCCCTGCAAGGGCAGCCCCATCTCCTCTCAGTGTGCCCAGCACTGATGGCTCAGGAGTGGTGCATGAGGAGGACGTTAGCCAGAAGACGGAAAGCAGGAGAGTCATTCCTTGTGTTCCCATTCAGCTAAAAATTGAAGCAGCTCCAGCCACCTCACTGTACTGTCAAGGAGACAAGTATTTATATCATGTCACAGATGGCCTTGTTCATTAATAGAGTCTGAAAATGAGTGCACTCAGGATGTACCTATTGGGAGCTTCCAGCCCCTGTCTGGGCAAGAAAAGGTGGGGGGACGCCAACCTGCACTGCGTGCACAGCCCACCATGGGGTTATCAGCTCCCTCACATGCCAGCACCTTCCCCTCAGTGGATAGGCTTGACAGGGATTTCAGAACACTCCATCACTTGAGTTCAGACTCAGCCCTCTTAATTTAACTTCTTATCCCATATGTGACTCCCCTAACATTCACTGAACTTGTGTGAAGTACAGTTGCATTAACCGTGTGTGAAGCCGTAAGCTACCGACCCCAAATGCTTAATTGTCACAATACATTTATTTTTTATTGTTGCAACAAATAAATGCTCCCATAGAGAAGTATAGAATGAGTTTCCTTAGAGAGGTTAAACAGCAAACATTGTGACTTTGTAATTTAGGGACAATATTCAAAATTTGGAAAATCTGATTGGATGCTAGTGAAGGTCTCTGGTTAAACACCAAAAAAAACCAAAGAAAAAAAAAGAAACTAAATAAAAATTAGAGTGAAATGCGAAAAGCAACAGAATGTTTGTATAAGAAGTAGAGCAACAGGGCCCTTCAGCATCTGGGTAGTACCATACTGTAAGAAAAAACCCAATAAAAAGCATTTAGCTGCATGGGAAAACTGGAAACATGGTCTTGGAAATCGCACTTAAAGCTAGGTGTCCATGTTCTTCAAGCAGGAAGTTCTTCAAGAGGCTGGAATGTCCTCTGTTCATTGCAAATTTATTTTTGAATTTATTTTTTGAATTTATTTTTGAATCATAAATTTTTGATTTTTTTTTTATGCAGTAAGACATCTGAACAGCTTCAATGCTGCAGCAGAGTTGTCCAGGTCACATGCCTACAGCAGCCATTTAAGGTAACCAAGCCTGAAAAGTGTTGGTTATAGCAGAGTCAGATTTATTTTTTTAAAAAAAAGATAAATAGCTCCAAGTGGGATGTGATTTCAGTATGTAATGAACAGAAGTGTGTGGCCGAGAAATAGGGAAATGTCTAAGCCAGTTACTGGCAGCTTTTAAGCAGGGTCATGCTTACAGCCACTGATCTACCTGCCTAATATTCAACTTCCAAACAAGTGTTGGCAAATTGAAAAGAATTCCAAAATGAGCTAAATGAGTGACATGAGCTATGGGAAAATAATACAGCATGCAGTTCCCAAGGCTCAGTCTACTTTTTTTATCCATAAAGGACTTGAGCATGACATAAACTGTATTGCTATGTTCCTCCTCTCAAAATCTATGTCAACAAGTCAACCACAGCCTATGAATCTGTGCAACTTTCTTTTTTTTAAAAAAAAAAGGGAATACCTAGCAAAATGCATCATATGCTGAGCTTTTTTTAACTATTCACAACCAAAAAATTTTTGAAAATGCTTATCAAATTGGTGAGACCGAAGAAAATACCTCTTCAGATAAACTGATGTTCTCAAATTAATTCCCGTGCCTGCAGCACAACAGCTCCTCTGCATCCCACCATCACCCTTTTGCCTCCCATTTACACCTTACTTTTCAAGATACAACTTTTCTCCTAACTGCTGGCAGGCAAAGGATTTCCTTTACTGCCATCCCCTTCCACCTGCTTTTCCGGTGTTAGTACTGACTAATCTAAAATCCTGCCTCCAGCAAGCCCCACTCCTGCCACTTCTCCTAGGAGCAAGCCACAAACATATGAAACCTGTCCAGGTAAGAGAATATTTTGTGTATTTAACTTAGCTTAAATAGGGGAAAAGGCTTTGAAAGCCTCCCTCCCCCATGTAAACCTTCTTCCTCTTCAGAGCGATCTGCAGCAGATTCATGAAGAGCAGAAGACGGTCAAAGGGCTATGATTCTGTCCTGGGACAGGGGAAGGTTTCTGAGAGGGACAGGCATGTTCCACACGGAGTATCATGAAACCAGACCCTTTCAAAGGAGAAACAAGTGTCGTAAGGTAGCTCAGAGGCAACACCTCCACCCCTCTCATACCTCGTTTCCTTTTTGTAATTAAGGGCTAGGGTGACACTGAGGACAGATTCTGAAAAATAAACTTTCTTTTGGTTTTCAAAGGTTGAGTTACATTAACTAATACAAAATTAAAAGCACTAGTTTGTTTCTCTTGGGGTAACATGTTTCAAGAGGAAAATTCACCAGACATATGTTTATTGGTGCCAAAGTATAGTGCCAAAGAGGAGCTGGAAATATTGCTGCTGTAAGAAGTAACTATATTTTGAATCATCATAGAATCACAGAACCATAGAATGGTTTGGGTTGGAAGGGATCTTAAAGATCATCCAGTTCCACTTAGGGCAGCAGTATTTCCAAGGCATCCACACACAGACTTCCAAGGTTTTAAGCAAATTTTAATGCTGGCATTAAGTACAAGTACTTTGGTGCATAAAACCTACTTCACACCAAAAAGCTTTCCTGTAATTCAAGGACAGGCATTGAGACAAATTCCATCCAGGCACTGGATAACTCCACACTAAAGACACGTTCTCAGCTTACTCAGCTGAATGCACTGAACTCAACATAGGGCTCACTGGTTAAGGCAGCTCTCCCCTAAAACACTGAGGAAAGAGGCAGTGTAGGAGGACAAGAGCCTATTTGAATGACTAGGATGCAATAAAACTGGCATAAGTGACACTCGGTACCACTCACAGCTCTGGTTTCCTTGAGTGCAGGGTGAGAGGTAAGAAGAAACCTATAGGAAAGCAGCATTCCAAAACAGGGAAATAAGATACAGTAAAGTGGCAATGTGAAACCTGCAGTGAGAATCTTTCAGAATAAGTACTTAAAGCTAGTCCCTAGTAAATGGCTTAAAAACTATTCTTATCATAATATAGCTGGAGTGAAATTACAGATTAGATAAGGGTATTTTGTAAAATTCCTCACCCTTTTATTCAAGTTGTACTATTCAACCCCACGGTGCAGATTTTTCTGAAAGGAAATGTCATAATTTGCCAAAACTTCACGGGCAAAGCTTATAAATAATCCAGGAAAATATTCACTTGGTTGGGGAATATCACTTAGCCCCTGTTTGCAAGGCGTGAGCGAGCTTTCCAGAGTACACAGGACTTGAGCTGCTTTTCTCTGAGCAAAAAGTCCTCTCCTATGACACACATAAAAGCACATCTCCTTCCAAATTAATATTCTTACCTTATCTTTACTTTCAGAGTCAGAATCCTCAAGTTTGGTCCGAATGACAAAGGGTGTAGATAACCTCAGGAGAACTCGTTCAAATGTGGCACTGATTTTAGGAGAGACTATGTCAAAGCAGTCTTGGAATTTCAGGGTTTTATGAGTGTCACATCTGAGCTGCTTCCTTAGACCTTCTCCAAGCTGGAGAACCAGCATGTTTGGATCGAACATTAGGTGAAAGGGGAAAGCTCTGCAGAAGGTATTGATGCTAATCCTCAGGTCTAATGGGGACTGGGAAGTTCCTGGTGGAAGTGCTTTTGTGGTATTTGCATTTTCATGTTCTTTGATAAGGAAAGTCAAACAACTGCAGTTACCTGGGTTTGTCCCCTCTGAACACAACTTATCATTTGTGACCTGTTCTACTTCTACTTCCATGCGGTAAATCTTCTTTGCTGCTGCTTTTATCATTCCCGTCATTGCAAAACCCACAATCTGATGTGGGTGAAAATAATGAAGCATGAGATTGCCTTCAGGGAGTTCTTTGCATAGGAAAGACGGAGATTCCAGGGTGGCCTGTCTTCCAAATGAAGTTCTAATATGCTCCAGCAAAGCATCAAAGCCATTGAAGAAGTCTTGAAGGGTCCCACCTACAGCTCGAAGAACTCTTTCATTCTCGTCAAAGCAGATATTGAAGAATTCCTCCCCAAACTTTTCTTGCATTTCCTCAAACTTCAGACCTATAGGACAATGAGACACTGATATCAACAACATAGTATTGTTACTGTGTCACATTTTCCCTTTTTTCTCTATTTTCCCGGTACTTTTCCAAAACAGTGAGAGCAGCTTTGTCACTAGATACCTATCCATAGGTTTCTGCGGTGGTTGGGAATAACCCTAGAAGCCATTTTTTTAAGTCCTCATTCTTTCAGCTTGCTGTCCCAGCCAGTTATTAGTGGGCCTGTCTCCTTTTCCTCACTGGCAGCCAGTACCCATTACGATTTCCCTGACTTTTGCACGTCACATCCAGGCCACTGTGTGAATGCACCCAGGCATGGCTGCATCCCTTCCACTGCTGACCTGGCTACAAATGAGGCTTCCACTCTTACAGCCCCTCTGTTCACTGCCTCTGTGAAGGGTCCAGCTCTCCCCAGCCTGAAGAATAAGATTCTGGGACTCAAAGTCAGTTGTTTGGCTTTCCATCCACAATGTAAAGCCCTGCAGTCAGATTACACACTTTTAATAGCTGGGGTAGGGGGATTGTGAGTTTTGCGGGGTTTTTTAGCCAAAATACTTTTCTCATTATAGGCACTGGGCACTGCCACAAGGTACAAAGAAATAACTACTTCTTTTGTTGCCTGCAAAGGAGAGAGCAAAGCCTTTTCATTTTGAGCTTCTACCTACACTCACCCCTCTTTAAAAAAACCCTGCCTCTTAAGAGCAGTCTACACAGCAGTAGATAGGACAGGTCTGTGATATCTCACAATGTCACTTCAAGTTTCTATCACACAAATTCAAAAGGTTCTGATTTATAGAGGTGATAAGGCTGGCACTGCTGAAGGGATGAAAAAAATACCAGTAATGGAAATTTGTATCAAATCCTGTTCCAGTTTGTTATTTACCATTTTAAGGATAACCTACAAAATATATTTTTGAGATGGTCATTAAGCATTTTCCTCTGTCTTATTTCAAGGAAGATACACTCTATTAAGTTTTGTCAGTATATAATCCCCATGTCATAGTAGAGTTACAAAATTAATCAGATGTTTGTATTCTTTTAAGATGTAACAGTATAAAAAGATGTATTAATCAGTTGTCTGTGAATTATGAATATCCAGAGTTTTCAAAGGAAATTAATATAGGAATTAACAACATTGTTTCTTCACTACATTGAAATCATATACAATTACATTTTGGACAACTAGTGAGACACCTTAAAATTTACCTTGAACTTGAACAGAAATGAAGGGCAGTTATTTCTTTCCTGAGGGCACAACAGGCCCTTTATTTTAATGTGTATTCAGCATGGTTTATAACATTGGTAATATCTCAGTGGATCACTGAACTTCTCATTGTTTAGACTGCTTTTTGGCTTTTAATTTGGGAAGAACAGAGCAGTTAGTGACTTTTATACCCGAGGTATAACAGGGGCAGAAGTCATGTTGTGTGCAGACAATAACCTGTAATAATCTCAAGGCAGTGTCTGAACTGTACACAGGCATAGTTAACACAATTAATATTCAAAAGGGATTCCAGTGTTCCCCCGCTCTGCAATCTGCATCAATAATTTTGGTTGGACCTTTTATATGATTAATAGCAAATTAAAATGCATTAAATTACATACATAAATATGACAACATGAGAACATGACAAAGCATATTTTATAAAAGAAGTAATAGCAATAATTTGGGAGAGTTCATTCAGATGCCATTACTCATAAAGAAATTTGGTCACTAAACTAGGTTATTACAAAAATATTCCCAGGATCTTTTATGACCACAGATGGTCAGTTCTGCAGCTTGGCCAAAAGAAAGTACCTCTGGTACACAATGCCCCCTAATATCCTGACTCAGAAGACTGTGTGCCAATTCCTGACTCATTACCATTACGTCTGCATAACATAGTATTGTAGTATCTCACCAAAAAATACTTACTATAACCCAAAAAGAATTAAATCCTAACCCATACCAATAATGTTATAACTGGATATTAATAGCAAGTAGCTAAGAAATCATCATATTGATATGTATACACAGATATTCACACTTTCAAACCTCATTGTTCCGTACAGTGAAGTGTGAGCAGCCTTAGAAGTCTGTGTGTAAAAGTGAGCACTCTAGCAGGGGCACGCAGCTGTAAGATTGCAGAGGCTCTGAAAGCACGGGAACAGGACAGCACCAGAAACCCCCGGGCTATTCACACAAATGGCCAAATACATCCCACAAAGCTGCCCAAAGCAAGAGCGCAGGTGAGCTGCCGTTCAAGTGTATTACACAATTACAGTGGAACACTCAGCTGCCCTGGCGCCACTAACTGGAAATGAGGTTTGCAGACCTGATCACTCCTGGGCTCTGCTGTTATGTATGCGAGCCTCGTCTCATTATCATTACTGGGAATTGTATCTCAGCATTTGGCCTCAGGTTTTGCTGATTGTCTTAGATTGGTCTTGTTGTCCGCCCTGGAGAACCCGCCATTCAGTCTGGACACAACATGCTGACTCCAAGCAATGTGAATTATACTATGAAATTCAGGTAAATGACCTGGCCCGAGGACGTGCCACTGCTTTTAAAAACATTTGAGCTTTGAATTGAGTTACACATAGTACCAGCAGAAAATTAGATTAGCTCTAATAGAAAAATGGGTATGACCAAACTCAACCAAACTGCTGGTCTGTGTTAGTCGTGAATTTCATCTATAACAACAGACACTATGATATACTGAGAAAATTAAAGTAAGTCAAACAACCTCCAAAACACAAAAAGTATAATGCATGTAGCAAGGAAGTTTCTTCCTAAGCCTTACCAATAAGAGGTCATTTTTTGCATGAAGCATGACGTTTATCTTTGAATTAAAAATATTTATTTAATAAATTCCTATTATACAAACACACGCAAACTAATTTTTTCTGGATTTCTCTGCAAAGCTATTCACTTCAGTGATGACTTTGTGTAAATTTGCACAGAATATTTTATGTGTATTTTTACTGACTTATTCCTGCCTCTCTCACTGAAACAGATGATGAACAGATCACGTAGCACTTACTCTGTATATACTTCATTAACCTTTTCACTTGCTACCATATAAATGATCCAAATCTTCTGCATATCTTCTGTGGATTCCCTACCCCTATTTCTATACATACCTGTTGTGGTTTAAGCCCAGCTGGCAACTAAACACCACAGAGACACTTGTTCAGTGCCCCCCACCCACAGTGGAATGGGGAGGAGAATCAAAAGTAAGACTTGTAGGTTGAGATAAGAACAGTTTAATAATTGAAACAAAAGGAAAATACAATAATAATAATAATAGTAAAATAGCAATAATGATTATAAAAGAAAAAAATAAAAACCTGCACGATAAGACAAGTGATGCACAATTCAATTGCTCACCACCAGTGGCAGACCCTGTCCCCATCCAGGTCAGTCCCCCAGTTTATATACTGGGCGTGACATTCTAATGGTGTGGAATGTCCCTTTGGCCAGTTTGAGTCTCGGCTGTGCTGCCTCCCAGCTTTCTTGTGCCCCTCCTCATTGGCAGAGCATGAGACACAGAAAAAGTCCTTGGCTTAGGATAAACACTACTTAGCAACAACCAAAACACCAGTACATTATCAACATTATTCTCATACTGAATCCAAAACACAGCAATGTACCAGCTACTGAGGAGAAATTAACTCCATCCCAGATAAATCTGGGACAATACCAGATTGGGAGATAGGTTTATTACATGTAGAAAAACCTTCTTGCTGAAAAAATGAATCCCAGAACTCTACAGTGCATACTTTATTACATTCAGAGATTCCACAGGCTAGTTGTTATCTTTAAATATAATATTCTGTATGATTTCCAATTTCAACGTATATGGTATTTCCTTTGTTTTTTTCTTTTACGCTGAGAAAAGACAAATAAAAACCAAAATAATCTTCTTATAATCTTCAGGTTATGTATCTACATAAAAAGTCCAGTCTTTTCAAACTCTTCTCATACTCAATTGTTTTTCTGTTTGATTTTGCAGTGGAATAACTCAACTTGAATATGGTGTTGAAAATGTGAGTCAACTTCTGTTCATGAAAACTGACCATTTGATATTCCATTCTGAAAAGCCAGTATTTCCATCCTTTCCTTTACACTGTGGACCTCTAAGCAAAATTATCATTCAGCTTCCCACAAAAAAAAAAATATTTGATGGGCCCAGCACTACCAAATGCAGAGGCCACTGCACTCCCTCATCACCTCATGTATGACCCCAAAATGGCTTCCTAATGAGCACTGGCTTGCAATTGATAAGGAGGAAAAGGTCTTCCTTGGTTTCACCAAGACATTCCACTAAATGGTAGTGATACAAAACAAACCAGAATTCATCCCAACACTCTCTGCTGCTCCCCAACTGAAGCAATTCTTTACTTCGAGCTTCTGCTATTTGAAAACCTTCTACTAATATACTGAATGAAGTTCTAAAAATTCACTGGTCTCAATTTGCTTTCCTCCTGGAGAGGGATCTACTGTGTTCCTACTGCTTAAGCTAAGTTGGGAGAACAATCACATGTCTTAACTTTAATGTTTTTTCTTCAGAAGTTTCTTTTTGTTGCTTTTCCTTATAATGTCACTTTTATTCTAGTCCATACTGGAGAGAAATTAAACATGCACATTGGAAATAGAGGCAAAGCAATGACAGAATGAAAATACTGCTATAGGCCTCCACTAAAAAGCACTTTGGGATCTATGACAAATTATTATTCTTTGAAAATATGTCTCAAAGACATTAAGAGAAGAGATCCTATACTTGTCAGGCAGATCCAAAATTACCAAAGTCTTTAAGCACAGGTTCAAAGTATAAATTAAGTATTTCACTGAACAGGAGCAGAAATAGATGACTTCATCCTGTAATAACATGCTAGCAAAAGGTCTTCACTTTCTTTTCAGCAGTTAATGTAAGCTGCAAAAACACTACAAAACGAAAAGGAATTAGTACAATATTTTTAAGTATTTTTGTACACTATGAAGTGGAGAAATTAGGTAAGAATCTGTTCCCATAAAGAAAATCACAAATCATAGCTCTTCAGAAACAATCAGAGGATGAATGATGTGATAAAAAAATCAAAGTAATCCATTACTGGTACAGCATGCAGAAGCAGTTACAAGCCATCCAGTTTTTCCTAAAAGTAAATAATGAAGACAATGGCTGCAGAGTGGCCAGCATCTGACTCATTTGGCATTGAAAAATACCTTTTTTTTATGAGATACCATTCAGAATCTGTAAATATCAAACCTTAAGGGGCTGGAACAATTAAATATGCAATTCCAGACCTCATACTGTGAACAGAAGCAGAATTTGCCACCTTCAGTTATAGCAAGCATCTCTTAAATGTTTTTGGATTATCAAATTCTTGGCATCAGTAACATCTTTTCCTTGAACAGACCTTTGGACAGAAAGACAGGTGGCAGATCAGAATTCCAAAGAATGATTTCAGATGGTAGGGAAAGCAGCGTTTAGTCTCTGAATAAAAAAGGTTTTCTTGTGTACAGACTAATGCCGAAGGTTTATTAGATGAATCATTTGGCTTGTAAGTGAGCCTAGTACCAGTATCTAATTACTGTAAAAATGACTTTGATTTTACTTCATTATGATTGTGAATTTATATCATCCTGGGAACCCAGATAGCATTTTTATATTACCTTTTTGGTGGTTTTTACATAAATACAATGACATCATTTTGTGCCCTTACATATGGTTGTGACACAACTGTAAAATCTGTACAACACTTCTCCTACAGTGACATACAGGGCCTGCATATCTTTCGAGATTTCACAGAATATAAATGAGAACTACTGTTAAAAAGAATTCCTGACACTTGTCCACCTATAATATTTATTATCCACTTTTAATGAGGTGTTTTCTTTCCTCGTCCTCCGACCAACGATGGAAATAACATTGTAATTATTGCCTCTTGGTGAGGACCTGATCACCCCTGCTCAGCATAAATATAAAAGATTCTGCTCCAAACTGTTGACACAGGAAGCTCAGATGAGATATTAAGAACAGGCAGCAGAAGGGGGTTTTGCCCCCATATAGTGCTCTCAGTAGGAGCCAATTCTGCAAGTAAAGCCAAGCTATGTGAAGCAAGATTATCGTGATTTTATGTTCCCCACAACAACCTGGAAAGTTCACTTCTTATATTTAGCCAGGGCTTATTAAATGAAAACTGCAATTATTAGATTGGTAATTCCTAAAAATTAGGAAGAATTAGGCAGACCAGGTTCATTTCATGATAACTCTAGAGATTAAATGGTAATAAGGAGTTTTTTCATTTGCTCTTTATTCGTTAAAATAAATATGTATTTCTTTGAATTAACACAGGGAGCAGAACTTTACTTCCTGGAACAAATAAATTGCAATGACATGTAAAAACTCTTCCCATGAAATGCAAAATCATCTCTCATAACTCCTCACATATATAAAGGGCTCAACTCATCTGACTAAATATAGAAATCTAGTGCTTCTAGAGTCTTCATAAGGCATCCAAGACATCTACTAAAGAACCAACAGATAATTACTGTATCTGCCAAGATGTGGGACCTAATGGAGACCTACACATTTCTGAAGGTTTGACAGAGGCCACAAGATACCTCACAGCAGCTCGGATAATGACAAACACCTACATTTAGTCAATGAATCATGGACAGAATATGTTCTTTATAAATAGACTTCTACAAGATGCTATTGTACATCATAACTTCAAACCGCTCGTTATCTGCTGGTAGTTCATCTGCTTTCTAACAATAAATAGCTCTGATTTGAGAAGAGTGGGATGTCTAAGGCCATTTGGTATAAACGTTTGTCCTTTTCTAATTGAGACGTACTCATCTCAGTTTTGAAATGACATGAATTACATGCTTTTTGTTTAGATTACTTTCGTGTTGCCAGTGCACTGTAACATCTGCTAAATAACAGGAGCCCTGTGTGTATAGCTTGGACCCCTCAGGATAAAGTATTATTAGAATCCATTAGTATTGCCAATCCTCTGGGCCGTGTAACATTTCCTTTTACGCCGTTTGTAAACCAACAACTTTAATTATAAATCAGGCCATGTATCCTAAATTAGTTGCATCCTAATGACTATCCGCAGTTCTTAGTGCAAAGGGAAGTGATAGAAATTTATGTACTTTCAATATAGAAGCATTTACAGTTCTCAGACACCTCCCAAGCAGTCAGTGTGCCAAACCTTTGTTTACTTTTTCCCAATACTACACCTGGTCTAATCTCATTGTAGGCTAAGGTCTGTGCTGGCACCTCCTTTTCAATTATTTCCTGCCTCTTCAAATATAGTATTTCTCAGCAGTTATTTAATAGTTACCAGAATGATCCCAAATTTATTCCTCTTTAACAACAGAGTATCATGGAACCATAGAATATTCTGAGTTGGAAGGGACCTACAAGGATCATCAAAATCCAACTCCTGGGGCTGCACAGGAGAGCCCCAAGAATCACACCATATACCTGAGAACATTGTCCAAGCACTTCTTGAATTCTGTCAGGTTTGGTGCTGTGACTACCTCCCAAGTGCTCAGCAGTGGAGCAATAAAAATTGAACAGCCTTCACCTCAGTGAAGCCCTCAGCCACCCTCTGGGTGAAGAACCTTCTCCTAACATCCAGCCTAAACCTACCCTGACACAGCTTCATGCCACTGCCTCATGTAAGAGCTGAGATTTTCTCAGTTTCATAAAGGAAACACAGATCTTTAACTCTGACAAATGTACAGAGAACAAATGACTTTTATGGAATTATGCCTTTTGTACTAAATGAAGGATCACCCCTGCAAGATATATTTAGGCACTAAGAGATTTGCCCTATATAAAGCAGCCTGCAGCACATGTTCTCTTTGGTAGTGACAACCAAATGTCACCCAGAGCAAGAACTCTCTAAAACCTTACACTAACAATGAATTCCACCTCCTTCTTGGTGTCTTGGGGAGGCTGAATCCAGAAACATGATTTATGTCCCTGACAGGACAGGGCTCTGGGCCAGGATTCCATACAATTTATCACCAGGGGATTAGGGAATCCCTAGGGATTGCCACTGTACCATATGACCCTCCAAACAGAAGATTCCCACAAAGATAGACAGAAAAGCAAAGTCCTCACACCACTCTCTGAAACAAATTCAAAAGAAAGAGCATTATTTTCCCATAAGTTACAAATGTCTAATAGGAAAAATCCTTGCAATACACTTGAGTCCACATGCAGACCTGACTCAGCAGCCATTGGCATGTGCTGTGCATTTTTTAAGGAAAATTAGGTAATTGTAGCAAAATTTCAGGAGCTGAATTTTTTTAAGAGATAAAAAATAATTCTGTTGTATAAATTATTTGCTTGAATTTAAAAAAATTGGGGAGAATGTTTTTCTGCACCTTAAGCAGTAGAAAGTCAGATAGGTAAAGTTACTTCTCCAAGCCTTTCTGCTGAAACAACGATCTGATACAAGTGCATTTGTAATTTCTGACTGTGTGACCAAGTGTTATTTATACAGGGTATCTAACATGGTGCAGCAGCACATGCAATTTAGATATTGAAGTCTAAAATACACAAATGGGCTTTCAAAGACAACACTTCTTCCATGTTGTTAGAGACTGGGTATGAACAGCTACTGCTGCTTTGCAGATTTTGCACAACAGCTCTTTTTATATGACTATGAATTTAGGTTACTTTTCATTAGTTTTACTATCAAAGTGAGGACAGATAACAGAGCTCCTCAGCAAGATGTAAAGAGGCTCCAAAGGAAATACCAGTGTCATTTAAAAGACAGGTAACTGCCTTAGTGAAGCTCCTTTTCCTTTTTTCCCTGTGAAAGACGGAAGAGTGAAAAATAGTTCATGTTCACAAAGGCTACATTAATTGTTTGCAGTGCCTGAAAAGAGTGTTTGGAGGAGGTGAGTTATCTGACCTGTGCCTTTGGGATGTGAGAAATATCACATGATATGTCAGAAGTACTGAGTGGGGTTCAAAAAGGAAAATCGGGCATTTCTCTACTGCTTTGTAAAGCTCAGTAGCACAGACCTTCTTAGAATATATGCCAAAAAAATAAACAGGAGATAGGTCATGAAGGCTTTATGTCCCAGAATAAATTCCTTACAACAGTAGTTAAAAAGCTACTTAAAAAATGTTTTCATCTGTAATTTCCTGTTGCCAAAGTTTTAATTTGCAGCTACATGAAGGTCTTCTGCCTTATTCTGGCAGCATTTAAGTAAAAATGCACACTCTAATCTTACTTGGAATCAAATTATTTTAAATCACGAGGACAAAACCAGTCCCAAATGAGATTTGCTGTCATTGCTCAAAATGCTGAATGTACAAAGGGTATGAAAATGTCTTTACTTCAAGAAGGTTGAAATGTGAATAGCAGTGACATATGGTTTAAAGGATTAAAAAAATCCTGTTATCTCCATTATACAGGAGGGAAATTGAGGCACAGAAAGAATAAGAACTTGCCTAAAGTCAGATAAGAAATCTCTTCAGATACGACTTTTCTCTCTAACATACCTCAGTGTAAGTTTATAGTCACCTATGAAAGAAATGTGGTAGTAATCGGCACAACACACTTCATCATGGAAATCTTTTTCTTATCATTACTTCTAAAGTTCAAACCTACACTGTCAATCTCCTCTGAACACAGTTTAGTGGTGGACTTGGCAGTGCAGCATTAACAATTGGATTTAATGACCTTAAAGGTCTTTCTCAACCTAAAGGATTCTCTGTTTCTATATGCTTATGAAGGACACTATAAAAGGATGCATGCACCAATTAATGAAAGCAGAGTCCATCATGAAGCCGTCTGGACTATTTTTGAAAGGATAGAAAGTTAAATTAAACATTCCAGCCTCAGAAGCTGTCATTGCAGAGGAGAACTGTGTGATTGACCTGGTATCAGACACGGTTTACAGCATGTGAACATGAGGGACATGGGTTTCTTTAATTACAGTGGTTTAAAGCAGGGAGGCTTCCGTTGATGTCTAGACTTGTAGCGGGAGCAACTCAGCAAGGAGACAAGGAGAATCAGGCCCCTGCACTGCAGGAAGATGGTGACACACTTTAGTGCTGACTTGACAAGAGGAAAATTGCAGTATTCATACATGATAAATCACATGCATCGAGCTGAGTGAACAGCTTGCAGTCAGCGCTTTCCTGCGAGCAGTGTAAGCACCAGGACCACAGTGTGAAGCATCCGCTCACAGTCTTCCAAAGCTTGCCAATGATCTCAGCACTTGCACTCTTCTGATGAATAAGGAATGCCAAATGACTATTTTAGAGGTGGTTAGAGGATTGGGAGAGGTGAATCATATTGGCAGTTTCTAAGGTCAGAGAGCAGGAAGCTGCTTCCAAGCATCTTTAAGGAAACATTTTCTTCCAGCCCTAGACAGCAAGTGCATCTTACTGCTCATATAAATAAACTAAGAACCAGATTTGGTCCAACAGTTTCTCTAGCCTTCATCACAGTCAGATTCATGCTTGCCTCCTTCCTCAGCAATGCCAGTTGTTCTAGGTACATACCTCAGTGGTTACACCTCTCTTTCACTCTCTTACCAGTCCTTGTTCAACCAGAAAAGTAACTGCATATGTGAGAATTAATTACACAGCCTCCATTAATTATTTACCTGTTGTGATAGGAGCTACAATTAAAGTAAAGAAGCTGGATTTGCTGCTCATTCCCTTATGTTCTTGTCCCAGATAGGGAGAAGCATTGCTTTGAAATTATCTGTGTTTTGCTCATACTGAATGAGGTTTTTTCTGCTAACAACTCATTCTTTAAGAGGTGAACTTGTCCAAGAAAAAGTCTCAGCAAACTAATTTTCAACAAAGGCCACTTTAATAGTTCCCCAAGATACTAATGCTTAGATGTTATCCCTACACTTTGGTCTCAAAACTCCAATCTGCCCCTAATAAACACGCACTGTGAGGATGCCACTGAAGAGACAGGTTGCACATTACTCAGCCATGCTGAGGTACTAGGACTAACATACTGTTTTAAAAGCACTATGAAGGTGAAAAATTATTCATAACTGTTTCTTAGAACACATACTTTGTGTCATGGTGAAACAAGTACTGAATATCCAGTCTGGCTTTTTATAATATTAATATGCACCTGATAACATGAAAAGTCTGTGCTTTGCTTGAGTCCTGCCTTATCACTCATAGCATTTGTTTTAGGGAGCTAGCATGCAAATATTTTAAAATAAAGAAAAAAGGTAACTAACACTGGACACATTTAGAATTTAATTTGTTCTAAATTCTCTCCATGACCACACATGCAAAATACAAAAGGTCACCTCTTTCTATCAGCAGTTAAAGGCACGCAGAACATCCCTGATAGCACCTAGAATTTTACAGAATAAGGCACCGGATAGCAAAAGAAAAAGCATTTTGAATGTCAGTGAAACACAGTCATCTCTCAACTAGAACATGTTTGCTGTTTCACAGAGTACACCAAGTCTGTCTAACAGCTTCCAGTAGAAAAGACAGATACAGGATGTATATCCTCCAAAAGTATTTTAAGTCAGCAGGATGCAATGGGAAAGACCAGAACGCAAGCAGAGTATCACCTCACCACATTGTCCTGACATGGAAAGTTAAATCTTATCCTCAATTATCACACACAGTCAGATTTCAGTATTGTGCTTCTTGTGGAAGAAAATCTTAAGTTTCCAGAATGTTTCATGTCTCAGGTACACCCTGCTGTTGTTTCTCAGGCCCTCTATCCACCAGAACCACAGATGATAAAAGTGTCTGCTGTTCTGCCGAGCCCCTATAAAAACACTAGAGAGAATTCCAAAGCAAGTCCACTTGCCAAAAGCCTTTGAAACTTCTCTGATCACTGCGTATTGCACAATACACGTTCACTGCCTTCACTGACAATCAGTCTGGATTGTCTTAAAGACTCAAAATATATGTAGAAAAGGAGACAAATGTAGTAACAGTGCACTGTTATGTTGCTGCCTATACCCTAAATTTCTGTGGTAGGAGCAAAAATTTCTTGCTTCATTGTTGGCATTAGGATGGTCAGTAAACTTTCCTTCCAACTAAAGGAAACAAATTCCCTTCAAAAAATACATACCAAGTACGTTAGCCGTACACTGGAGAATTCCTGAGACATCTTCAGTTTCTTCATTGCCAGAGCAGCCTGTATAGGAGCATCTGTTTGATATATTGTGAAAATTCTTCTCTGCATCTCTGTAACTGCAGTAAAAAAAAAAAATAAAGTTATAACAACTCCTTATACAAATGCAAAGTCAACAAATGTCTTTCAGAAGCAGTGGCAAAGGATTAAGACCTTCCAATGATGGGCAGTTTCAAGATTTAGCTGGACAGAGTGCCGAGCCATCTTGTCTAGACCATGCTTCTGTCAAGAAAGGATGGACTAGATGAGCTTTGAGGTCCCTTTCCAACCTGATATTCTATGATTGAAAAGGATTTCCTATTGTGTTTTTATAAGAAACATTACAGTTAATTAAGCAGTCGACATCTGATGGGATTGTACAGAAGCAGGACTGAACAGCAGTTTACCATTTACATCCAGATTATGTATTGTTATTGCAAAGCATCTCTAAGAATTTGAGAGAAAAACATTAAAGATTAAATTTAAAAGCTTATCATGCAGGGCTGTGAATTGGGAAGCACAGAGCAAAACACTACCATGCACCTTTCACTACCTCACATTAACACTTACCCAATAACCTGATGCTCAAAATGCTGCAGCGTCTTTTGAAGAGTTTGCCGAATGGTCTGAGGCTACGGAAGAATAATTTAAAAAATTGTGAGATTAGGGAATTGTAGCACAGTTCAATTAACAGGTCTTTTAATGCACCATTTTTCTCCAGTTTTACTCCTCTTTATCTTCTACTTGCCATACTCCCATCGCAACAACAGATATGAAATATTATTATTCATTCCTTGTATCTTACTTCACCATTTAAATAGGAAGAGTTTTACAACGTGGCATAATTAATACTGCTTATAAAGCTAGATGCACATAACAAAGGAGCCACTTCACTCTCAAAAACAGCTCTCAAAAACTATCACCCACCAACTATCTCACTAATTTAAAATAATTAATTTGAAATAGTCTGCAAGCAAATGCTATTATTTTGTGATGAAAGTATCACCAGCAAAAGGCATTGAGTTTTTAAACACGATATGCTCCCTAGAGCATTTTCTAATAAAGAATATTATAAAGATGCAATTTATTTTGGTTTACTTTCCTGACAAGCTATGACTCTTCAGTCATCTTTCAAATAATCAGGAAAGTCAAGCCCATCAAAAGAAAATCATGACATGCTTCAAGCATTTCTATGCTATTTCACTTTAATAGGTGTTCACCAAACTACGTATGTGCATAATTATCTTTATTTGCATTATTACTGTTGCTACAGTGTTCATCAAAATACTTATGTATATAAATGTTTATTTTCTGTACTACTACTGCTGTTGAGGCTATTATTATTTTGAATTCATTCACGAGAGGTCTTTGGGCAAATAAAGCCCGTGTGATATCCATGTAATTTTCTGGTTTGAATTTTCCAAGTCACTGATGGCAAAACATTATTCCTCCAAAATTACTAGTTTGTATCAAATCTGAGGTTCTTCACCTGTCTATTTTGATCTGGTGCCAGAAGTCAGACAGAGATACACAAATGGGATTTATAAGCTTTTCTTCTGTATCAAAAGCACACACGGACATTTTGATCACTCACAACACCACACACTGAAATTTTAGAGATATTAGGTCTTTCCCTGCCTTTTGTAACAGACATCTAATTGTTTTAGAAAGTAATAGTCAAAATGCCACTTAATTTCATTCTAAAACCACAATCACTTTTGAAAGTCTCAGATTTTGCTTACCGACCTACAGATCCAGCAGTTCGAGAGCTAAGCTTCCTATCTACTCTTGCTCATGAGTTTGCAGAAGGAGGCATCTGGCCTGATGACAGCAGGAAGAAAAAAGTGCATACCAGGCTACACTAGGTTTGTACAACCACAAAAAAATTTATTTTCCAATTCCAAACTATAAGAAAGTGTCTACACTTCTGAATTAAAAGAAATGCGTGCACTTAACAAGAGCATAAGAAGGCTTTTAGGAAAGACAGGGACAAACTTTTTAGCAGGGCCTGTTGCAGCAGGACAAGGGCAACGGTTTAAAACTAGAAGAGGATACAATTACACTAGATGTAAGATAGATTTTTATTACAAGGGTGGTGAAACACTGGAACAGGTTGTCCAGAGAAGTGGTAGGTGACCCATTCCTGGAAATATTCACAGTCAAGTTGGATGGGGCTCTGGGTAACCTGATTCAGCTGAAGATGCCCCTGCTCATTCCGGCGAGGCTGGACTAGATGACCTTTAAAGATCCCTTCCAACCCAAACTATTCTATGATCCTATGAACAAAAAATAAGCTCAACATAGATGCAAACTCTGAAAGAGGTTTTTCTTGTTAACTCTTTATCAGATAATCGTTTTACTTTTCTGTTGGAGCTGTGTTACCTGTTCCAAAAGGCTTTAAAAGTTGCATGTTCTCTTGTAAAACACAATGGAAGCACCATCAGTGAAACCATCACATATCAAAAAAACATCCCTTTCTCAGTGGTACAACAGATGTTGAAGTCCTCAGGCCTAATGGGCTACAAATATATTTCATGGCATGTTCTCACAGAGATTCAGAAGCTTTCCTGGGCTCAGCAGGCAGAAAAATCCACTTTCACATATAGAAAAGATATATTTTCTCACAGCAGCAACAAAGCAAAACAGAATAGCTTTAAGCAAAGAAGCGAGAGCTGCCATTTCCCATCCCCATACAGCATTTCCCTCAGACCCTACACACAGAACATTAGTACTACACCAGCAACTCCTCTGACATGAATAGGGAATAATAGAAATGTTTGATTGCTAAATTAAAATCTCCATTCTGGTTATCCCAAAGTGCTTTTACAGCAAGCATATGGAATGCAGCAATGCTTGGTACCACAGCAGAGAGGAAGAAAAACAGCTTTTTGTGTTCTCAAGAAGTTTTGCAGCTTAGAACACCTGAGCAATAGTTCACAGATTGTCTCTGTCTTTCTCATGCCTGGCACATATACTGCCCTCCTTAAACAGGGAAAAATCACTTTGATTACCTCAAGATTTGACAATAAAAGCAATCTCCTAGTCCTGAACTTATTTCATTGGTAAACGTCCCTTCTCCTGCAGTGCTGAATGGAGAAAAAAAAATCCCATGTTATCTTTCTCTTCTGAAAGCTAAATCAGTTGCCTAGCTGTTGGCAGACAATTCCAAACACCACCATGAACTCACACCCCTTTTCAATGGCAAGTCCTATCAGATCTTAGAAATTAAGTACAGACAAAAAATAGAATTTACTATTAAAACACGGGTCATAAACAGAGCTCAATATAATGTGCTCAGAGCCAGAATGAAAACTGATCCAAAGAGTCACAAAGTCTTTCTTCATCTCTGACAAGAATTATTGTGGCATGTTGCTGTGCATCGTTAAAAAGCCGCTATGCTCACCTTCTCGGTTTGCTGTATTTCATCACTGGGGAATGTCATTTTGCTACAGATGTAATTCTGTAACCAGGGCCATGTCTAAACAAAACAGTGAGAAGAGATATGACACCTGTTTATGGCTGCCTACAAGGGCAGTCTGGTGTATTACTTCTTCCGCTACTGATAACGCATTGCCCATGAGACAGAGAATGACCAGGAAAACATTTCCACCTCTTGTCTGTATCCAGTAACAAGACTGGATGGAGGCAAAATAGCTAAACCTTCTCCTAGTGGCATGGCCCACATGACCTCTCCCAGAAGCATAGTTCTACCACTCCAGGAGGTAAAAGACAGCCTTTGACCATACAGCTCCTCCACTGCAATGCCATTTAGGTGCTCACTTATTTACTGGTGAGGTTGTAAAACTTCATGGCTACTTAAAATTAAAAGATTTAATGTAGATGTAAACCAGTGAGTATTACTTAAACAATTAAATGTCAACAATTCCTTTTGATTATGATGACTGGCTAATATTTGTATGCATCACAAGAGGAATAGTCACATCAGTTCATGTGCCTAAGGACAAATCAAAGACAAATTACTGCTATTCCTAACTGTAAATTAATCCAAGGATTGCCATACCGGATCACATCTAAGTTCCATATGGCATGATGATATATAAGGTATAAGGGAACACTGGAGATACTCAGACTGATGTCTTGCGTGGCAGAGAATAGAGGATTTGAGAGAATTTCCCTAAAATAACTCTGAATTCAGACACTGGCCATGGCTAACCCTAATGTGAAAGAGTAATTTGAAAATACAACTGAATCAATGAGTCATATAGGTTTGAAGGAACCTCTGGAGGTCATCTAGACCAACATCCTGCTCAAAGTAATTTGAGTTAAAACTGGTTGTTCAGGTCACTCCTCAAACAAGTTTTGAGCATCTCCAAGGATGACAATCCCACAACCTCTCTGGGAAAACTGTGCCAGTGTCTGAGCACCCTCATAACATCTCATTTTTTTCCATAATTCTGATTTTAAACTCCCATCTTTCAGCTTTGCTGCCTCTCATCCTTCTCCCACTGTGTACCCCCATAGAAAGCCTGGCTCCATCTTCCCTACACACCCTGCTCAGTTTAGCTGTAGGCTGCAACAAGATACGCCCAAAGCAGTCTCTCCAGAAAAGCTGAACAGACGCAGCTTCCCTGGCCTCTCCTCAGATGTCCCATGCTCCATCCCCTGACAATCCTGGTAAGTCTTCTGCTGGCCCCAGTATCCATCTCTGAAGGGCGTGCAGAGGTAACTGGTTGCTAATTTGACTTTGTGACGCTGATGGCCACATCTGAGCCCTAAGGTCCAGCGCATATCCCACCCACCCCATCATCCACTTCAGCAGCCTGCATCTCACCAGTTTGGCTCTAATGACACTATGGGAGAACACGTCAAAGACTTTCCTAAAGTCAAGGCAGACAACATCCCTTCATCCACTGAGCCAGTCATTTCATGACACACGTCAATCAGGCCGATCAGGTACAATTCATCCTTGGTAAAGGGCATAAATGTGTGTAAGGAGTGCTGAAGGAAATAAGGGGGTAAGATTTTGCCTGGCTGTTCTCAATCACTGCCTTATTATCTCTTTTTGTGCAAAGAGAAGGATTCCAAAAGGACTTGCTCCATAACCTCTCCAAGTATTGAGGCTGATTGGTTCGTAGTTCCTCGGACCCTTCTTGTCCTTCTTGGTGCTGGGTGTCACATCAGCCTTTTTCTAGTCATCAAGTACCTCCCCTGACTGCCATGACTTGAAGTCTTCCCTACCTCCATCCGTGCATGCCTCAATTGTCTCCCATGCCTGCTTCCAACTTCTTTTGACATCTTTTTCTTCATTTGAACAAATTAACTATTCTGGTGCTTTGAGGACAGTGTCAAGGAGTCCATACAGCTCAACCAGCTTCTTGTGCCCATTTACCCTACAGACTAGTTTCCCATTGGAGCCTGACAAAAGGAGCTATGAAGAAGCCAAAATCTGCTCTCCTGAAGTATGAGGTAGTGATTCACTCCACTTATTTGTCTTTCCCACTTCTCTGAGTGTTTGGAACTCCAGCATCTCAGAATCACTGTAGCCAGGGATGCTTCAACCTTCAAACCTTCAACCAGTTCCTCCTCGTTTGTGAGCAATAGTTCCAGCAGAGTATCCCCAGCCTGTCAGCTCACTGATCACCTGTGTCAAGACACTGTCTTCAGCACACTCCAAAAATCTCCTGCATTGTTTGTGCTCAGACCTATTGCCCTTCTAATGGATTTTGAGTTGGCCAAAGCCCCTCATAAATAACAAGGCTTGCTATTTTGAGGCTTCATCTATCTGTCTAAAGGCTTCCTCTGCTTTCACTTCTTCACCAGACAGTGTGCAGCAGAGGTACCACCACAGCCCCTCTGCTCAGCTGCCCTCTGCTCCTGACTCTCATGCCCTGGGCCTCCTTGCTCTGTCCAAAGGGAACTGCCCACACATAGCTGCCACCTCTTTGCATAGAGTACAGCTTCTGCTTCTCACCTTCTCAGCCTGGCCTTCCTGAAGAGCCTGTGTCCATCTCCTGCAGAGCATTTGTCCTGAGAGCTATTCCACACAAGGATGTGTGCAATCCCACAGGAGCTCCAAGCTCAGTAGCAACATGGGGATGTCTAATGACATCTGTTTCCTCCCCATGCTGCCTGCATTTGGGGACAGCCACTTGAGATGGGCTCCCAATCATGCTGCTATCATGAGGTGAGCCCAAGAGCTTCTTCCATCTTTCTGCTCACCTTTTTTTCCAGAGGATGAACCCCCTTCCCCAGTAAGCATCATTTAAAGGCCCCTTCACAAGGTTGTGCAGCCAATTAGAGAAGACCTCTTTGTCAGATTCTTGCTCAGCAGCCCTTGCTCCTCAGAGCATATCCCATGTCCATGGAGATCATAGCCCTGCCAGCAACACCACCAACACAGCTACAGACTGCCTACTAGATGTCCCTGCTTCAACCAGAGCCTTCCCCCTTCACCAGCAGTTTTGAGGAGACCCCAGCTGGGCACCTGCACCCTTCACCCTTGCACTCAAAGACGTCCTGACACACTCCGGGTCTCCCCTGGCTGCATCACTGGTGCCCAACATGGATGAGCAGCAGTGGTCATAGTCCAGGAGACAAACAAGCTTTGGCAGCCTCTTTGCAACACTTATGTGCGAGCTGTTGGCAAGCAGCAAACCTTCTGTAACAGCACGGCAGGCTGGCACATGAGGGCTTCTGTCTCCTCAGGAGAGAGCTGATACCTACCACCCTCCTCTTCTGGAAGTTACTGTGTTGAGGCTCTGCTGCCCCATCCCAAGGGAGATCATCTCTCCCACCTCTTCACAAGGCATTTTACCTTCTCTGTACCTGCTGAATCACAGGTGGAACAGGGGTCTTAGTTACGCTGTCAGAAGTAACAAACCTCCAGCCTTCTCCATCTTGAGAGTTTCCACCCTTGACTCTCAAAGCTCATCTCTATTTTATTTCAACATCGAGCTCAGGTTCTTAGCTCTGCAGGGCCTCTGGAAAGATCTGTTCATCCTCCCTAATGTGTACAGCCTGCTCACTATCTAGTACAGCTCTTCCCCTGGCACCTCCTTGCTCTCTGACCAGAGCACCCAGCTTTTGGCACCACCAGGCAGCCATCCCAGCAGTGGCAGCCACTGTCACTGTGCCAGCCACCACTGTTCACAAGATGCACTCCTAGAGAAATGTACCCTTCCTGCTAGATCTCATCCTGCTCTCAAGTCGTGCAAAACCAGTTCAAGCCCTGAAGACAGAGGAGTTCCTCAAAATTATTTCTATGACTAAATGGAGAAAATCTTTATGAAGATATTTGTCTAAATGAACTTGAAATATTCCTGGTTTTTAAACTCAGACGACTTCTTTTGAAAAAGGTTTCTAGTTTAAACTATGGGGTTTTTTCTTCTTCCAAGTTCAGTTTTCTCTTCTTGCAGCTTCATTGCCTTGGTTGTCAAGGCAAAGGGGAAAGAACTTCCACTTTAACTGCATCCCTTCTTACAAATGTCTTTCCTAAGGCAATCAAACATAAACTCTCCAATCTTCTCAGAGGACAGAGATTTTTTAGCCTATTCCCTAGCCATCTTCTGTTGCCTCTGAAATGTCTTTCATTTGATTGCAACACCTGTGGAAATAAATGGTAGGGCTCATCTGCCCAACTGCAGGCACCCACAGTGATTCATTTCATCCTCTGGTTGGCATCTAATACGCGCCTGAGGACTCAGTCTTTATAAATACCCATTTCTTTCCTTTGTCTAGAAGAGACATTGAGTGATTGCTTTAGACTTTGACATCTTAAAGTGTTTAAGTAAGGACAGACAAACCCCACACTGAGGTGACAGAACTGCACACAGTATCCCAGATGACTCAGTCTAAATTTACATAAATGCAGTTTCAAATGCTTCATCCCATTCCTTTTGCATCCTAAGATACCTAGACGGAATTAGGGAAGAAAGGGGCTGTATAGAACGCTGCCAAGAGAGCAGCCAGGTACACAGACAGTTCCTCCTTAACCCTAACAAAGTTTCAAAGATTTGTCCCTGGAAAAGCTAAGTGGCTCCTAGCTGAGCTTCCGAAGGGTTCCAGCAGTCATGCTGTTAAAAACTTGAGTGCTTAAAATTTTAAACGTAGAAGCTGAAGCACTGAAGAGCATAACAGGCTCAGCTAGAAACCACTTTGCTTCTATCAGAATTTCTTCAAGTACGTCCATCAGGTCGGGGGGCTCCTCTACACTGTTGTGCCCTGGGGAGCTGCGAAGTCCTTCCCAGAGAAATCCACACCCGTGCATGCAGGAGAGGCTGTGGACTTCAGCCAAATCAGCACTGGGACGCTGAAAGTTTTAAACGCTTCAAATTTCAAGTGTTCAATCACAAACTCAGCAGATGTGTAAGGTTTTAATTGCCAGCTTCACTGCTGGTGATCATTCATTAATGAAAAACATTTCTTTTTTCATAGTTCGAAACCAATTTTAGTCAAGTCTTTGTGCTTAGGTGATTGCAGATCTCTAAGCACACACCAGCAGGTGTGCATCTGGCCCATCCAAAAGAAGATAAATGGCAAAACAGTCATTTTCAGTCTGGGTATTTTTAATATTTACCCCATGATCATGTAAGCAGTGAAAAACTGTTCTCTCCCTGTCCTTCTGGTCACCAAAATATTGAATTAAAGAGGTTGTAAACAAAGAATCAAGGCTCCAGCTGAAGACAAACATTTATCAACATTCCCAAGTGCCAGGAGTGGAGAGATAAGCATTGAAATTGCTCCAGCTAGGGAAAAGCAGAACTGAACAAGAAGTCTCCTTCGGCATCAGCAATGTTCTGATGATGCAGAAAGGAGGAAGACTCCCTAGCAGGTCCTGCACAGCCAGCATCCCTCCCTGTCCCATTCCCAGCAGCTGAAGAATGGAGTGAAAGGGAACAGACAGAAATCAGATATGGAGAAGCAGAGTCACAACATAAGCAATCATCTGAAATTTTAAAAAGTAAATAATCTTTAGGGGTTTAATAGTGTTTTTGATAATACAATCAGGAAAAAACCATAGTTTTGCTCTCCAGCTTCTGAACACTTTAAGGTGCACTCATTTATTAACTGCTTCTATATGAGCTAAAAACATTTCTTCATGATGACCAACTTCCCAGTTCCAGATATTTGTACTTTAGATAAAAGCACTCCCTGCTTGCAGACCTCCACGACTAGCAGCAGATTTGGTATCAAGAGAGGAAGATGCATAATCCCCAGGAGTGGACTGTTTGGGGAACCAGGGCAGGATGACTGACAGCTGGAGGCAAAACAAGCTGCCTGCAACAGCTCACGTTGATCCAGACAGGACCGTGCGAGGGCGCAGCGCCTGAGCTCAGTGCAACCAGCAGATAAACCTGAGACCATCCTGCTCCTCAGTTCATACAAACTGGGGTCCTCCTCACAGAGAAATACTTGTGCACATCACAGAACTGCCTTAATTTAATAAATAACATTAAGAATTTTACCCAATACTATTTCATGGCAACAATGCAAACACTGTGAAGAAATAAAGCAGAGCTAAATAATAATTAGAAATTGTAAGTTCTGCATCCCCAGCTGCCTTTCAGCTAGAAGAATCACAGGCATTACGGATGGAGATTGCCTATTAGATCATCTAGACTAACTCCTTGACAGTGAAGGATAAATATCTCAGGGTGCTATCCCTTATAACTGCAGCTGGGATTACTTTGTTAGGCTCTGAATTTCAGCCTGGTCTGGAATGGACAGAAGATCTGTTCTGTGCTGCAGAGAGAATGTGTTCAGTAGGTAAGAATACAATAGATGGTCTATTGCTAATGCTACCTGTTCATCTTTTAATGCAAGTGATATCTACTACATAAAATCATCAGCGCTACTCCAGCAGGCTGATAGGAAATGAAAGCTTTATATGTCAGTCCTTTTCAAGTAGTTTTTTCTGCTGAGATAGAAGAAGAACCAGTCTCCCCAGTGTAACTGGACCTAATTTCATATGCAGTTCTGCACAGGTATTTATCCCTTCAAAACCTATGGAGAAACCACAGATGTTTTCAATCTTCATTTTGAGACTTAATTTGAGTGCTGGAAAACAGACACATGTAGAAAGAATCTGGACACAGGATAAAATAATTTCTTTCACTCAAAGCATTTCATAGCAGCCTTTAACATTAGCACAAGAGATAGAAGGAAAGAGAAGGCTTTCCTCTGTATTAACACTATGCATTTCATCAGAGTGTGGCCAACTGCTGTGAGGTGGTAACCGGCTCTGCTCAAACAGTTTCAAATGAAGGACATTGATGCTCATTTTGATGTAGCCATGAGGGCTCACTGCTTTCCTAGGGGCATGTATTAATGATCATGACATTCTCGTCTCCCTTACATCTTTCTCTATTTGCACCTGCACACTTTGGCCAGGGGAGAGGCAGAGAAATGCAAGGCAATTTGGATCAATTTTGTGGGATTACCACTGGCACTGCCACCCTCTGCTCTGTCAGCCAGCGGGTCAGACCTGCCCATGAGCAAGCCTATTCCCCTCAGGGACATGCTCGCTGCTTCCAGGCATCAAACATGTCTGCAATGTACAAATGTTTCCAAGACACACTTTCTCCAAGCACTGTAGGGAAGTTAAGATTCTGCCTGGGACTGCACAAACATTAAGAAAGCCAGTATCACTATGACTGGTCTAAGCATTAGATGTCAAACACTCAAACTCACACTCAACAAAATTTCATCAAGGTCAATACAATGCTGCAGGCCCTCAGGTGCAGATAATTTTTTTAATATTTTATTCGCTGAGGCTGAATTTTCTCTGCATCAAAAGTTAAACTACTGAACAAGAAAAACAACCAAAACCCACTGTGATGCTCATACTGATGACATTTTCTGGAATGTTCCTGTTTAAGACATGAACAGCCCTATTCCAGGCTATGAAATAACAGATTGATTGACTACAGACTGCTTGTGTGACCTTCTGTATAAATGACTTTTGTCTCAGATAAGTTGAAAGATACTCGGCAAAAGTCTGGTTTTATTATACTTTCAAAAAAAAATCATTCTGTTTGCCTGCTGAAATTAGGAATTAGAAGTTTCTCATAGAATGTGCCTTTCTTCACCATTTTCATGCTTCACACCCACGTTCTTGAGAAGGATGTTACTCATGCAAAGCTCATCCAGCTTGGGCTACTAAGTGAATAAGCTCATCACAGCACTGATACAGGTATCAGTTGACATTACCTTATTTCATTCAGAAGGACAGGCAGAAGTTATTTCTACAACAGCAGAGCTTGGCTATACCCGATGTGTTAATGTAAGTTATTAGGAGCTCAGAATACTTGTGCAAATTTTTTCCAAAACCTTACGCAAAAAATCAATTGGCTACCTCTCCTGCTAGTGGCAGCAACTTGCTAAAGGAGTAGAAGTAAAAAGCTAGTAAAAGGAGTAATATTCATGGAGACTAAGTGGTAGAGGTTTATGATGGAGCCACATTTGATATAAGCTGCTGCTACACTGCTACTTCTGTGCCAAAATCCCACCTCCACTCACTGGAGGATTCACTTGCAATTAAGCAATTTGAAGTTACAGTAGTTCTGTGGCATAAGTAATAGCCTACACGCTAACATAAATGACTGCCTTTATGTTCACTTTTCTCCTACTGTCAGGGAAAGGGCTGCATTCAAAAAGATAGTTCTTAAATTCAAACTATTTGGCGGCAGCCAGTAGCAGCTTCCTAAATTAAACATGAAAAAAGTGTTCTTACTTTAATGTGTTTTCAGATGGGCCTTTAAAGAATAGCAGAAATAATTCTAAATGAACAGAAAAGTATAACAGAAGTGATTTTCACTTAACAATTTTATAAGCAATACGTTACATAGGCCATTCAGAGAACAAAGTCAAATGGAAGTGTTGGTCAGTTTAATGCTGTAATTTGTGTTCCAGAAAGATCAGTGCAGTGCTTAGGGATGCTCAGTCTCCTCTGAATGCATGCCCAGTCACTCTCAGCTCCTTTAGGGGTAGTCTGTGCCTCTTAGATGGGAACAGAGTATTTGACTTTTCAAATCAGTGACAAACTATGTTTTTCTGATTTTGATTCTATTTTCAGCCTGGTATTGGACACAAGTCAAGATAGAATTGGAGCAAATGTGAAAATTGCTGCAAGGAGCTAGAATTCAGTAACATACTAAATTGCACTTTTAAAGAATCAAGCTATGAAAACTGGTGCTAGGACACCATTCCCACATAGCAGAGCTCTTAAGAGCAGAAAATATTATTTTGATAATATATAGCATATAGTATCATGTTTTATACTTAAAATTCATCAAAATTTATGTCTTTGTGGGTGTAAAATTCATCCTTTAAAATGGAACACGATAACAAAGCTGGAATCAAAAGGAGATTGTACCATTAAATTTGCTTGTAATGTGCATATAATTAAAGGCCATAAATCAATGTTCCTATTAAGTTCCAAACATTTTATTATTTATCTCCAATAAACTGAACCCAGCCTGGTGATAAGGGCAACTGTTTGTTTTGAGAGTAGCTGGATCTGGCTCCAGATTTCTCTGATCAGAGTGCATAACCAAAGACTGTTTGACAGCGGTTCAGATGAAGGAGGACAGAGGGACATCTGCGTTCTGTCAGGAACGTGATTTAGGAACATGTTAGAATGCATAGGAGCTGCCTTCACAATTACTCAGCTCCGTGGGAACATCACAGGGATCAAAGGCTGTGAGAGGGCAGAGACAGTCATGGGGCAATAGGCAGGGAGCACTGTTGCGAGGATCTTGCGAGGCAAAGGAGCCACAAGAGCTGCGTGCAAAGCCTGGGGTTTATGGCACTGGGCAGCTAAGTTTGGTCCCACCAACCATCACCTTCACACTCGGGTGCTGAGCACAGCCCCCCGACCCTAGGGGCTGCGGCGCCGGGCTGTGCCTCCACCCTCCTGATGTCAGTGCGCTTGGCTACGCAGCAAACTGGTACTGGGGGAGGCAGCAGGGCAGCAACTGGATGAGATGTTCAGTACGTGCACAGTTCGGTTGCTGAGTGCAGCTGTGACAAAAGAGCTGCCTCTCCTTGCATTGCTGCTGCTCTGCCGCCCTGCCCAGTGCACCCTGCTTCCCTAACCTTCCCCAGCATGGCCTACTCACAAATGCCAACGGTGGGATATGGATGGAGGTCTCATCACCGCACACTTTTCCCCAAAATACACAGCTGTTTTGGTGGGAGGTGAGCCCTAGCACTGTCCTAGTTCTGGCTCTCAAAAAAGAGAGCATTTGCAGTAAGCACGTTCCAGATGAACAGTGGCAATCCTTCACCCATCCAGGCGTGTCTGGAAACATTTACGAACCCATAGGAACATAAAATGAACCTGTGTTGATTGAGAATCAGGTCCCCACCTCCTCTAGTACAACTACTGCAGGAAAAATCTCCAGTAACCAATGTAAGAGAAAAGCTGGAAAATCATGCGTGCTGGAAAGTGCTAGAAGTTGTTGTCTAGGAGCTAGGAGAATGGGGTGGATTCAGTGCTGCAACACAGCAAGGTTCACTTTTTAATGTTTTCCCCCAGTCTCACAAAAAGTAATGTTTGTTCAAAGTCACTCTCAGCTAAAATTGAGACCAAGATTACAAGTGATCAAAAATGCACTAACTTATTTTCACTATATTTTAGTGTAATATATCTCACTGCATTTCATTCTCCAGAATCTCTTACAATTGACAGTACAGCTGCACTAACTCATGAATGCACTGCACAGAAGATACATTTCATGTACATTTTTTGCACTACCACTCATAAGACACAGCCTGTTTGCACAGCCTTCTTGCTGCTCTGCCCTATGGACAGCCCTCTTGGGTGTCCACCCCTCTTGTGCCCCTTGGATGCTCCTTCCTGCTCTATTTGAGGATCTCCACATGCCCAGAGCAGCTCTCAGTAGCTCCTGCTACCACTGAGAACACTCTGCATTGTACAGCAGTATTAAATACACACACAGAATTTTTCTTCCGTGAAAACAAAAAATAATATTTTACTGAGTACTTCAATCCTAGTCATTGCTGAAGGAAAGCACAAAAAACTACGGCTAAGTATAAACATCAGGAACCTACAGCATCCTTCAACTTTGAAAGTTGGGATGAGGACAAATAACTGCTGCATTCATGTTTGAAGAGAAAACATTAAACCTTGCAGTTTAAATATATAGTATATACATTTGTATGTACATAAATATGTTTATATACTTAACAGAGGCCCCTATCTGTAGTATTATGGAATGAAGATCTATCTACATCTATAAAAATGTATTGGAGCTTTTTGTTTAGAAAGAACATCTGCCAGTGCTCCTTCCAGACTTACCTTCTAATTTAACCAACAGCATAAATGAGTCCTATTAAATCAATTTTATAGGCAAAGTGGGTTTTTTACTTCTAATTAAAGTTATTCCTGATTTATATCAGTAGATGTGAAAAAATAATCAGATCCAAAGTGTTAGACATATGGCAACTTGACTTGTTGCATGAAGGCTTATACTCAGCATCACAGAACTCAGTAAGAAAGCACCAAAATAACAAAGCATCTGAACAGTGGTTTCTCTGAGTAAAAAATGAAAAGGCAGGGGACCTGGTTCTTTTCTTAAACCATGACTAGGACAGCAAGACTTCTCAGACTTAATGACATTAATTTACGCCAGAATGTGTAAGATGGAAGTGAAGCTGTAGTTACAATGCCAAGATAAAAAGGGAAATTTTAAGTAATGTGTATCACATTAAAATTTAAAAATAACCTATTTTTGGCAATGAGGGTTGCTACAATTACTTCCCAGGGAAACCACAAAAGCTGTTGTTTGGGACATCAAAACCAAGTTAGATGAAATTTTTGCATTCTTAAACAAAATTTCTCTGAGAATAGGGAGGAAAGAGGACTTGCATTTATCAGTTTTACTCGTGTCTTAATTCAAGGAATGTGTTTATTTCAAAAACAAATTCAACAACTTATCTGCAAAACTGTAATTGTCTTCTACAGCAACATAATACAGGAGGTAACAGTCAAGGCTTGGAAAACACAAATACTAAGGTTACCTCAAAATACTGCACTGAACTACTTCTGAATACTTCAAATATTTTGGGTAACACATGTTCTAATTATACAATTGCATTACTATCAAATTAAATAGCTGCTTTTTTTTTTTTTAATATACTAAAACAAGACAGGTCACCTGAAATATCATCTATTAATATCAGCATTACAAGACCAGATTCCCAGTGGAGAGGGAAAAAATCAGTGGGAAAGAAAAGTCTTAACTGCAGCTGGATGGCTATTAGCTATTTAATGCACTAACTTCTCCCACTGAACAGCTTGTCTACTCCTGTCCAGCACTTAAACTCCAAAAAGAAAAGAGTATATTAAAACCAATGCAAACTGAGAGCTGATGGTAATGAGACTCATAAGGAATTTCTAAAGCTGTCTAACAGTATGAAAAAAGATTATCTGATGCCACAACAGCAGATACAGTTGTCCTGCAGATTAAGACTACTTGTTGCCAGAAATGTTTTATGCCTTAATACATTAAACTATCTCAGAGACCAAAACAGCATTCAGTTGCAGCTGAAACTTTAGGAGGAAATTTTAGTGATGATCACAGATCTATGTACAGGAGCACAGCACAATCATAACAGAAAGGCTGGAGAAAAACCTTCTATTTTACACTAATCTATGAGAACTCCTGAGACACCGATTTCAGTCTTACAAAATTATACCAGCATATCTCACGGGCTCTAACCGAACTCACTCCTGATTTTAACAGCATACAGACAATGGGTCACTGACTCTCAACTACAGGTGTAGCTATCCAGACAATCATTAAGTCGTGGATATCAAAGACCACTTAAAGAAACTGAACTGTCAGGAATGTCTGCACATCCAGGAGGCACAGGGAAATCTGTTGCTGGAATATATCCGAACACATAGCCGGAACTTTGTTTTATGGTATTCAGTACAGAGAAGCCCTATAAATATAAGAAGTTCACATCTCCTCGATGTTGAAGGAACAATGTGCATGCCACGTATCATATAGATGTAATTTCATATATTTAAAAAAAAATGTTGCTAGTACTAGTGATAGGCACTTCATTACTTTATTTTCATTCAGAAAGGGACTCGGCAGAAATGATAAACCCAGCCAAAGCGGCAGCTGCGCCTAAGCGTGACTCCCGACCCGATTTCCAGCACCGGGCTGCCGGGAGCTGTACTCCCGCAGGTTTGCGGGGCTGGCAGCCGGCAGCCGGAGCAGGCACGGAGAGGCAGCGGGCTCCGGCGGCCCCGCGGAACCACCCGGGAGCTGGGCGCGGGCACCGCCGCCTCCTCCCCGACAGGGACCCGACCCGACGGGGCAGCCGCGGGGCTCAGCCGGGCGCGGGCGGGGGCCGGGGCCGGGCGCGGGGCACTCACCGCGGGGGCCGTCAGGCGGCGGATGCTCTCGCCCAGCGAGTCCAGGTTGACCCGCCGGCGGCGCGGAGCGCGGCGCGCCCCGGC